>JADMNF010000069.1:0-156482 GCA_016097085.2 Sporothrix curviconia
TGCAGATAGATGGCAGGGCCCTCGATTGGACATACCTGGCTCCTAGATTGCCTGCCACACCCAGCTACCCATGCGGCTCGTTCCACACCGTCCTCGGCATATTAAATTATACAATTGCTGCTCAAAAGCCGTGGCCATCAATGCCTTGGCTTTTGCTTCTCTTTTTGTTTGTCACCCGTGACGCTGTGCTTTCCCGTCGTCTCTGCTGCTCCAGCGAGCCCTTGGTTTTCCAACAGCGCGTTTGGCCAAGCTCACGATGGCGGTATCGGCCCCCTCCTCGGTTTGCCTCTAGCCCTCTAACCCCACCCCCGGTCTGCATTGAGTACGAGTATGTAATACTAAATACTGAGCAGACGTAAACCAGACTCGTCTTCGGTCCGTTTTCAACCAAGAGTTCAACAAAAAAGAAGCAAACCCCACTCGCTGCATTGGAACGCCGTTCCGGGATAAAGATGCGGCGTCTCTCGTTGTCTTGCTGGAAAAGATGTGGTCCAAAAGATTAGAACATGCTGTAAAAAAGGAGGAAAAAAAGAACAAAAAAACGCCCGTAAACCTGCCAAACCTGCACATTTCTGTATGATAAAACCGTCAATGTGTCATTGGCTTGTGATGTGGGGGAAGAGGAAGAGTGGAGCCCGTTTTTGTGGGATTCGTGCATGTTCGAGGCTTCCAGGTCTTTGGCAGCTGCGATCTCGGAGGCAAGCTTCAGATGTGGGATTGACTGTTAACGAACGACACGGGCCCCGGAGAAACACCTCCGGGAGATCGGCAGCCCAGAAAATGAATAATAATAAAATAAAAAGGCTGCTACAAGAAGAGGAAAGTAAACATTGGACACAGCTGTGGGCATCTTCCAAAACGCTCTGAATTTTCATGTCTCCTATATAGAGTCATAAGAGGCTGGCCATAGTAGCCTGCCGGTACTTCATTTAATCAAAGGTAAGGACGACTCTTTTCTTTGCTTTTTTGTTAAACACGTCCGTTCTTTGTTTTGCCGGATCACCATCTATGAAAGCACACGTCGACGTCGACCTCCGGTCTGCGGAGGTCTTTCTCTCTGAATGCCCCCTTGTTATACGTCGTAAGAGCTCTTCCACCTTGGGGCCTTAATTCTACTACTTTGTCGCATAGCCCTAAGGCAGCCTCGTGGACAGTGATCTTGATCTTGATAGTAGAAAGCACCCTTTTGCTCCCATAAGACTGCAGTGTATAAACATGCTGTAAGCACAACATTAAATGCCCGACAGGACACCCATCACTCTCGATATCACCTGCAAGAACCGGCTCATAAACGCAAGCACGCGAAACACCATGACGCCAATCAGCACCATTGCCAGCACGAACCCAGCCGCCAACACACACAGGAATACGTCTGCCAACGTCAACCTCCCATTCCGCAGCCGCCCTCGAAGAGGCGACCGACGGTGGAAGACAGGGCGTACATGCACCCAGTACCGGGCCAGCAGCTTAAAAGCGGCATCCCCGCATTCTGGACCAGCTCCAGGGGCACGTTGCCCTCGTCGCGCATCGTACGCTCGCGTTGTCCTGCTTTCCCTGGCTTCTTCTTCCTGTTGTTTGCAGCAGCTACCCTAGAAGCTCCTCCCGGTGCCGGCGGCCTTCTTGGTGGTGGAAGGAAGACTGGGCACGCTTTCTAGGTGTACATGTACCTTGCTGCTGCTGCTGCTTTCCGGGTTGCCCATTTGCCTGTGGCCCTGCCCCCTGCTGGCGTTGCCTATGCCCTTGTTCCGCCCTCCTTGTCGTTATAGGCATAGATACCCCACGTGGAAGCCGTCCAGTCCGAGCTACCGCCATGTAAGCAGCCCCCTGTGCCATCTCCAGCGTAGGGGCAGCCCTTGTATTACGTATTGGTTTGCGATGTATCACAACTCTGTCCGTTGGAGGATGTGATGGTGGTGATAGTGGTGACGGTGGTGGTGGTGGTGGTGGAGGCATCACCCTTTGCAGGAAGCTAAAGTCGGTCTGCGGCGAACGGCCAGGTGTGCATGCACGCAAATGGTGTGGCAGTTGATTCAAAGCAGACGGCCGCATTGGTCTAGCCCGTGATTCCATGAAAGAGTCGGCGACAACCTCTCAATCCTCAGCTTTGTCGCTACGAGCCGCCTCGACGATGTAATAGCGGGCATGGCTGTCTCGAGAGGGAGGTCGGTCGAGCTCGGCCAGCCGCTCGATTTCGTATTCGGGAGGGAAGCTGTCGAAAATGGCCGCAAGCTGCGGGCCAGCAGCCTGAACTCTGGCTTTGTCGCCGTCGGTGCCGGGACAACTGTGGGTGGGCGTCTTGTGGGCCCCCTGGGAGATGCTGCGTGTTCGAAGGTCCCGTCCAGGCCATGCCCGTGCTTGCTGTCACTAGGGACAGACGGGTAGCGGATCCAGTAGTGGTGGTGGTGGGTGTGCAGGCAGACTCTGGTTTGCTGACCTCGCCCTGCGTCACCATTGGCGCCGGCATGACCTCGTGTGAGATGATCGACGTATTCATCTTCTCTTCCTGTGCCATTGACGACGCGATGACCTCTGCTGGTGCTTCCTCCGGTGTCGGCGGCGTCATCCTGTCGATGACAGAGCTCTCGGCTGGTGGTCGAATGCTGGCCATGTTTACTATTCTTGGTGGCACCCTCCTCCGCCTCTCCGGTCGTCCAACCATGTAGGGATGGCTCTGTGAAAATGAACCTCTGTGGAAACGACCCCCGACGTCCGACGCTCGGCCGCATTCGCCGTGGTCTCTGCTGGTTGTACCGCCGCTGCATGTACGTGATTTGATGAGGCTGTAGGTAGCCACAAGTCAACGTCGGGTCGGACCCACGCAGAGGAGAGCGCTGGCAGGGAACTGTCTTCTGTGCTGAACGACGCGAGGAGGGCCATCATACCTTGAAGAGTATCGCTGCTCTCGCTTTCGTGGTCGTCGGAAAGCTTGGTGCCAGCAAGGCCCCAGTGCATATCGCTACGAGGGTCTGGTGAGCTCAGGCTGGGCAGTGGCAGGAACGGCTCCGGTGCGCACGGAGCTGCCGAATCGGCATGGCGATTGTCATTGCTTTCTGGGTTTGGCGGACTCGGCCCTTGGTACACGCCACGTCGTGCCTTGGGAGGCACTGGAGGAGGAGGTAGGTGCATCGTGGTCGAAGTCGGAGACGCTGTGTCCCAGCCAGGACTGGAGAGTCGGACCGAGTTCTAGACGGCCGCCGAGAGCTGCCTAGGCACGTCTTTTGGCGGAAGAGGTGGATGTGCTGTGAGACGAGGTTCAGTGAAGTAAAATTAATATAAACAACAACCAAAAAAAGAAATTGGTCTATGACCGTCTTACTCGGCGTAGTGTCTCTTGACTGTGTAATGGGACTCAGGCCCGGTTCGGCGACCGACGACCACTGGCCCGTGTCCTTGCGCCACCGTATGAGACTCTGCTGCTGCCGAAGCCTGTCCTTGTCTTTCTCATACTGATCTATGCTGCCCTGGACAGACTCGCCCGGGGCAGTCGACTTGCCACTGGACAGCGTGCTTTTTGAGCCCGTGGTCGGCGTAACAACATCGAGCTGGCCCGTCTTTGGGTTGATTCCTTGCACCCCGAGATAGTCGCCACTGTCTTTGAGACTCTTGCGTTGGCGGTGGACCTCCATCTTCCGTTGGAGGGGTAAATCAGAGGTGATATCGTCTCCACGGAACACACTGTGAGCTGTCGATATCGGCGGACCTGGCTCGCCGTAGAACGTCGATCGAGATTCGGTCATGCTCGGCCACGCGCCGGAGCTTTGTCGCGAGAAGGAGGAGGTGAGGGCGGAGGCGGAGGCGGAGACGAAGTGAGGTAGGATCTATTCCCATGGCTGAACCTCCGGCTCTGGTACGGATCTGTTCGCGATGCCTTTCGTTGAAGCCGTCGACTAGCGTGTTTGGGGAGGCGTTGTGTATACGGGCCGGCCCCAACCCTCGACATGGAGGCTCTCAGATCCGGCTTATGGTCCTTCTAGACCCCGTGTGTGCGGAGAGTGCCGCCGCGTTCGGGCTTCCTGCTCGGAAACAGCTTGGTGATAAAGTCGGGCAACAACGACCCGTCGTCACAGGACCCGTCTGTTGTGTGTGAGTGCCGTCGGGCCCGCGGCCGATTACAGACATGCAGAGAGGGCGTGGCCACGCTGCCGGACCGCATGGCCGCCCTCCTCCGTCGTGCTGGGTCGTCCACTGACATGGTTTTGGTGATGTCGAAAAAAAGGGGCAGCTGACAGGCTATGGCGCCTGAATGCGGTCTCGTAACGGCTTCCAATCGCGCCGCCTGGTGGAAAGAAATACAAGAAATAGATATAGATGGGATGCGCGATTGGCACAAAATAAAAATAAGCGCGGAAAGATAGGGCAGTGAAGATCGGGATAGAAGTATGTTGATGTTATATTTGGGGGATGCGGGAATGAAGCGGGACCAAAATGGAATCGTCTGGGATATATGCCCCTAATAGCATAGATCGCGGTTGCTCTTTCCTGATCCGCACTACAGGTAGAGAGAACAGTGGCCAAGAATAGAAAGATCGATTGAGTATTATATAAAACGAAGGAAAGAAGGGCCGTGGGCCACACGTTCTAAACAAACGGAAGGAAGCACCCCAACGCCTGCAATGCCAGACAAAAAAAAAAGAAAGACACAAACAAAAGGCAAAAAAAAGCACGACACACGATGCACGATGCCGATGCATTGTGGGCTACTGCTCCCCCTACCACCGTTTCGGGAACCGCTCGAACCTATTCTGAGCGCTTGGCCGTGTCTTGGCAAACGGGTTCACGGGCACCGGCGGCGACGACAGTTCCTGCGGCGGCTGGAAAGACGCCCGAGGCGCGTCCTGGGCGCTGCTGTTCTCCTTATGCGGTGACTTTGTCGGGCTGGCAGCGCGGCGCTGCATCCGGTCGACGGCCTCCCGCTGCTCCAGGGCAGCATCTCGCGCGAGTTGCGCGGCGAGTAGCCACCAATGTCGTTCATGCTGATGGCCTTTTTGAGGGGCGAATTGACATGGCTGTAGACGCCCATGCTGCCGCCAAAGTTGGTCGTGGCGCTCGAGGGAATGGCGAGAGACGTGCACTGTTGTTGTTGTTGTTGTTCGTCGTCGCCAGGGGCGTGTGGAAAACGGGCCCTGTGCTTGCCCGTGGCCCGGTCCGCGGGTCTGCGCCGCCTGCTCCGGTGGCGGCAATGGAGGCAAAGTGGTTGTGCTTGGGCGTGGTTGTGGGCGCCATACTCTGGCGTGGCCGCGCGGCGCTGCCCTGCACCGGCGTGAAGGAGTCCGAGTACCTAGCTGGCTTCTGTTGTGCGGCAGGGGTGAGATGGCGTGATGTGGCAGCGACCGTGCTGCTGCCCGACAAGCGGTTGGTCAGTGTGGACGTAGAGGCGGATGCAGGGAGCGCGGAGGATGAGCCGCGGCTGGCAAAGTCGGGGTCGACATGCTTGAGGTAGTTGGCGTTGGGATGCGTCTGGAAGCCGCGATGAATAACCGTCGTCGTCGTGCCCACCTCGACTGCCTCGTCCACAGCGGAATCGGCCGTCGACGCACCCACGCCGTGGTCCACCATTGTCACCTGTGTGCCCACGTCCGCGCAACAATCGGATGCAGACGCGGCTGCACGAATTTGGCATTGTACTCGTGCAGGACCTCCTTCTGGATGATGGCGTTGTCGCGCTGGCGCTGGTCGTTCCGGGCCTGCATCAGGCGCATGGCCACAGACAGGCCGACCTGCAGCACGAGGCACTTGAAGACGGCGACGCTGGGCCGGGGCTCGAGCGGGTCGAGAGGCAGCTCGAACAGGTAGATGAGCACGTGGAGGGGGCTAAAGAAAGAGAGGAGGGCCAGGGACGCCGGGCGCGGGTCCCAGACGGCAAGCTCCCACACGTCACGGGTGCTGTCGGGGTGCGCGCGCGACTCGGCGCTGTCGAGGTGGACAAGGTCGTTGATGAGGCGCAGGGGCGAGTTGGTGGAGGGCGACGACTGGACGCGGACGCGGTTGGCGGAGGGCGTGCCGGGGCGCTGTTCGATGTTGGCCTCGAACAGCCGGTAGTGGCGCTTGCGCGTGTAGACAAAGAGGGCGTTGACGACCGACAGCGAGACGCCCGCCCAGACGAGGAGTTGGATCTATCCTGTCAGCAGGTGTAACGATGGAGAGGGGGGAGGAGGTCAGCGAACGCCGAGGAGCAAACAGAGTGAGACTGACTAGGTACGAGAGCCAGCCGCGGCCCGAGCCATCGCCAAACACGTCATCATCGCCGCTGTTGGACGGCCCCAGGTTGGCGCGGGCAAGTAAGAACAGAAAGTTGGCAACGACGCCGACCTGGCTGCCCACGGCAGTGGAATCGAGTTCACGGGTCTCGATCTCTTCGGACAGCCAAAGCAAGAAGTCCAGGGGGTTGATGGCGGCCGAGATGCGCTGCATCAGCGGCTGCTTCCGCACGATGCGCGGGCGTGGCATTCTGAGGGCGAGTGAGGGATGTGAGATGAGAGAAGAGAGATGAGAAGGAGAGGGTCGTTGATCGTCGGGGAATGTCGAGAATGTCGAGAAATGTCGTCGAGTTTGCTTGTTCTGTCGGCTTTCTGAATCTTGTCGCGAAAGGGATGAGATCGTCGGTCAAATCATCGTCGCCGAGGAAGACGACTCGTGGTTTGGGGGTCGACAACAACTGCGTGTAGAAACCGCGTTCCTAAGAGTGTGCGGACTGTCGTCGATTTCCTCAGGGTCGTCGATGGCGACGCAAGAAGAAAGGCAGAAAAAAGTGAAGCCCGAATCCCGTTTCTATGGCGTAGTGCTATTCTGTCACTGTTTGTTTACAAGCCGAATTTGGCTTTGGCGTGCTGAAGGAGAGGAGCTATATTATTACCTAATCACTATGGGCGGGCTGTCTGCTTTCAGCGCCTGCCATGCACTGGCAGTGAGCTAGCTAGGCACCGCGAGTAGGCCATTATCGCCAGGGTGAGCAATTAACCTGCCATTGACACGATTGTCGATTCGATCAATTCGGTTCTTCCGCCTCAACCCACGACATCCCAATCCTACAGTCTCCGTTGTACCCGATCTTGACTTTGGGTTTCTGTCGATTCTGTGACTGGCTACCACTCTCCCAAGGCAAAGCGCCCAGCGAGCATTCGGGCACCATTACGATGACGACTTCGGCGGCGGACTTCAAGGACCGGCAGTTCCTTGCTGTTATCGGAGACGAGGTGAGCTCAGCTGCTGGCGGGCAGAGCTGGCAAGATGGTCCTTGAGGAACAATTCTGGCTGACTGGTGGGGACAGGACTCTGTGACAGGACTGTTGCTGGCTGGCATTGGCGTACGTGGGCCCTCTCTCTCTCTCTCTCTCTCTCTCGTACTGACGATATTGCCGCAGCATGTGACGCCCGGCCCCGATGCGCAAAAGAACTTTCTCGTCGTCGACAACAAGACGGACAATGCGGCCATCGAGGCGGCCTTTGAGCGTTTCACGACCGAGCGCAAGGACATTGGCATTGTCCTGATCAACCAACACGTACGTGTGGTGAGGGTCGGTTGGAGAAGGAGGGGGAGTGTGGACGGGCGGACATGGCGGCTAACATGACAGATTGCTGACCGGATACGGTACCGCGTCGACACATACACGGCGGCCTTTCCGACGGTGCTGGAGATCCCGAGCAAAGACCACCCATACGACCCGGAGAAGGACAGCGTGCTGCGGCGCGTGAGACGGCTGTTTGGCGAGTAAAACAGCAGAAGAACAGGATAAGCGCAGCGCGAGAGGCATGCATACAGAGCACAGACGGCGACTGGTGGATGAGTGCCTGCTGAAGGGGGTTGGATTTGCAGGATATACAGGCAGCATTGAGGCGGAAGCGATGCCGGGCTACGAGACGAGGCCACGGCCCTTTTGTTCTTTGTGGAGTGGCAGCATGCTTGAGATAGAACACACGGCGATTGCATAACTTTTATACTTTACCACAGAATACACTGCTTGCGATATGGACTCGAGATGGAGGACGAATGAAGAAGATGAGGAAGAATACGAGGCGAAGTGTGGCAGTCGCCACGTTAATTTGGGAGAGAAACAAAGCTGGGCGGCTAAAGTTGTATACTACAGTTACAACGTGAAGAAAACAACAACAGGGCACGGCACACGTAGCAAGGGATAGCAAAAGAGTAAAAGTTGTTATAAAAGCAAGGCCATATGCTAGTTATGCTTGAGAGAAGAAAGAGAAGTAGACCAGAGATAAGAACAACAAGAACAGCGACAACAGCGACAACAGCAAAAATAGTAAGAACAACAAGACGTAAAATCACAAAAACAGAGACGTAATGCAATAATCAAGACACGGGGTAACATGGAGCAGTAGGGGATGCGTGTGCGAAAGAGGACCAGCCCGAGGCTGATCTTGTATCAATCATGAGCCCCCCAAGTCGATGAGCGTGGCGTGGCTGCGTTTACAGCTCAATCTCGGCGGAGCCGTCACGGGCAAAGGTGACTGTGGCCGTCAGGGCAGGTGACGGGCTCGTCGTCAACCGTGTAGACGTCGGCCAGAACAGTGTACTTGCCCTATTTGTGTGTCATGTTAGAAGAGAAGAGATGCGAGAGTAGAGAAGGAAGAGAACAACGTACAGGGGGGATCTCGTTCGGTAGGTCGACGGACTTGGTGATCGAGATCAAGCCCTTCTCAATGGGGCACTCGAGGTCGACGTTCTGGATCTGCTCGCACAGGTCGGCCGTGGTGCTAATGAGGCGGATCAGGCCGTACTTGACCTGGAGGTTGACGTAGGCGCCCTGCTTAATCTTCTTGGACACAGACGCCACAGCGTTGATGACCAGCTCGGTGCCACTGCAGCAAACGGTTAGTTGGTCAACTTTTGAACTTTTGAGCAGGGAAAAGCAGAGAGAGAAAAGGCTTACGCCAGGGGAGGGTTGGGAGCGAGGTCGACGCTCTTGATGGTGAGGATATCACTAGAGTGGTCGGACGGGCAGAACTCGAGAGGCGATTTGCCGGGCACCTTGAGGTCCTCGCGTGCGCCGGCGTCACCACCGAAGAAGCTGAGGCCTGCGGCCGAAGCCGTCGACAGCAGGGCCAGGAAAGCAGTTGCGGTCCGCATGGTGGATGAAGTGGCGAGAGAAGAGAAGCGATGACGGCAGAAGTGGCCGATAACGCTCGAGGCTGACGAACGAGCGACGAAGGCGGTGGGGAGAGTATGCTAGAGGCTGGGCAGACCAGTTGTCGACAACTTTCGTAGACAAACTTTGTCAGATGCAGTGCCGTTAAGAAGACGGTGTTGTTGTGAAGCGCAGATGTCGTTGGGGATGAGGATGACAGGACGACGTATTGGGATAGAGGAAAGGCGGGAAATAGAGTCAATGGCGAGAATGGGCAGGTGTCAAACACAAGGCGGAGGGAAAGAGGTTGGCGTCATTGGGGGCGGGCACGGCGGCCTGTGATTGGCGGCATCTGCGGCAGGCCAACCAGCGGTCGCCTGGGACAGGAAAAAAGCGGGCCATTTACGAATCAACGATACTGGAAGCAGGCCTGCAGCGCCAGGCCACTGTAAGAAGCGCTGTAACGTGCTCTGCGACGGTGGGTTTTCGTGTTTTCCAGATTCGAAGACGGCGAAAGACAAGCGAGCACGGTATGACACGGGGCAAGGAGACAGCTTGTAGCCCATTTGGCAGTATATTTCACGACAGTCTCCTGCATGCACTCCATGGCATCATCATGTCGTGCAACGAATCCCAAGGGCGAAGCATTACTCTGTATTTTACTTGTACTTGTACTCTCTACAGAGGTGCTGCTATCACGGCTAAAATGGTGACAAGTGGAGAGTGCCCCGTACTTTTGGTCCTTATCTCGATCACATGGCCACGGTCCGCAACTGAGGCGATGGAGCTGTGGTAGCGGCAGAAGCACTGTCTTGCATCCGTACGACGGTTCGCGCGGCGGGGCGCAAAAGGTCCAGCGAAAGAAACTCGTTGTCTCTCAACAGCCAACCGCGCCGCGCTGCTGTTTCAGCCTTGCTGCCAGGGGCCGGCGGCAGGCGGCAGACGGCAGGCGGCAGACGGCCGGGAAAGAGAGGGGGGCAGCGGCAGAGTGGACAGGGAGCGGGCACGGTACAACGAGAAAGACAACAGAAGGGTTCGGTTTTGTCACGGCTGCTGCGATGATGTCAAGTTTGGCGATGCATTTCCGCCATTTGTTAGTGGCTGCTTCTTTCCGTGGTTTAGTGAGTTTTGTGGCGGCAGTCGCCTGCGCGTCGACGCTACAGCCTTCTGAAAGAAAACGCCCCATCGAGTTTCGCCCCAGCTGGAGTCTCATCTTGCCACCACGATGACCGGTCGTAGCCCATAACGCGTTGCTGATCTGTGCCAGTTGCGGGCAAACCTCCAGCGCATCTGCAGCTCTGCGACCAAAGTAGATGACTGTTCTCGTGCATGGTTAGCGTGGCCGTTTGTGTGTGGGTGGCAGATAAGAGAGACCTGTCTCGCCTGTAAATCTTATATTACAGCACGTCCCCGCTATAAAACGGCGCGCCTTTAGGTATCGTTATCGCTGAAAAGTGCTCTCTCGCGCACAATAACGCCTGCACTGGCCGCTCTCACATCTTCACCCGATGACTGGGCGACGCGGTATCGTCTCGATATTGAACCGGCTGAGACGCTAAAAAGTAGAATAATGGCGGCGAACAAAGGACTCGAGCCTGCATACGAGCGGAGTACCGATACAAGCAAGAATCTTACATGGCTGCGAGCGCCTGTTTTTATGCAAAATGCACTGCAGGCACCTGCCACTGTAATTCTTCGGTTTCACGCAAAGCAGCCCAATCACCGCCTTCCCCTCCCCTCCGCTTTTCTCACCCATTCAGGCAGCCGGCCCAAATGCCGTCCAGCTTTGCCTCCAAAGGCATTGCTTCAGCGTCATCGTTTCTTCCGACAACCCTCTTCTTTTTCTCTGCCTTTCGGCACCTGGATTTGTTTTCTTTCCCTTCTTATTTTCGTTTCCCCAGAGCCTTATGTTTCGACTCTTGCCCACAGCAAGTCGTTTTGCCTGTCAAAACCTCGTCACTTCTTCACTGCAATTTCTGCCCTTTTTTTTTCTTCTCTCTTCTCTTTTTATTTTTGCCGGGATTTTTGGCCATGTCCCTTCCAGTATCAATGCATTTCTGCATATCTTCGGTGGCTGCCGCTTTGTGTGGCATCTCCCCAAACTTGGCCAGGTTTGCTGCCCTACTCATTTTTTCCCTACTCAAATTTCTCCCACTCTGTAGCAGCAAGTTCTGTCCTTTTTTTGCCGGGCCGGGTCAATCCACTGACTGACTCGGGGCTGCTTACGCAGGCTGCGTGCCGCAACCGTTCCTTTTTCTTGGCTTTACTCAGTCGCAGTAGCTGCCTCGACCGCCTTGGCCCTTAGTGCGGCCTTTCCTGCCTCAGGCAGCAACAACCAGTCGCGCTTGCTGCCTTGTACTGGTACAAGGTACCGGCGCTCCTTCCCACCCAGCACTCCTCCCTCTTTCCTCGAGCGCGACAATGCGGTTTTCGCACTAAAACCCGAGAGAGACCAGGGGGAAGGAGCACCGCGCCAGAGCCACGCTAGTCGGGGGAATTTTGCTCTCTTTGATCTGTTTCGCCCGTTTCTGCCAATTTCTCTCCTCTCTCGTTCCCTCTTTCCCTGGCCGCCGCTCTGCCCTTTTTTCTTGGGGGCGCCGCTGTGCCGCCCGCCCATTGGCTAGTGACCCTTTGTCTCCTACGGTCGGTCGCTCTCTCCTCTCGCTCCTTTGCTGGTGGTGGCTCTTTCTCCCGACTCAGCGTGTGTCCCCTACGCTTGCCCGTCTGCTGGGGCGCTCCTGCTCCCATATTCTGGTTTCTCGCCCTTCTGCCTTCCGCTTTCCTTCCCCGTTCTTCTTGGTTTGGCCCCCCTCTCCGTTCTTTCCTTCCCTTCCATTTCAACTCTCGTAGTTTTGCACCCTCGCTCGCTCTTTCCTCTTCTCTCCTCCTCCCGCCGTCGCCCCTTCCCCCCTTTCTGGTTGCGTTATTCTCCCGCTTTCTCTTCCTCTCGCATCTCCAGCTTTCGCCGTCTCCCACGCTTCTTTTTTGCATCGACAAACGCTCCTCGACATCCCTACCGATCTTGATTTCGCTTGGGCGACTCTGGGAACAAAAAGACTCGTTCGGATGACACAAGACGCCTCACCGACCGAGTGACCAGCCTGCGCCACTGTCTCCGCGACCAATCTGTCCATTCTGTCACTTTTCTCGCCCTGTCATTTTCTTCCTCGGCTCTTTCCCTCCCTCCGAGTCGGCTCGCGTCATTCCTCTATCCACATCCGCCGACGGGTTCTCGCAGCACCCCATCGCACACCCGGCTCGCTTCGACACCGTTGCCTCTTATCACCCTGGGCTCGCAACGCGCCCCCCCTCTCTGCTGCTCGACTGCTTTCTTTGTGGCTTCTTTCGGTGCTTCTAACCCGACGTCAACATCCATTTGGCATCTCGAGTGACGAGCGCGCACGAGACAGCGTTTCCCCGACACTTCCTCCTCACCTGGGGTTGTTGCGCCCGCCCGGCCCCCTTTCACGACTTTTCGATGCCGCCTTCTGCCGGGTTGCGTTGAAAAGAACACGAGGAACTTGCCTGTTAAAAAAGAAGACTTGCTTTGTCGTGGGGCGTCTTCTTTATTTTTTTTCTGCTGCCGACACCGACAGGATCCTGTTTTCTTACTGTGATCCTGGTCCCATTCCGCTACCTTCCACGAGAACAAACGACACCCCCATCGCGCCGTCGTCTGTGGCCATAAGACTGATTGCGCGGGATTCTACCGGTCTCCTGCATTCCTGCTTTCTTTCTTCCTCACGGCTTTGGGGCCGCGACGACAAGCCATTCCCTCGACACAGGCGACACGACACGGCTGATCACTCAAGCGACCGCTGTTTTTGCTAGAGTTTTTGCCTGCCTTCGTCTCCCTAACCAACGCACCACCCTCGCCCAGTCATGTTATCACAACCGAATAGATAATCTTTTCCAACCCCCGTCTCTTTACGCAATCCTCTTTTCGGCACCCTCCCCTTCAGCGAGGTCTCTCTTGGATTATGACAGAAAAGCACCCACCGCCGTCGACTCAGACTGCGCTCAGGACCCCGACCCTCCCTCCTCTCAACCCGCTCTCGCCCACCCCCCTCCCTAAAGCATTCTCCTCGCAATACGCTCCGCTCCCCACATTCCCCTCTGCAATCGCTTCCTACCCCGACCCTGCCGCAGCTATCGAGGCTTCCGCGTCACCAACACACAATGGCCACAACGTCGCGCTCACGCCAAAGATTGAGGAAGCTGCAGAGGAGGAGCCATATACGATCAAATGCATATGCGGCTTCACCGGCGACGACGGAAACACAATACTGTGCGAGATCTGCGACTCGTGGCAACACATTGAGTGCTTTCTACCCCAACAACAGCGAAGAGGCCACGCGCGAAGAATTTTCGCATGCGTGCCACGAGTGCAAACCGCGGCCGTTGAACGTCGCGCACGCGATCGAATACCAGAGGCAACGGCTGCAGGCTGCAAGCGCCGAGGCCGCCTCACATACAAAAACAAAACGCCCGCCATCAAAAGGCCACAGCCAGAGCCATAAGAAGAAGGCGAAGCCCGCCGACCTTCAGATCAACGGCCACTCGACATCGGCCAGCGATGTCACAAGGCACGACATCAACGGCCATCTGCCTGCGAAAAAGGCCAAGATCTCCCACAAGTCAAGCCAGTCTGTCGGCGGATCACATCAGAAGCGGAGTCCGTCTTACTCTGCCTCACGAGTCTCGCTACAGGGCCTTCACCCACTAAGCCCTGCCACGACACCACCTGATCTTCCGGAAGGCGCCGAGATGTATGGCTACTCGAGCGATTTTCTCAACCTTTGCAATGACCAGGATTCTGCACAGACTGTACAGACCAACTCATTTGCGAGTCTCGCCGTGTCAAATGCGACATCCATTTGGCTGCGCGAGCCCGAGAAGATGCTGAAAGACGCAGGGCAAAAGTTTGAGGACGTTATCCAAGAACTCCCCAACAACATCGAGGCGATACGCCGCCCTCCCCGTGTCGAGGTCAAGAAACGCGTGTTGGAAAAGGACGCCGTCGTGCGCTGGCGGTACCTGGTCTCTTCGGTGGCTGTCGTAAGGACGTCCCTCTGATGGAGCTCAACGGCCAGATTGGGTTCCAGAAGGATTACTGTGCAGTTCCTGCAAACCGCTACGAGGAGCTGTCGTGCTCTCTTCCGTTTGTTTTCTTCCACCCCCAATTGCCCCTTTACATCGACACAAGGAGAGAAGGGTCTCTTGGCCCGATACGTTCGTCGCAGCTGCCGGCCAAATGCCATCTTGGATACATTTTTGTCTGGTGGCACAGAATACCATTTCTGGCTGGTAAGTGACCGCGCAATTGCGCCCGACGAGCAAGTCACCATTTCTTGGGATTTCCGGCTTCCGCACGACCAGCGAGGCCGCATGTTCCGCCTCCTCGGTCTTGTTGACGACGGCTCCAACAGCCAGGACGACATAGACCTGTCCGAAGACGAGTTCCTTAGCATTGCCCGTTGGATCTCACAGGTTCTCTCCGGTATGGTGGATGCGCTTGCGATTTGGGGCCCGAGTGTGCACTTGCTCGGTTTCTCCGCGTGCACAGTGCCAGGCTTCAGCAGGCACGGAGCAATCACGGCAACAAGAAAAGTCGTCGCGGAAGTCGAAATCGCACGCACTGTCCCCACGAGCACGGGCCATGCTACAAACAGTCGCGCCGCTAGCGAGGGCCAACCGAGGACTTGCACGAAGACAAAATGTCCACATCGTCGCGCAGCAAACCACCCAGCCGGGACATGACACCAGCACCGCGTCAAGGGTCTTTTGACACACTCGGCATATTGACGGAGCCCACCGACCGCGACAAGAGAAAAGTCGCCATGGTTGAAGATTCGTTCCGTCGTCTTGAGCAACAGCAGCCAAAGAAGAAAAAGCGGATTTCGGACGGCACGACAACGACTGAAAAATCCAGTGCTTCTTCGGGGGGCCACGCCAAGTCGTCGAAAACAAAGCTCGCTGGCCAGGAAACCATAAACGGCACAACGAACGGCAACTACGCCGACGCCGAGACGTCCACGTAGCAAGTCTAACTCGCCTGTTTACGATGTCGCCAAACACTATGAATTCCGGCAATTTCACATCGCTGTCGGCGGCGGCGGCGACTAGTGCTTCCACTTATAGCGTCTCGCGGCATACTTCCGCCGGTCCCTCAATGGGCTACCGCGATGCGGAAACCAGACCGACCCTACCGAGGCGAGTGGTACAGCGAGACGCCGCCTACACCGCGTCCCAGGCGTCGTGTGATCTCACTGTCGAGGCGGCTGCTGAACCACAGACTCCGTACGCGTTTGTGACGAGACCGAGCCGGTGCCGTCGCTTCCAACCCAGATAGTTGTTGACGCAACGGCCCACTCTGAGCAGCACGACGACAAGGCATCAGTGGTTGTGGCTGTGAAGGCCGCCAAGGCAGCAGAAGGCAATGCTGCGAGCGACGATGTCGCAATGACGGACGCCCCGGGTGCGACAGCCACGATTACCGCCAAGATCGAGCCCGTCGACAACGCGGGCAGCGGCATTGATGTCCCGATTAAGACATCGCCGGATCTACGTGTCCAGCTGCCCCAGGTGCCTTCCTTTAGCGACGCGAACCTGCCGAGCGCCACGACACCGTTGACGGCCTCCTCCATCGTCCAGTCGCCTTTTGCTATTTCGAACGGCAATCCGTTTGGCTCGCCGACCGTGGCGCCCAGCCCTATCAAGAAGAAGATGAGCCTGAGCGACTACACAAAGAGCCGCAAAGCTGCAGCAGGCCGGCCACCGACGACACTGAAGCCGTCGATATCCCACACGGAGGAACCCAAGTCGGCCGAGTTGGAGAACGCCCCGCCAGGCGACACTACCGACGCGGCTGCCACAGCACCAGCCACCTCATCGTAGCGTCTGACACGGTAATTTCGACCTCATCACCACCTCTCTTTCTCTTTTGTTGTCATGGAGTGGCAAAGGACGGCTCCATGGCACTAGCTGAATACCCTTTTCTTCTCTTATATTTTTATTACCCGGGCGGATATTCTTTTTCTTTTTATGTCTTTCGTTTCTTTTCTCTGCTTTTTTGCCCAGGCGTTTTGTGGTTGATATGAATCAAGGCAGACCAAAAAAAAATCCCCTGCTCATGGGATGTGGTTGTTTTCGGGTTTTTTTTGGGTGGAACAAAAAAGGGAATGTTTTTTTCTGTTTTTTTCAGGTTCGGTATACTGCCGAGGGACACTTTTACCTTTCTCTTGTCTTTCTTGTCTTTCTTTACTTTCTTTATTTCCTAGCCCAGTCCCCCATGTATGTTTACATATACTGTTTGCGAATCAAATGGAATGTCAAAATAGTGGGAAAGGATCATACCCTTTCCCCAATACGTTCTTTTCTTCTTCTTTCTCATATGCTTTCCTCCCTTTCATTGGTGCAAAAGTCGTTCCGCCCTGGGTGCAAGGCCCTTTGATATAAATCAATCTCTTGCACCAGTGTCTTCTCTACCCGGGTCACACGAGAATAGTGACATGCACTGTGTGTCTGTGCTCCTGACATCATTTAGATTATTCCCTATCCATAGATGACGGGTACTTATTTCGTTGTTGATATATAAAACGCATTCAAATCCGTAACGCCTTGTGGTCTGAATGGACCGGCCCGTTTCTCGCTGTTTGCATGTGCAAGAAGAAGCAACATATAACAAAAAAGATAAAAAATAGTCCACATATCACCCTTCTCGTCCGGCTCCCCCTCTAGTAGCCTGCAGTGCCCAGGTTGTCCTCCTTAAAGATGAGCAGGGCCAGCCGGTGCCGCCACAAACAGCCCAAACAGGCCACGCACGCCTGCATGGCGACCACCTCGGTCGCCAGGCGGTCCTCCCGCAGCGGGCCCCGCCACACCAGCCACAGGTTCAGCAGCGTCATGTTGGTCGTCTCCTGGATGATGGCGGGGTCCTTGGGGTCTGTTGTGAGCCGCAGCAGGTGCAGCCGGGCCAGCAGGCGCAGGGCCCAGGCGATGGGCGGGCGGGGCTGGCGGTCGGGCAGCCAGACGGTGACCGAGGGCTCGAGCAGGCCCGTGCGGGCATGGAAGCGCGGCATGCGGTGGCGCGGGCAGGGGACGAGCCCAAAGATTTGCGGCGCCGAGTAGGCAAAGTTGGCAATCTGAGGCAGCAGCAGCAGGATGAGCGTCTTGGAAAAGTGGCCGAGGATGCTGACGACGACAAAGACCATGCCGGCAAAGTAGCAGTAGGTGTCGCCGACAAAGACGCGCGCGGGGTACCAGTTATGGGCGAGGAGGGCCAGGGAGACGCCGAGAAAGGGCAGCAAAAAGTACAGCGAAAACAGGTGGCTGTCGGTGGCCGGGTGCGGGTAGGGGCCGGCCAGCAGGTAGAGGGCGTCGTTCAAGACGAGCAGCAGCGCCACAACGACCGACTGCGCGACCTCGATGCCGTTGATGCCGGCCAGGATGTTGATGCTGTTGGGCGAGAAGATGGCGACGGCGGTCATGTATAGGTAGTAGAGCGGGCCCAGGTGGACGAGCTCGCCTAGGTACGGCTGTAGGGGCGTGGGGACGACGACCGAGGTCACGCCAAAGTCGACAAAGTAGACGACGAGCAGCGGATGGCCGCAAAGGCGGGGATGAAAAACTTGTGCCGCCAGCGAATGTCAAATAGGTCGTCGCCGATGCCCAGCAGCGTGATGGACTGCAGCGAGATAATGGCCGACAAGAAGGAGGCCAGCTTGCTGTGCGGGAAGCGGTGCAGCAGCCGGCCCTGCTCGACGTGGGCCGTGGCATTCGACAGGGGAGGCGGCTGCTGTGTCTGCACGACGTCGCGGTTGCCGCCGCCGCTCGTGGCCGCCACAATGTCCTTGTAGAACGGCATCGGGATAAACACAATGACGGCCAGCAGGTACACGACGGCGCACACGGCGCCCATGCACTCGGGTAGCGTGCGGCGCTGCACCTTGTTGAGGTCGGCGCCCTTGATGCCGGCGCGCACAAACGTCGGGCTGAGCCAGCGGATCATGGCGTAGCTGGCGGCAAAAGCGATGCCGCTGAGGGCAAGGGACGCGGTCAGGGGCGCGCCGTCGTCGCGACGGACTGTGTTGCCAAGCACAGTGCCGCAGGCCACCGAGAGGGCCAGCAGGCTGTAGGTTTCGGTGCCCGAGAGGGCGCTGGGGATGCCGGCAGCCAGCGCGGCGTTCTCGGCCTTGGCCTTGTCTGCAGCCGATGAAGAGGAGGAAGGGAGAGGGGCCGAGGAGGGCGGTGGCGTTGGACGACGCGGCGCGCGTCGAGTTGCTGGAGCCCGACATGGTGGGAGGTGGTCGGGAGACGAGGGCGATGAGAAGAGAACTAAAGAGAAGAGATCGGCGACCGATGCGACGAGGCGAAGAGCAAATGTGAGGAGGTGAGCGAGGACGAGGAGGGGCGAGGCCGAGTCTCAACTCTGGGCAGATGTGAGGTGTGTGGTCGGCCGTGGCCGCACGGCCATGCGGACGCAATCAAGGACGTCGAGCTCAGTCGGGGACAGCCGAGCTTAGTTGTGGTTGCGGACGAGGGTGGGGAAGATTGGAGGCGCTGCGAGCAGGTGGTCGAGGTGTGGTTGAGGTTCGTTGACGTTGGTTGGTGGCTGCTGCCGTACAAGAGTGATGTCTCGAATAGGAAAGAGACAGCTTTCAACAGAACGCGGTGCTGCAGTGTGACGTGGCTTCTGGCACGGGCAAATTGGCGGTAAATTGACAGTGGGGTTTTTAGGCCCCCGTGGCGGCTGTTCGACCTGTGTTTTGCCCTCTCTTGCACTGTATTTTCTCGCTAGTGCGATTTATGTTTAGGCCTGCCGGATGCTAGCCGGGGTGCGCTAGAGGCGCAACGGTGCGGCTCGTGTGATTGGCCAGAAGTATTGGTATTCATCCCGGAAGGAGCAGAACCGCCCCAAGCCGAGCTCTTTCCTCTTTCTTCTCATTGATGCATATCCGACTCAATTCGGAGAACGGCACGAAATGTTGGCCGGTGTGCCTCCCACTTGGATGGCTGGGACTGCTATTTTATGTCAAGACGGTGGGGACGACACCAAGTATCCCATTTCCGGGTTTGCCTTGTTTTACCCACGCTGATCTGCCCCAGCCGGCGGCGTGGAGTGCGGTGTGATCTTTGCCTCTCTGAGCCTCTGCCTTCCATGCAGCGTGTAAGCGGTGAGACGTCTTGTTTTGTTTTGCAGCACGTCGGCAGACTGCAATGCGCAAGCAGCTCGTCTTTTACACGAGTTTCGGCGTCGGCGCATAAACGAACAGTCCGAATATGTGGGTTGCTCTTTCCTCACCAACCGCCACTGCACCGTGGGGCAGTCATGTTAGCGCTCCTTCTCAAAGAGGCATCATGGCCACAGCTTATTTACAACGTCATTTCTGACTTACTCGATGACCAAGCGCAGTTTGCTGTCATCAGCACTATCTGGCGCCATCACTCTCTGGCGCGTAAACATCTTACATGAGAGAGGCAAGGCCACAGAGAGGAGAAGACTTGTTTGCTGCAGGCTTTGGGAATCAAGGCCATAAGCTCGACTGCGCGGTGGGTTGCAATGATACGGGGCTCGGAGAATCTGTCAAGACCAAGCAAAACTGTGCACGCAATTGTCAGAAATGGGAAATGGCCAAGCCTCCCCATGCGGCGCGTTCGCGTTTTTGTCAACTTGCGTGTCCCCCAGGGCAGCATCAAGCCTGATTCACATCCGGGGCCCAATGCTTGTGCGGGCAAGTGTGGAGTTAGCGTGTGGAGTGGCCCCTCCTTCCTTCCTGTTGCACCTGCCCTTTGCACCTTCCTCGTGTGATGCCGCACACGAGAATCCTTGGAGAAAGAAAAATGACAGAATAAAAACCCAAAAAACTCCAAAAACCAGTGTCAGCGCGATGGATTTGCTTTTGCGAAGAGCAGGCATTGTTCATTTCTCCAACATTGTTCGCGCTCCGCGCGAGCGCAAGCGATGCCGCCTTGCCGGCACCCATTTGCCGAGAACAGTAGTAGCCACCCGCGTGCGAGAGTTGGAACAGAGAAGGAGGAAGAGGCAGGTCGTCGTGAGAGGAAAAAAAAGAAGCTGCGATGGGGCTTCCTTCCGTTGTAGTTTGCTCCCCCTTTTCTCCCCGTCTGTTGGGCCTTTTAGATTTCTCACTCTTTCTCTCTTCCTCTCTCTTCTTTCCCATGATCTCTTCACTTCATCACGCACTTTCACACCCCCCTGGCCCCCATTCTGAAATTGCGTCTTTGTTTACGACGCTGACCAGCCCCGGGAAAAGAGGGTCCCGTGCCCGGACAATTGCCCGATGCATGCAACGGAAACAAGAGCATTGCCCCAAGAAAGCAGAAAAAAATAAACAGCGCAGCCAAACAGAAAAAAACAAGCTGAGCACTTGAGCAGCACGGACGGACCACCAGATCATATTCTTGCTTGGATCCACTTGGCAGCCACGGCTCAAGCTCAAGGATACAAGGGCCGGTCCATTGTTGGCCCCCAGTTAGCCCCCATCTTGTCCCTGGCTGGATCCCTGACGAGGTGCACATATTTTGCGAGCTCCAAACAGCTCAGGGCCGTCCTTTTAAAGGCAGCCCTCTACCCGCGTTCTCTTTCTGGAGGCCCCTTCTGTCGAGCACAGCACCTCAAAAAGCCCTTAGCCTTATCGACATGGCGATACACGATGAAGAAAAGGCAGTGGTGGAGCCTGCAGTTGCTACAGTTGCTGCAGCTGCAGCAACAAACAACAACACAGAAAGAAGCACAAGGATCTTCTACAAGCATCAACATCGTCAACACACGCAGAAAAGGACCACGATGGCGCCAAGGACGAGACAAAGGCCGACGATGCCGCCACTGCCGCAAGTCACAGCATAGACGATGCCACGGACGACGACGATGACGACCCCGACCCGTACGAAGTTGTTGAGATTGAGCAGGTTGACGACCAACGGCCTCTCAGCTGCGGAAAAGGGCGTCGCCGGCATTGTCGACGACGACGAGATGGCCCGGGACCACAAACGAAATCGCCCACCACCATGCCAACAACGGCGGCAGCCGTATTTCGGCCACGCTGTCCCGCATTGCGAGTAACGCCAGCTCGGTGGTGCGCCGGCGACAGAGCCGCGATGCAAAGAAGAACAAGGAGCACCTCACCGGCCCCACCGATCCCGTTGACCGACCTGAACACGGGCATTGTCGGCTGGGACTCACCGACGACCCGGCCTACCCGCTCAACTTTAAGCCGCGCCGCAAGTGGCTCATCATTATTTTCCTGGCCTCCATGACGCTCATGACGCCGTTTGCATCGTCCGTTCTGGCGCCCGGCATCAACTTTATGGATGCTGACTTCAACAACGACACAACATCACGATTGGCTCCTTGGCCGTGAGCGTCTATCTCTTGTGGGTGCCGTGTTCTGTTCTGTTCTTTCTTTCTTTCTTTCTTTTCTTTTCTGTCTTTATAAACTCTGGCTGTTGTTCTGACAAACTTGCAGGGCTATGCTGTAGGACCATTGAGTATGTTTCCCGCCAATATCATGCCCTCACTCCGCTCTTGACTAACAATAACAGTACTTGCTGGTTTGTCTGAATTGTACGGCCGCCACATTGTTCTCACCGTTTCCAACATATTTTTCTGCGGCTGGCAGATTGGATGCGCACTTGCGCCGTCACTGGACGCCTTGATTGTGTTCCCGTGTCCTGGCCGGCATTGGGGGCAGTGCCTGCATGAGTCTCGGCGGCGCCTGCATCGGGGACCTGTTCCCCATCGAGGAAAGAGGCCTTGCCCTGTCCATCTGGACCCTCGGACCACTGTAAGTTACATTCGCCCTTGTCGACAAACTTATCGACCGTCGCTGACAGCTGGCTCTTCGCAGTGTTGGCCCCTCGGTTGGCCCTATTGCCGGCGCGTGGCTTGCCCAGACCATTGGCTGGCGTTGGGACTTTTGGATCGTCCTGATCCCCGGCGTCATCAACACTGCCGTTATTGCCGTTTTCAGCTCCGAAACGAGCCACCACGTGCTCATCCGCCGCAAGGTGCAGCGTCTCTCCAAGGAGCTTGGCCGCGACGACCTGCGCAGCTGCTACGACAACCCCGACAAGCCGCGGCCGTCGACACCCAAGGCGCTGTGGCAAGGCCTCGTGCGCCCGCTCAAGATGCTTGCCCTGTCGCCCGTCCTGCTCGTCATCTCGCTGTACACGGCCTTTGCGTACGGCGTGCTGTACCTCCTCTTCAACACCATCCCCATGGTCTTCCAAGAGGGCTACCACTGGAGCATCGGCATCACGGGTCTCGTGTACATCCCGCTCGGCCTCGGGTACTGCGCCGGTCTCGTCGTGTTTGCAAGCATGTCGGACGGCACGGTGATTCGTCTGACGAAGAAGAACGGTGGTGTCTATGAGCCGGAGATGCGTTTGGTCGACTGCATCTATTTTGCGTGTTGTCTGCCGATTACCTTTTTCTGGTACGGCTGGGCCGCCGACAAGCAGGTTCATGTAGGTCTCCTTTATACTTTTTTGGGGGAGTCTTTGTGTCCTTTTTCCACAGCTGACAAGACAGTGGATCGTGCCTGTGCTGGGCCTGTTCCCGTACGGTTTCGCCGTCATTGGTGTATGGCAACCGTCGCAGGCGTTTGTTATCGACGCATATGGCCACTATGCGGCTAGCGCGACGGCAGCGTTCACGGTGTTCCGGTCGGTTGTGGCCGCCTTCCTTCCGCTGGCAGGCCCAACCATGTACGCCAGCCTGGGCGTAGGCTGGGGCAACAGCGTGCTGGGCTTTATCTGCGTTGCCCTCATCCCCATCCCGATGGTCATCTACAAGTATGGCGGCTACCTGCGCAAGAAGTACCCTCTCAAGATCGACTGAGTGGTGGAGTCTGAGCTGTTCACAAAAGAGGTTTGTTTATTTGGGAAAGGTTTACGTCATAGATCTTTGGTCATGTTTTTATTTATTTATTATTTTGGTTTAGTTTTGGTTCCGGTTTGGTCACTCTCAAGGTCTTTCTACATTTCATTCTATGGCTTCACCTGCAGCGAGCGGTGACATGTTCAGGCCGAGAAGCATAGGCATCTTCTTCATATTGGGAACGAAAAGCAAAAAAAAAAATTGGAAAATACTTTCATTGGAATAAAAAAAAAGCAAATCCGATGCCCGCTTATATTGATTTGTACATGAGTCTATTCTGTATTCAGCTCTCCCATCGCCCCCATCGTCCTCGAACAAAAACGACCCCCTCTACAGCTTCGCGTTGCGCTGTGCCGGCGTCTGCAGCGGGTCGTACACGTCCCGCGCCAGGTAGTCGTCGGGCACGCCGTTGGGGTGGCTGCCCAGCGACCGCGTGTCCACCAGCTCGGGGCCCAGGTCGTCAATGGTGCGCGCGCCCAGCAGGCGCATGTCCATCTCCAGCTCGTCCTTGAGCAGCGACATGGCCCGGTCCACGCCGTCCACGCCGTACGCCGACATGGCATACAGGAACGGCCGGCCAATGCCCACGCCCTTGGCGCCCAGGCACAGCGCCTTCAGAATGTCCGTGCACGACGCAGACCGCCGTCCACGTACACCTCGATGCGCCGGTCCAGGCCGCGCGCGCGCAGCGCCGGCATCGTCTCCGCCAGCACCTCCAAGCTCGACCGCGCGAAATCCAGCTGCCGGCCGCCGTGGTTCGACAGCACCACGCCGTCCACGAGGCCCGTCTCGGCGGCGCGGACGACGTCCTCGGCGCGCTGCACGCCCTTGAGGATAATCGGCAGCCGCGTGACCGAGCGGAACCACGGCAGGTCGTCCCAGCAGAGCGACGGGTCGATGAAGCTGCTGATGGCGCGCGCCGCGCCCTGCGACTTGTCCGACTTGAGGCCCTCGGACTTTTGCACGGAGCTGCCGCCGTCGGTGAGCGCGGACTCCTTGGCGCGCATGTCCTTTTCGCGGCGGCCCAGCTGCGGCGCGTCGACGGTGATGAACAGCGCGCGGCAGCCGCGGGCCTCGGCGTGCTGGATGATCTTGCGGGTGATCTCGCGGTCCTTGTTGACGTACAGCTGCAGCCACTGGCACGGGCTGCCGGGGCCCTCGGCGGCGTCCATGATCTCGTCAAACGAGCACGAGGCCAGCGTGGGGATCATCTGCACGACCTGGTGGCGCGCGGCGGCCTTTGTCAGGCACGTCTCGCCGTCGGGGTGGCCGAGCTTGCCGAGCGCCGTGGCCGTGACATAGAACGGCGCGGCCACGCGCGCGCCAAACATGCGCGTGGACAGGTCGACGCGCTCGACGTCGATGAGGATGCGCGGGCGGAACCACACGCGCTGGAAGGCGGCGCGGTTCTCGCGCAGCGAGATCTCGTCGTCGGCCGCGCTCGAGTAGTAGGCCCAGGCGCCCTTTTTCATGACGCGGCGGGCCACGGCCTCAAAGTCGAGCAAATTATAACAACTGTCGACGGGGGGCATGTTCTCGCGCGCCTCGGCGACGCGGGCGTCCTCGGCAGCCTCGGCCTCCTCCTCGGGCGTCTTCTTGCGGTTCTTGTCGGCAGCCGCGACGGCCGCCATGTCGGCGACGGGCCTAGGTGCTTGGACTTGTCGAGGTACTTGTCGAGGGTGTCGGGCGGGTGCACGGGGTCAAAGGCGGCGGTTGGCGTCGCGGCCGCATACTTGAGGATGATCTTCTCGCCGCCCGGGTGCTCCGGCAGAAACTCGGTGACGTCAAAGACGTTGCCGCGCACAATGACCCAGCAGGACTGCCGGTTGCTGTGCTGGCTGATTTCCTTTGCGGAGAGGCCCATTGTGAGATGTGGCGGGGGTGAGTGAGTGAGGAGAGCAACAGAAAAGAAAAGACGTGGGAAAGAAGGCCCGGACGAAAGTCGGCGAGTGAGAAGAAGAGGAGGGAATGTCAGGAGTAGAAGAGAAAGGAGAGGAAAAAAGGAAAAAGGAAAACGAGAAGACAGAAACTCGAAACAGAAAAAAGAGAAAGAAGACTGTCAATTCAGAAAAGGCGGATTGGTCCAAGATTTTCTTTATCTGGACCTTTTACTCCTGCAGTTTGCTGAACAGAAAACGGCGAGGCGACCAAAGACGGCCGAGCGGCGCCCCAGCTGGGCATTTTTGCGGGGAGGCTCCCTTGCTGTGGGGCGGCGCTTCATACCCCAAAAAAGCTGCTCCTACCCTCTACGTCTCCTTGTGCACTGCCAGCCAGCCAGACCGCCGCCATTGGAAAGCGGCACCGCTAAACCCGATCTGGAAAGATTGCCTTATTCGTGCAAGGCCACTGACTACTGGCCACTGAGCGTACAGCAAAGCCACTCTCCACTGTAGCTACAGGGGACAGACCTGCACTGAAATGCTCCGTCGCGGCGCAAGCCCGAGAAAGCGTATCCATGCAACGGACAATACGCCGGAAAACGGACTCCCTCGTCCATTCTCCATATCCTTCCCCACCCAAAGTCCCCCAGGATAAGAGAAGAGCCCCAGCGGAGAAGGCGGGAGGGAAGGTGGAACACAGAAATGCCTCCAAGGGTGAAGCACCAGGATTCTACTCCAAAAAATAACAGGGAAATAGTAAGAGAGGAAAGAAAATAGACTGCATATCTCCAATTGCTATCAGCGATTCTTCTTTAGGAAATATATCCAAAAGGGAAAGAACGAGACTAGACATGGAAATGACGAGACGCAGGACACCGGGTAGCAGAACGAATAGCCGCGGTAATGAGCAAAAGAAGCCGCTGATACACAGGGTATAATGATGTCATGATTATGGCGCGGAAATGAAGAAAAATAGAACCCAAAAAGAAGTAGCCAACGAAGAAACAACGAACAAACAAACAAACAAACGAAAAAAACCAATGTCGTCACATGTGCACATCAATGTACACCGAATATCCAACAGACACGCTGTACGTGGCAGAGAATACTCATATCGACAAAACGACGAAAGAGAAGACGGGCCTCGACAACCGACGGCAGACTACCGACTCGACGATGTCGAGTGGCTCGCGATTGCTGACGGGCCGCTTGATCGACGGGGTACTGCCGCTGTGGTTGTTGTGGCTGCGGAAGCGCGACAGCAGGCTGCCGCTGCCGCCGCCACCGCCACCGCCGCTGCTGCCGCCGGCGCCGCCAACACTCCGTTCCTGGCTGAGCACGCTGGCGGCATCGCTGCCCGACCGCCGACGCGCCCTCGCGCAGCGTATTGGGCTCAATGTGCGACTGCGGGAAGTAGCCCCATTTGCCCTTGGCGTTCGTGCCCGCCCAGCACCAGTGCTCCGGATGCGCCCAGGTAATGTTGGACACGGTCTCGTTGCGGTCCAGCCGGAGCCAGTCCGAGTTGCGGTACACGCTCGACGACGCCCACTTCCACCGCACGTCGCCCGCAGCGCGCTCGTGCCCTGCGTGCTGTGGATCTCGTTGCGCGGCGGCGGGTCCAGGCGGATGTGCTCGGCGGGGAACGGCCCGCGCATATTGTCGAACCAGCCACGGCCCACTCGCCCTTGTACTTGGCCGGGAACTCGATGCCGACAATCTTTGAGCCGACGGGGAACTGTATCGGGATGGCGCCGTCGGGCGGCCGCCGCAGGGCCCCGTGCGCTTTGCGGAACGGCTCAATGGCCGTGGCCGAGGGCAGCTGCTGCAGCTCGCGGCGGATGCCGTCGAGCTCCGACGTGACGGGCGGCAGCGTAAAGTGCAGGTCGTAGTTGTTGCGGAACTCGGGCGGCAGCTCGGGACCGTCCACGACGGTGACGCCCGGCACGTTGGGCAGCGGCCGCGGGTGGCGGGCCAGGTGCGAAAACAGCTGGCCCTGGCTGAAAAAGACGGTGGCGTCGCTCTCCTCGAGGTTGTGGCCCTGTTGCAAACAGAAAATGCAGGCGTAGAAGCGGGTCGTCCACCTGCTTGGCCGGCAGATGGCACTTGGACAGGAACCGCAGGCGGAAGCCAATGCCGTGCATGCGGTAGTTGACGCCCGCTGTGTGGTGTTTGGGTAAGTCAGCTGAAAAAAAAATATGTAGAGAAGGGGCGGTGATGAGATGATACGCACGGTGGTTTTGCCAGTCCTTGTCCACTTCGCTCCACTTCAGCTCGTAGAGACAACTTGTGCACTTGGCCGCTTCTGCTCCGACTCCGCTGTACGACTGTTGCTGTGTCAGTATGTGGATTTCTAGGGATATAGTTGAATCAAGATAGCAAAGGCGATCAATGCTTACCAGCTTCTTAATCTTTCGTACTCCGATGTTGCCGCGCTGCACTTCTTTGGCTCCCTCGCAGAAGCCCTTGAGCAGGTGAAACGAGCTTCCTGGGCCAATGTTGCAGTCGGGCGGGCGGATCGATACAACCCGCTCTTCTCTGCCGGCGCCTTGCTTGAGAACCGGGCTATCGACAGGGATCAAGCCCGGGTCAATGTCGACGGCTGGCGGTATAATCTCCAGGCCCGGCTGCTCTGCTGGCAGCATTTGTGGCACAGTCCGAGGAATCTGGGCCACAGGTGCACTGGAGGCGCCGGAGGTGGGTGTGCTACTGCGCCAGAGCCAAAGGAGGACAACAGCTGGGGTTGATGCCCGCTGGTGGGCGAGTTGGGGCTGACAGCCACAGCAACGGGGCTGACGGGGTCAAGGACGAGTCCCGCATCTGGTTGCTGAGACCGTTGAGGTATGAGTCGAAACTAAACACGGATCCATTGGCCGAGCTGGCTGTCGACGTTGTGATCGTGCTGATTTGGGACTGGCGGGCGAGATAACGCCGTTTGGAGCAGATGTGGGCGCTGCAACAGACTGCCGTGCTTGCTGGGAGGGCAGTGACCACGTCGCAGACATGCCGGCACATTTACGGGCGGATTTGCGAGCTGGTCGGGCCGCAGAGACACGGTCTGAGGTGACGGGTTGGTCGAGTTGCTGCGCAGGCGCTGCTGCTCGTAGTTTACCTGCTGCTGCCACGCATCGGACGCCCTCGTCTTAGACGTCGTGTGTACTGCTGGGCGAAGTGGATACAAATGACGATGTTGGCGGCGGTGGCGGCGGGATGAAATAACCTGAAGATCCCCCCAACACTGGGGTTGCAGCTGATGTTGGGGATGGGAGTGTTGGAGAGTCAGGTCGGGTCGAGGCGCGCCGCCGCCGTTCTGGGACCACAATATCGACGCCATTTGCGTGGCCGTTGATGCCGTTGACACCGTTGCCACTGTTGCACTGTTGGCACCTTCGGCACCGCTACCTTCACCTGCACCATTCACCTGATCCTCGCTCTCCGGCTCCTCTGCAATGGGCAGACCTGCAGGCCGTGAGCCAATCTGCCACGGGTTGACGAGAGGCACCGGCGGAGGAGGGTCGGGGATGGACGGCGGCGGTGGTGGTGAGGGTGTTCGGCGAGCCGGGGGAGGTTCTAGGATCGAAGGCAGCGTAGTCGGGTAATCGATTGCCGCGTTAATGTGGGCGATGGTGATGATACTGAATTAGAGATGGGACTCGAACTCGGATTTGATGTCGGTGCTTGCCCGTTGTCCCACCCCAGATCAGGCCCGCTCTGGATGCCCATGACGGGTGCGTCCTCCGTCGGCTGTTGTGTGAGGGGATCGTGCACCACGGTGTCGTACCGCGGCACGCTGGGCATCGTAGGACCTGCCCCCACGCCCCCACCCCCACTGAGGTCTGCATCGTCGGGTCGTGGGCTTCGGTGCGATGACGCTGCTCGTGTAGCTGGTTGTGCTGTGGCCGCCGACGCTGTTGACCCGCGAGATGCCAACCAGGCCAGCATTGGCGGGGAAGGGTGAAGGCGAGCACGATATGATGGGGGTTGTTGCTGTTGCTGTTGCACTGATGTGGCCGGTGCCTCGAGCTTCATGCGCCGCAAGATTGGGGTAATGCGCAGTGTCGTCTGCTGGGCTGTCTTGCCGAGCTCCTTGAACTTGTCGGCGTCAAAGCTGTCAGGCTCTGTGTAGTCGTCAAAGACGTAGACGAGGTCGTTGAGCGCGTCGATATGCTCCGCAATGCCATCTAAGACTGTCAGTGCTGCGCGCATTGCTGGTCAAACCCCGTTGAAGAGAGGAGACCTACCATGATCTTTGAGGGCCGTGACAAAGTTCTCGCCGTAGAGGGCGAGATGCCGCTTGGCAATGGGCTCAATGGCCTTGCGGGCGCGCTCGCCCTCCTTGATGAGGGCCTGCGCGGCCTTGATCATGTCTGCATTGTCGGCAGCCTGTGCGGCATCGAGTGCAGCCTGGGCCTTTTCGACAATCTCCGCAAAGGGATTGAGCAGGAGGAAGTCAATCTCCTCGTCCATGGCTGCGGCTAGTGGGTGGGCGTGGGAGTGAGACGGTGATAGGAGCAGATGGAGCAGAACGAAGTGAGGCAGAACGACAGGGAAGAGATAAAGAGAAAGAAGGAGGAAGGAGGAGAAAAGGAAGAGAGAAGGGAAAAGAGCAAAAGGAAGCCTAAAGGAGGGCGTAAGTATCCTTTGGTGATGGTGTGCTCTTGTCTCGGCCGCGACCCCGCTAAATCAGCGTTGCAAAAAGCGAGCCGCGCCCCTGGAAAAGAGAGAGAGCAAAGAGCTGACAGCTGGACAGGCTGGGAGGAGGGCCTGCGTTTTTGCGCCGCGGGTGTGTCGTGTGCCTGCGTGCTTGTGAGGGTGAGACAGTGTGCGTTGTATCTCACAAGAAAGACGCGGAATGAGTGAGGGACCCGTTGGACTTATCTGGGGTGGGCCTGCCGTGCAGCTTCTGTGCACCTTCTAGAAGCGTTCCTTTTTTGTGGATGCGCGGAAAGAAGAAGGGGAGAGTGCGTGCTCCTGTATCAGCAACAGGGAAGGGACGATGGGAGTAGCAGAGAAGTAACCAAAAGAGGAACCAAAAAGGGGGTACGAGGGTCTGGCAGGTGGCAGGAGCGTTCGAAGTATGGTTGAAGATCCCAAAAACCCCCAAAAGTCGCCTGGCCAAACAGGCAGGCGCAAGTTGAATCTCTTGCTCTATCTTGTGCTTCGTTCAATAAAAGCCTCGAAAGTCGGGGTGCACGGGCGCCACGCTAGCCGGACGGGAGATCAGCCCAACCAGGAGGAGAAAGAAGAAGAAGAGAGGTGAAAAAGGGAGAGAGAAGAGATAGGCTGAAAGGAGGGGCAACGGGCGAGGGGGAGGACTGGGGGACTGAAAGGGTAGGAGGAAGGATGGAGTAGAATGCGGCAGGGGCGTTTGGCCAACAGGCAGGAGGGAAGCGTGCAGGACCACGGAAAGAGCAATGGGATAGACAGAACGGAAAAGGAAAGAGCAAAGAGAAGGAGGAAGGGACGATCCACAGACGGCCGATCGTCGTTGGGTTTTTTATAGTTGGGTTATCAATGTGCAGAAATGGCGCTGCTGGATTTGAATGCCATTTATTGATTCTTGTTCTCAAGGCTCACTTACTAGCACTGGCTGTCAACAACACACGGCGATACGCGGGCCAGAAGTTGCCGTCCCAAGTTCGGTGAGTTTGAATTGGACACCAGGGCCTCGTCCAGCGTTTGAGAAACTTAATGGAGAAGAAGGAAGAAAACGGCAGGACCAGATTTCGCAAAAGCTCGATAAAGAAGGAACGAGAGAGGCAGATGACAGGCAGACGGGGGAAGGGAGCTGGCATGCGCCTTATTTCTGCACCTTGTCTTTGCCCTGGCCCCCCAAGGTTGACTGACAAGCCTAGGCCCACTTTTGTTCAATAGGCGTACGGCGGCGTTTTTCTGTTGTACGGGATTAGTGCATATTTTGGATGAGAACCTGCGCTAACCACTTATTACAGGATATAATGATACCGCCTTTTACTTATCTCTTCACTTGACTACATACCAACTCCACTAACCAGTGTTCAAGACTGGCAAAAAGGTTATTCATCCCGCCACGGTTCCTCTTGCTATGGAAGATTTATCAATATGATATCACTGCTAACTACTACGAACAGAGAAACGATAAACATGGCCGCCGAAGAAGCGACGAGGCCGCGGATTCTTATGATCTCCCTCGACTACAGGCCATTCTTCGACGAACTGTATGCCCCCTGCTCACAGAGCTCGGAATCAAAGGCCAGCCTGCAGCGCGTAAAGAAGGCACAGCCAGCCATCCGCCTGTTGGCAGAACAGCCGCAACTCTCTGTTGTCCTGATCACCGATGAAGCACTGACTGTCACCGCCAAACGCTCGCGTTTGGGAGGCGGTCCTGCAGTATGTGCGCCAAGGGGGAACAGCCGTGATCATGGGCCACTTTCCTACCTACGTCAAGCCGCTGTCGGTAAAGCCATTCTTTGCAAAGGCGGGCTTGCCGTGGGAGTCTGGCTCGTACCACCGGACGACGCTCGTGCTCAACCGAGATGCAGTGACCAACGACCTGGCCACAAAACTTCCGCCGCAGTACAGCCAAAAGGCCGTGCACGTGAAGAATGTAGCATCTGCAGATGCCTGGTATCATTCGGACGAAAGGTCGGTTATTGAGTCTCGGGTCTTTGCTCCCTACGAGTGCACACATCGTGGGAGAGGCGGCAGTCGCGCTTGCGAGGATCGGACATGGGAAGCTTGGGTATGTAGGTGATGTGAACGCTGAGAAGAGCTCGGATGCTGTTATTCTTGCCATGTGTGGGCTCTGACCACGGCCGGCACAATCTGCGCTGTATCTGTACTTTGGGTCTGACCGTCAGTCCTGTCCACAACAATCAAACAAATTTGTGCTTTGTATAGGGATGTCGTTTGTAATAACGCAATAATTTACAGGCTTTCTCTTCAATCACCAAGTGCAAGAATGGTTGATAAAGGCGAATAATTATAGTTTATATGTAGAATTTTCTACACAAAAAAGACAGCGTCGACTATCCTTAAATAACTACTGATTACTCAAAAGTCATCTGGGAACCAGGACCAGGGACTCTGCTGTGGAATACGTCCGCGAACATGATTACGAGACATCGTGAGCTTGGCGTGCAGGTCCACGTGACTATGCGCTGTGGTCACGTGATTACACACCAACACGATCACTTCCATATTCTTGTTTAACCACAGCAAGTCGCAGACAGGTCGGTAGCCGTCCGGTCCCGGTATACCAGTCCAGAGTGCATTGGCTCCCTTCTCTGCATTTTTATTTTCATTCATCTCTATTTCTCGTCATCATTTTCAGCAAAAAAAAATAAAAGAGGAGCTATTAACTTGGTATTTCCGTGATCCTCTATTTAGCATATAAATTAAACATGGCGTTTGTTTCTCCATTTAAAATATCATTTAATATCGGTGATTCTCGCTGCTTGAAAACCCAATATATGGGACTACAAGAAGATCTCCCAGAAACGTCTTGTTGTCGACAGGGCTTCGTCGTGACTTGAATAAGCGATGGTCAGAGAGCGCTTGGAGTGACGTAGGCTGCATTGGCTTGAGGCGCTTCGAGCATGTTGTCTCCAACTCCTAACAGAGAACTAGCCACTGTTTCCCCGTGTTCTTCATCATTAGTCACTGGTCACATTTTGCTTTTTGTGTTCCTTGTCAGCGACTCGGCAACCACCGACGCGGAACGAATCTCGGTTTTTCTTTCTTTCCTTTCTTTTCTTTTCATTATCTATTTTTCTCTCCTCTTCCATATCTTTGCTCTTAGCTTCTGTTCCCTTCTTCTTCTCTTTTTCTGGTCATTTTACTTCACCATTCCCTTCTTTCCTTCGCTCATCTTCTTTCTTCGTCTCCCGCACCATGTCCGACACCAGCGACTTTACAATGGTCGGCGACGACGGACCAGGCTGCTTGCAACCGGACTCGGCAACCGGGTTGACGGCGAAGCCTTTAAAATCTCCCACCACGGGCCCCGTGATCGATGAGGCTCTAGAAATCATGGACACCATCCGAGAGGGCATCCCCGCGGCTTACAATTTCAGCCCGCCGCCCGCAACAGAGTCAACAGAGTCAGAGTCAGAGTCAACAGAGTCGCCGCCCCAAAACGGACGCAAAGCGCTCGCCTACGCGGCCGCCAAGAGCGTGGTGGGAAGTACTGCGCCACTTTCAAAAAGGCCATGCTGCTCATGACCGAGTAAGGCTTCACGGAGACGGCGAATTTGGTTGCCGACGGTGTGGTCCGATGCGGCCCAGAGGCTTGCCGCCACCAATATCACGAGGGAGACCTTGCACAGCCCGGAGGCAGCATCTCCTGTTCAAGGTGGCCGTCTGCGATTGCCAGGCGCAGGCGGTGCAGGCGTACACGCGAGTTTGCTGCTGCCCGACCAGGCAGAGGCGGTGGCCGATTACGACACGTGGAAGCCCTTGGATGAGGTCATCCTTCACCATCTGGTCCGCAACGTGACCAGTTGTAAGGCGGTGGCCGATATGTACATCTCTCTGCTTCCCAAGTATGTTCATGCGTGCGCGGGCTTCCACGATAATGCAGAGTACCTGTCAGACCAATACATTGCGTATGCTGAACATGTCCTGTCTAATCTGGAGGCCGGGAGCTCAAACCACACTCGTTCACACCAAAGGAAGAAGAACGTGCGGTCGTTGGCGGCCAGGGTGAAGTCGGTGTCCTCGAACCAGATAATGGCCAGGCGGTCGAAGGCCCTGCCCTTGACGTTGCCAAGAAAAGCCCAGGTTGGGGGTTGTACGCGACGCTGGGCCTTTGTGCAGCTCGCAAATAGTGCGCGCCCTTTTGGCAGTAAATAGCAAACATTCGTCACGAACGAGGGCAAGGGATACACAGTACAGCCAGTTGGATAGAAAATTCAACTCAATTCAGGACACCCAGCCAGGGAAGGAACAGAATTGTTGGAAAGATTGGGAAACTGATGCAGACGAGGAAGGAGCGATGGACGCTGGATCGCGTTTTGCGTACACGGGCGTTCCTGGCGTCCAACATCTCGCCGTGATCCATGACGGACCAGACACCGTGAGAAGACTAGAAAAAATTGGGCAAGGTGAAGAAAAATTTGACGATGCTTCGTGTCCAAAAAAAAGGGCAACACAATCCCGGCCAGGGTGCCATGCAGATTTACGAGGGCATCGCGACGGTCGCGGCAGATACATTGCGGATATTGGCGTGTAATTGCCAAAACGGAAGGAACGACTGGTCGAGTTTGTGGGTACGCGTTTTTCGGGAAGCGCGCGGCAGCCAGACCAGACGCTGCGTATTATCGAGCGTGCTGATTCCGTAGACGCCATGAGAAAGTGTCGTGGCAGGTCTTGCATATCGTTCTCTCCTCTCCCGAGGTGACTCACGTACTGGGGCTCATGCTCCAAGCACTACCCAAGGGTCGTTGAGAAAGGTAAAAAAGGTGGCTCTGCCGGTTGAGAAGAGTTTACATTCTTGGAATAAAAAGACAATGGCAGTGTGCAACGGCTGCGCAATATGGCAGCATATGTAATATTGACGGGTGTAATAATTGTATACAACTAGGGCACAGGTTTTCAAGCTCAATTAGGTTTATATTTCAGACAGTCCTTCACCCTGCCATCTTCTTTTACTGCCGATATTTTATACTCTATCAAAACTGCTCTTGTTGTCGGTTGGTGGCCACAGGCTACCATACTCCCACAATAAGCATTCCTTTTTACCAAACTTGTCAACCTATTCTTACGTCCGTCTCGTGACCCTCGCTCCTTGAACTGTGAATATTTTACATGTGTCGTTTTGCTATTATACACAGCAATGTTTATTTATTCGACGAGAAACGAGGCCTGGATGGCACACCCAGTGACCTGGGCAACATTACGGTCGCTATCCTAAGCATAGGTAGAAAAAGAGCAAGGCGTAGTATCCATCTCTGCCCACTTGTCACACGGCGAGTAATTGTTTTGCATGTTTTGTATGTTTCGTACCTCCACGCACGAAATGCTGCCCAATCGAAATTGCGCTGATGTACATCTGTTAATACCGTATAGTCGTATCAGAGGCCTTGATAGAGGCCTGTCGCTTATTGTGCTATTGAGTCATGTCCGTAAGTTTGCTCAGTAATTTATTTATCCCTAGGAGTACCTCTTTTCGAGTCACTGTTGTTTCCTTCCTCAACTTCCTCTCAAAACCCACTTTTTCATATCCACTTGCTTCCTCTCAAAATCCACTTATTTAAATCCACTTCCCCAACGCTCTCTCTCGCAACGCACTGTTTTGCATCCACCTCCTTCGACGTAGCTTCAGCCCTATCACTCACCAACTTTCCTCGTCGACTTCTAGATCTATCTCCCGGCTTATGCTTTTCTGTGCTTTTCTGTGCTTTTCTGTGCTTTTCTCTTCTTCTCTTTTGCTTTTCCCCTTCTCTCTTCTCTCTTCATCCTCGTTATTTTTTTTCTTAACTCGCTCCTTCATTTGCTTCTGACTTGTCTTCTCTCTCTTCTTACCAGCTTCACAAGCCGCTATTCTTTGGCTCTTCGTCTTCTTGGTCGTCTTCTTTGCTTCTTCCTCTTCTTCCTCATCTCCCTTCCGAAATGCCGACAGATATGGAACGGCGAGACGACATCTTGAGAACCTTCTTCGCCCCGCTTCTCACCAAGGATGTTTTTTATCGGATGGCACACGACCCATCCGCCAGTACTTTGCTCTGGGCTCTGACGGCAACGGTAGAAGAACTCTACAAAGAACCCATTCCCATCCACTACTTGGCAGACTTCTTAGAGCTAGCGCAACCCGTCTTCAGCCAAATGTACCTCGATCACTGCGGCACTGTGCTCTACGTTTCGATCGCATCACAGGCGAGACGACATACCCCGCAAGCGACATTTTTTTTTGCGCGAGACTCCTTCCAGACTTGGGTCGAACGCATCGGGTTTGCAATGGCTCTCACGGCCGAGAGAACCGCCAGCATTGAACTCGATAACACGCACCCACCGACCAGCTCCCAAGAAGCCCCGGCTCTGCCTGCTGGCCCGAGTCCAGCAGCCCTCGCACAAACGCCGGCGCTTTGCCGTCGCTCTTGGCGGTTGACGCACCCAATCCAGTGCTGTCCGATGGCTGTCCTATTGTCGACATCAAGCTAACGGGCCGCACCATCAAAGAGGCTTGGATGGCAAACGCATTGACAAAGGCCATGGAGGACGAAGCCGAGGCGCCAATTCGAAGAAACGGGCAGTGGCAGCCGGACGCGACGACGCTGCCTGTCTACCACGGAACAGGGGCCCCCACACTCGGAAGTCGTGCTTTTCGCACCTTTGCCAATTATCTTGCATATTTTGACACGACCCCTCAACTTCTGGAGGGAAACCAAGCCGCAAACCAGGTCGTTCCGGAGGAGCTCCCCGTGGTCTGGACTTCGTTCAGCCCTCTACGGTCCTTTCTTTGGGCTGTCTTCAAGGCCGACGTTGTGGCCAACATCCCGTCCAACAGCGCAGTCCAAGCCATGGCCGCCTCGTACCAATGCCCTCGCCCTCCCCCCACGAACACAAAGGCGTGCGTCTGATTCGATACTGTCCATTCTCTCCAGGCAGACGTAGCAGCATCAGCAACATGGCGGCTTTTACCCTCGCAGATGGCCTGCAGGACGACTGGCACCAGCGACTCAGACAGCAGCCTATATCAAACTTTTCGTAAGAATTTTGCGTCAAAACAGCCCCAGCCCAGCATTTATACTTGCTTTGTGTACTAATAACCTCTCTAGATACGAGCCAAATCAAACTCGGGAGGTGATGAACTGGCAGTACTTCCGCGAGCTTCACGGGCAGCCAACGGGAACCTCATGGCCCGAGGTCTTCCACTGCCACGAGGAGCGCCTCCAGACGCGTATGTTGACGGCCTTTACCAAGCAACTCTGGCGGACCGTCTGGTTTGGGCGCGGAATTCAAGGGCTTCACGCGTCTCGGGACTCTGCCATGTCCATCTCTCTCACAATCATTGACGACACGAAGCCCAAGACAAACGAGCCAGCCGATACCGATACCAGCAAGGGCGGGCGGAAGCACTAGGGGACTGCTGCCTCCCGCAAGGGAAAAACATTGAGAAAGAAGATGTCGTCCATCTTCCATTTTCGGAAGAGCAACTGGCGTAGCGAGAGGTCGGGGCTTTGGTGGTCTGGGGACGTGATGAGCGGTAGAATGTTCGGTGGGCAGTGTGCTTTTGCTGTCTGCCTATGCTGTCTGGTTTCCAATGTTACTTACTTTGTTTAAGTTGTTACTTCAAAGTTATCGTTGCTCGAGTTTCGTTCTTCTAGTTTATAAAAGGTTAATTGGTTAATAAGACACTTCTTATGTTACGAGTATATTGCAGCAATAGAAGTGGGACGCCATTTATCGTCTATCGCATAGATGAATATATGCATATTTGTGGGTAATGCCGTGTAAGAGAGCTGCACCCTACCGTGGGCCTATTGTTAGGCTGTCTCTGGCACTTAATATCCACAAAGGCCTGGGGCGGGAGCTTGAGTTGTTGCTGCTCAGCCTCTCTCTGTGGCCGGTTTGGCTCTCTGGTTGAAAGGACCCTGAAGTGAAAGCCTTGTTTGAGCGTCCACTGCGAAATGTGAACACGCCTGCCAGGCGGTGGCTGTGATTGGTTCTCTGGCCCTGGAAAGCCCCTAAAAGATGCCCTAGAGGGTAGGCCCGCAAAAGCGTTTGTGAGCTCCTAAAGCATAAAATAATGACGTCGCTTCCATCTCTCTGGGGTCAATGTGTGACTTGTGACAGAGTTTTTTGGAGAATGGGGCCGAGGACATGGGAACAGGGCCCTGTATGACCCAGTTTGACAGCTTCCGTCTTCTGTCGGTTGCCGAATCGAGACAGCTCTCCCCTGTTTTCTTCTGCCGTCTTTACCCACAAATCAAGCGAGATACCAATCTGCTCAATCGTGCGTGACTGGCAGCAAGCATCCTTCTCGCGTGGGATTCTGGTTCTGGCGCATCGAGAGAGCCACTCGGCTACGGTCCTCTGGGACATGTGCGTCCTGCTAGCGAATCAAAAGACGAATGTAGACCAAGGATAATGCAAAAGAAAGAAAAAAGGGAAAAAAAGAGTTTCCCAAGAATAAGCAATCCAACAAAATACAAAGGACACGGGGTGCCTCTTCCCTCCGTCTTTTCCCATGATCCCTTCCCTCCGTTTGCCCAAGAACGGCAAAATACCGAAGCGAAAGTCCTCGTATAAGCAAAAGAAATATCCAAAAAATACAGTGTAACCAAAAAAAAAGGACGACCTCCCCACGACCCTCTGCATTTCGCCCTCCTCGACGTCACTCGCCCGCACTCGTCGCATCTCCCACACCCGTCGCATTCTCGTCTCCCTCACCGAGCGGGCCGGCATTGGAGAAGCAGGCCCGGCATGATATTGACCAGCGCCAGCGCCAAAGGCAGGAGGAGCACTCGCTAGAGCTCCTTGACGGGCGCGGGTACACTTGGCGACGTCTTGTTGTTGCCGTTGTTGTTTGCCGACTCGGTGAACTAAGGAGGCATGTCAGTGTCACGGACGCAGCCACTGTTTTGTTCAGTTTCTCAAAATGTGTGACGTACCTCTGCAATCAGAGAACGACCGACCTGCGCCGACTCGGAAGCGCCACGCTGGCGCAGCCAGAACCTGTTTCCGACAAATGTTAGCGACCCATCTCGACCAGCAAGCAATCGGCGCTCCCCTCCCTCTCCCCCCCCCTCTTCCAAAACTTACATGGCTTCCGGCGAGTCCTGGCCCTGGGCAGACAGCACGCGCGCCTCGTCTTCGAGCGCCTCACGCGTCACCGCCGCGCCGCCCGTTACGCTGGGTCCCATGGCCTTTTCGGCCTCGCCCTCGCCAGCGACTCGGCCAGCACCCGCTTGCGCAGGGCAAACCGCTCGGCGCGCTCTTTTTGCAGGCCGGGGCTGTCCAGCTTGTCGACGACGTAGTGCACGACGGCCTGCACCGTGTGGTAGGTCTGCTCCGCAAGGATGATGCTCAGCAGCAGCGCCCACACGCGAATGTCATGGGCGAGTAGTCGGCGCCAAACGAGTTGGACCGGAACAGGAACACGACGGCCGTGCTCGTCACGCTGCCCAGCCACGACAGGAAGCCCAGCGAGGTCAGCCAGGGGCCGATCGAGTCGCCGCGCCACGGGATGGGCCGCTGGCTGCCGAGCGCAATCTTCATGGCGTCGGACCGCGCCTCCACCCAGTTGTTGACGAGGAACGAGCAGCCCGTGAGCGCCACACCACAGAGATCAGCGACAGGTAGCCAAACTGCACCACCATCTCGCGGTAGTCGATCGTGACGTCGTACACGTCCAGCGCCGCCTCGTTGCGCACGCGCCTCCAAAAAGGCAGCCTCCTCGGGCACATCCTTGGTCGCGGGGCCGCCGCTGCCGCCGCGGTGCGCCATCTCGTCGGACACGTCCTTGACCACCTTGAACACCTTACGCTTGACGTACGGCACAACGACCTCGGTGGCAAAGTTGACAATCTGCGCCGTCACCGTCAGGTAGATCATCTGCTGTGTCAGCCGGTGCGGGTTGACCTGGAACGCCGCCTTGTGCGCCGCATGGTCCGTCGTCTTGTGGTCGCCGCCCGTGAACCGCTGCGTCGTCACCTGGAACACGTCAAAGTACGGCAGCAGGACCTTGCCAAACGGCACGTAGACAAAGGCCGTCAAGAAGACGGGCAGGTATGACGTGATAAAGTTGATGACAAAGATCTTTTGCACAAACGCCGCCTGGTGGTCATCCTGCGACTCGTAGTTTTCGAGGTTCGTCAGCTGCTCGGCAAAGTTGGTCAGCACGCCCGTGAGCAGCGGCAAGCCCACCGTCAGCAGAATCGTCGGCAAAAACGTCAGGTACTGCTTAAAGGGACCGCCGTAGATCTCCGTCATGAAGATTTCAATGGAGAAGCACAGCGCAATCAGACTACCAAGGACGGCCGCGCACGCCAGCGCAAAGGGCACCTGCAGCAGCTGGTACAGCAGGCGGCGGAACGGCGAGTAGATCTTGACCGTCTCGCCCGTGATGGGGTCCTCGGCCTCGCGCTCGAACCGGAACTGCGGCCGCGGCAGCTGGATCTGCGACACGCCGTGCACGCCCCACTGCACGCCAGGTCGACCTCGCGCTTCTTCCAGTACTCGAAAAAGACGACCGACCACAGGCAGTTGACCGCCGCGTAGAACCACGAGAACTGGCCAATGACCAGCCACGCGAAAAAGCCAAAGGCCGCCGGGAACAGCAGGAAGCTAAAGTAGCTCTGCATAAAAGCAAAGTAGAACGCCACGCGCTCGCCAAACTTGTCGCGGATGCTGTCGAGGTCCGACGCGTCCAGCACGTACTGCGTGCTCCACTTGCGCAGCCATGCGCGGTTGAAGGCGTGGTCGTGCAGCGGGAAGATGGACGCCACAAACTTGTTTTGCGTGCTGCCCGTGCTGCCCAGCGTCTGCTGGTGAATGGCCGGCGCCGCCCTTGGCGGGCGAGTCGGAGGCGGGCTGCGTGCCCTTGGGCGTAATGCCGCGCGCGCCCTCGGACCGCGGCTTTGGTGATGAGCAGGTAGGCAAGGCGCAGGCGCTCGGCCTCGGACACGGGCTCGTTGGCAAAGTACGACTCGAAGTCGACCTCGATGCCGCCCTGGTTCTTGCGGCTGGGCGGCGCCGTCGTGCGGATGCCGTACAGGTAGTCCTGCAGGCGGCTACGGTAGATCTGCGAGCGCAGCAGCTTCTCCGAGGCGATCTTGGCAAAGATGAGCAGCGACGCGTGGTCGCCACCGTTGCGGACCTCGGTGGCAAAGCCGGCGTTGGTCAGGGCGTCGATGGCCTGCACGAACGCGGCCTCGGCCTCGTCACGCTCCTTGGGCGGGATCAAGAAATGGATGACATAGTCGACACTGAGAGAGGAGGTGCTGTTAGTGGGAGGCCATTGAAAAAGGAGCTCGAGAGAACTCGTACTTGAAGTTGCTGTTCAGCTCCGGCTTGTCCTGGCCGTAGATGTCGGAGATGTTCGCCATTGGAACTGTGAGCTCTCGGTGCGCTCCGTGCTAGACCAGTGGGGCTTGGCGTGAGCTCTCGTGAGTTGAGGAGAGAAGAAGTAGACAACGCGAGAAGGAATTGAAAGAAGCAGAAGGGAGGGGGGAAAAGGGAGAACCTCAAGAAAGAGGCGTATCTAGGGAGAAACAGCGAAAGCTCGCGGGCAATGACGACAACGGGAAAAGCTTGGCTGTGGCGGGCCGAGAGAAAGTAGGCTCTAGGAAAGGAATTGTAGAGATCCGCGGTGCGGAGGAGCTGTAGGAGGCTGAAGGTCAGGAAGAAAGAGATCGAGATAAGGAGGTCGTGAGAAAAGCGTGAAAAAAGATTGCAGGAAAGACCGAAAATGGAAGCACATGCAGGTTGTGTGCCGGCCTTGGCACAAAGGGAAAGAGCGACGCAGAAAGCAGACAAACGTCACCGTGTTGCTAGTCGTGCAGGGCAGGTGCGGGACGGCGTACCCAGCTCGCAGGAGCTGAAGGTCGCACCTGCCCTGCAAGCAACTACGTAAAGCCACCCCGCCTGCGCTCCTTCCCTCCAATCACCGCCAGACAGCCACCCAGCCCGCGCCAAACAAGGCCGCTAATCCGATGGGACTCCACTGCCCGATCCCTCGTTCCAAGCGGGCGACAGCGCTAGATGCATGGTGCAACAAAGGCAGCTGAAAAGCGAGGCCACGCAAATATGGGAGAGTAGGACTTTGGAGATCACAGGAAAGCTTGCTGAGTCTGGCCCGTGCACTCGAGCCTTTCCAGCGGGAGTGAAAGCTTGGCGATTCCCAAGCCAATGGAGTAGCCGGACGTGAGTTTGACCTGGAAAGCACGATGGAGGGGCTCTTTCCTCCAGAAGCGCCCCGTTGACCGCCGGGGAAGGAGGCTTGTATACGAGTACAAAAACTACCGAAATAGAAGGAGCGTTAAATTATCTCGAAGCAGTGCTCTGCCTTTGTCCAACCAGCCCCTAAATGACGAATCAGCAGTGGACAATATCGAGGAAACGTTGGAGGAGGATGTGCACGTCCTGACCGTTGCACCTGCCGGTCCCACTTTATAACTGACAGGCAACCCCCACTAAACCCTACCAGCGACCTTTAAACGACCTCTGAACGACACATCGACGTCACCGTCGACCAAACGGCGACGGCCACCCCAACCGACAACAACTAGCAGCACCAACGACACGGAGAGGGAGACACACACACGCCAAGACACATGGACTCGGGACTGCTCTCGCGCATCGGCCTGTGCCGGTCCGGGCCCTGGGAGCCGCCGACGATCCTCGACCGGTTCCTTGCCTCGCCCCTCGGTATGGCAGCAAAGTTTCTCTACTCGTGGATCGTCGGCGTGCGCGGCTGGGCGGCGAGCCGGGCGGCCAAGGACAAGGCAGAACGGGACGAGAAAGCGCAGCCCGGCCAGAAAATCCGCGTGGTGTGCATCTCCGACACGCACGACCGCATTGTGCCGGACGTGCCGGAGGGCGACCTGCTGATCCACGCCGGTGATCTGACGGACCACGGCACGCCGGCCGACTTGCAGAAGCAGCTCGACTGGCTGGCGTCACTGCCGCACGCGCACAAGGTCGTGGTGTGCGGCAACCACGACAGCTGGTTCGACACGGGCGCACGCGTGGCCAAGGGCATGGCAGCCGACGAGGCCGGTCCCACGTTTGCCGACAACGTGTACTACCTCGAGCACAGCGCGCGCACCATTGCCTTTGCCAACGGCCGGGAGCTCAAGGTGTACGGTGCACCCGATATTCCCAAGTGCGGGCCCGAGTCCTTCAGCTTCCAGTACGAACGCAACGCGCACCCGTGGAAAGATACCGTCCCAAAGACGTCGACATTCTCGTCACACATCCCCCTCTGGTACGTGCACGCACTTGCAGTTGAATCCCGTTTTTATCATTGTCTAACACGGCTCCGTACAGCGCCACCACTTGGACCTGGGCCTCGGCTGTGCCGGCCTCCTCGAGGAGTGCTGGCGCGTCCGCCCGCCGCTGCACGTCTTTGGCCATGTGCACTGGGGCGCGGGCGACAGACGGTGTTCTGGGACGAGACACAGCGGGCGTACGAGGTGCTGGTTGAGCCGAGCACCGCCAAGACGGAGTCTTTGGCCAATCGCCTGAGCTACCTCGGCCGGCTGGTAGCGGCGGCCACCATGGCTACGCTGCTGCTGCCGGTGTGGCTCGTTGCACCGGATGTGCTGGCAGCCGATGGCAGGGGCGCAAAGTCGATTCTGATCAATGCCGGGCAGATGCGTGGCAACACGGGCCAGCTAGGGGATAATGTCCAAGTAATTGACTTGTAGGCCTCACGGAAGGGAGCGAAACGGAGAAAAAATAATGAAAATAATGAAAATAATGAGGATAATGAAACTTCGGAGTTTATATTTATATATTACAGTGTCGACAGGATATGTATGGCTTAGCAAACAAGTACCCGCCAAGGAGACATGGGCCTCCAGAACAAACGCAAAAGACACCCAACACCAGCAATGCTTATATATATTTACACGTTTTTGTCATGTACACACCCACGCAGCCTCGCAGCCTCGCAGCCTCGCAGCCTCGCACACCGTCTGCGCCGTCTACACGTCTACACCATTAACCGCCGCAGGCCTTCTGTGCCGCCAAGCACCCGCCGGCCCGTCACAGCACACCGCCCCTCGCCACTCTCCCAGCGGCCAGACTTGCCTTCCATAAACGTTTCCTGCTTGTCGTGCTGGCCCGACACCCACTTGTGGATGCAGATGTAGCAGTAGACCACGCCCGTCTGACACGCCGTGGGCGTCGTGATGTTGTCGGTGCAAATGGGGCACAAGGCCGAGTCGGTGGGCGCGGGGGACAGTGTAGATGGGCAGCAGCGAGGGCTTGGCAATGGGCGCCGTGCGTGCAAGCTCCTCCTCCTCGGTCGGTGCGTCGCCAGAAGCGGCAGTGGCACCAGCACCAGCACCAGCACCCTCTTCCTGTCCCTCGGCTGGTGTCTCCTCCGTCCGCCGAGAGGACTCCTTCTTGAGAATGCCCTTGCGGCCAATACTGCCCGTGTTGGACGCGTTTGTATTGGCCGCTGTGGTGCTGGTGCCGGTGTAGCCCGGCTTGGAGCTGCTGGCTGAGAGAAGGCCGGCCGACAGCGGCGGCGGCAGGTCGAGGTTCGCCGCCGCCTTGAGCGACAGCTGCTTGGCAAAGTCGGACGCGTGCCACCACTCCAAAAACTTGAGCGCAAAGATGCTCGCGGGCAGGACCATGGACAGACTGCCCAGGACTTTGCCGCCCACCGACGGAGACGACGATGACGACGACGCCGCCGCCGCCCGCTCTTCAGCCGCGTCGTCAATGGCGCGGTAGTCGGCGCCCGTCATGCGCCGCACGCGCGTGCTGACGAGCCACAGGAGCGGGCTTGCGTACCGAGAGCCGTCAAAAAGGTACGCCAGGTTGAACGCCAGGATGGCGAAGCGTAGGCAGCGTGCACGCTGGGGTAGACGTTGCGCAGGAACCAGCGGGCAGCGTGGCGCAGGCGGTCGCGCAGGGTCGGGTTGGCGGGCAGGCGCTGGTAGGCGGCGCGAGGCGGGCACGGGGCGCGTCGAGCTCGTAGGCAGCGTCGAGCTTGCGCTTGAGGTAGGGGACGCCGACAATGACGGCGAGGTTGCGCCAGAGGTCGCTCGAGCGGCTGAGCTGGAGGAACGTGCGGACGACGGCGGGCGTAACCGCTCGCCGCGCGAGGCACTTCGCTGCCGTGACGGCCACGGCCGCCCCCCTCGAGCACGCGCTCTCTCTTGAGGCCGTAGAAATGTTCTGTAAATGTGCCTCCCATTGTCCGCAGGTAGTAGTGCTCGACGACGACCATGGCGAGCGCGTAGAAGCTCGTCAAACGAGTTCAGCGCGCGCAGCAGGTAGCGCGGGTAGCGCTGGGTGGCGACGGTCAAGAGGTAGCGCAGCGTCGGGGCAGCAGGCCGTGCAGCTGCTGTTCTGAGAGCAGCTCGAACAGCGACGGCTTCTGCTCGTCGACCATGGCGGCGCTCATGGCGTCCATGGTGGATGGTTTGTGGGCAGCGCGTCGCCCAAGAAGTGAGTGGAGGGTGGGTGTTGTATGTCGAGTATCGCAGGCTGGGCACTGTCGTGTGCAGTTGGCGCGGTCGCCAGCGAGAAAGAGAGGCCAAGGAAAGCGTCGCGATAGTGTTTGAGCGTCGATGTTCCTTCCTTCTCTTGTTGTCGGTTTCGTTTGCGAGTCGCTGCGAAATGGAAGCTGCAACTTTGCGCATTGGCAAATGACCCGCTCAGGTAAGCGCGACGAAGAGAGAAAGCACGAGGTGGGAATTACCGAGGCAAATCCTGGGGGAAAGAGCGTAAGGCCGCCTGTAGTGCCTTCCCCAGAGGAGCGACTCCCACATAAGCGCTAAAACTCCACTGTAACTCCGATAGCGCTGGTAAGCCATTGCTTGGCGTGGATAGCGACGACGATGAATGGCCAGGCGAGCTGCGCCTGCCTGCAACACATTATTACTGTGCCTTACAAAACAGTGCCAAGAGAGTCCTTCCCCACACCGAAAGGAGGAAGCCGCAAGTAAGAGCAACGGCTGCGTTGGGAGGGACGCCGGCAAGGTCTCCGTGAGCGCAGTTTCATATCTTTGCCTCCTGCCCTGAATTTGTTGCCTTTTTTTTTCTTCCGTTCTTTCACATCTGTTCGTCGCATACGTCAACCATGGCCGGCTCCAAGATGAACAACTTCCAGCGCATCCAGAAGCTGCTGGACCTCATCAAGGACCTCGACGAGAGCTACACGAAGGTGAGCGCAAGAGATAAGATGCCAGTCAGGTCTCGTCGAGGGGCGCCTCCACTAACAATTCAGGATTATGTCTCGTCGTTCATCCCGTTCCTTGAGCTGGTCTCGGCCGACGACTTTGAAGAGGCCGCCCGGCACCACCACCCCCGGCGCATCGTCTTTGCCTACACCGTGCAGCCAGAGCACTGCAACCGCCTCGGCAACATGCACGGCGTGCCACGGCGACGCTGTTTGATTTCTGCACGAGTCTGGCGACCGCTCTGCTGCCAGAGAAGAAGAGCGCCAAGGACACGGGCGACGCAGGCGACGCAGGCGACAAGGGCGAGAGCGCCAAAGACCAGGACATTTTCAAGTCGTGGCGGCGGCTGGGCGTGTCGCGCACGCTGGCCGTGACGTACGTGCGGCCGGCGCCATGCCTGGGCGAGGTGCTGATCGAGTGCGAGCAGGTGCACACGGGCAAGCGCATGGCGAGTCTGCGGGGCGTGCTGCGACGGCGCAAGGACGGCGCGGTGCTGGCGACGTGCGACCACGGCAAGGTGATTCTGGAGCCGGAGGCTGTTCCTTCGCCAAAGTTATAGCAAAACGGGGTGGTCCACAAACGAGCGAAGCGAGGAGTGAGGAACCAAAAAGAAGGCCCCAAAAGGGGCAGATGGGGATGGTATCCTTGAACTGTATATGCCGGATATCCATAAAGTGTAAACTGTACAGACATGAAACATGCCCTTTTCGTTTAATCCCAAGCCCAGTTCTCATAACAACCCAAAGTTTCAAGATTTCAAAATGCCAAATACCAAATACCAACAGTGCCAGCAGGCCCTCAAAAATCATCACTCGTCCAATTCGTAGCTCCAACTCAACCCAAAGGGTCTATACAAACGGTTATTCACCATCACCCACATCCTCTACAGCCTCGTCACCGTCGTAATCGTCGTCATCGTCGTCATTGTCGTCATCGTCATCGTCGTCTTGGCCACCCCACAGCATGTCGTCCTCGGCCGGTGTGATTCCGATGATGAACTGCGCCTCCAGGAGGGCACTGTCCCTCTCCGGCGTGAAAAAGGACAAGCCACGATTGGCGCGCAAGTGGATGTCGGGCAAGAAGACGGCCGGCGGCGGCTCTATTTTCCCCGCCTCCATGGAACCCTCAAAGACGCCGTCCTCGTCATCCGAGTCTTCGTCGTCATAATCGTAGCGCGCGTGACGTGGGCACTGGCACTGGGCCCGGCCCTTGACCCCAGCTCTGCGCTTGCCCTGACGGCTGCTACTTCTGCTTCTACTGCTGCTGCTGCTTCTACTGCTTCTGCTGCTTCTGCCGCCGCATCTTGTTGTTCTTCCATCGTTGCGAGACCTTCAAGCCCGTTCTCTATCAGTTGCTGCTCCAGTTGCGCAAGGAGACTGGACGACGCTGCCAACGCCGCAGTCGCCGCCAGCCACGTGGGGCGAGCCGACTGGTGCGTGTTGAGCGAGTCGTCGTTGTTGGTGAGGATGTAGGCAAACGAGTCCGTTTCATGGTTCGGCAGGGCGGTAATTGCGTCCTTCTTCCTATTCTTGGCGTGGAGCTTCCAGAACGCTGTGGGCCGCAGGGCCCGCGGCGGTTGTAGTCGGTGTCGAACCAGTTGCCCATGACGCCGCGGCCCGACCGACGCCCGCCAATCTGGATACCCTCGCTGCGCCAACGCGGTTGGCCGTTAAAGGTCGAGAAGGTTGTCCAGCGGATGTGGCCCTCCCTGGTGGTACGCACGGTGCCCCGCAGGCCCGAGTTGGCATTGGCATCAAAGTGGTGGAACATGGATATGGACTCGCCCTCAAAGTGCACAATGGGGAAATCGGGGTGAGTATTGTCATAGGGCCCATCGTTGACCGCCAGGGGCCCCTCGTCACGACTTTCTTTGGGCATCTCGATCTTTGTGGCATGAATGTGCATAATGATCATGCGCAGCTCTTCCTCTGCCTGGAAGGGTGGCCGCGGCATGTTGTCGGCCCTATTTCTGCCGCCTGTTTTCATTCTCGGAAAATTGTATGCAGCAAAGTCCGAGTAGTCTAGGAAGCTGACGAGCCGCATCCACGTGCCCGTCACGCGTAGGGGTCCAGCTTGTCAAGCGGCACCGTATCATCCGGCAGTTCCTCCATCTTGCGGATCAGCGGCCGGAAGCTGCCGGGCGAGCTGCCCACAAAGGTGCGGTTCCAGTACGCGCTCACGACATCGTACCGCAAGTAGCCTTTGCGGCGCAGATTGTATCGTAGCACAAGCATAATAGCCTCGACCTTTTCCCAGTCCACGTTGCCCGAGCCGTCGCTCATAAAGGGCCCCCACAGGCTCGCCCGCGAGTACTCGCGCATGTCGTACACCTTGGAGACGGCGTATGGGTACGCAGAGATAACCGTCCTCGGGCCCAATGCATACTGGAGCACAACGGCGCCCAGCAAACAATGCAGTTCTGCGCTGGCCTGGTGGATCGGTCGAGGCTTTTCCGGCAGGGGCAGTTGCCCATTCTCGGCGCTGTGGGGTGAGTTGCGGATGCGGTCAAAGAGAAACGAGCCGCAGAAGAATGTCTCGTAGTTAGCCCGGCCGGTGATGAGCCTTTTGAGGTGGGCCTCGTTGCGAAATGTGCGTTGCTCAGGTCCAGCTTGCCCGGCTCCATCTCCGGCTCGGCGCCCAGGTAGAATTTGACCTGGCGGCAGAAAAAGTCGAGATCCTCGTCCTTGGACTTGCTCGTGCTGTGGCAGATGTTCCGCAGCCGCCGGAAATCATGGATCTGCTGCTCCCAGTCCACATTTTCCGACGAAGGCTTGTCCTGCGAGTGAGCAGACGAAAGTTGGTAAGCTTTGCTTTTTTTTCTCTTTTTTTTCTTCTTTTTTTCGTTTCTTCTTTTCATTTTGCAAGACGTGCCAGCAACAGGTCGAAAGGGAAGCTTACAAAGTAGTTGCAGTACACGAGACGGTGCAGCTGCTTGTTGTTCTCGACATAACTGTGCATGGCACGGTTGGTGATGCTGACGGAAACAAGGTCCCGTGGCGTGACATAACTAAGAATGCTCGTGCACACCTCGAGGGGCAGGTCTGTAAAGACGATCGTCATGGCGCCGAGAAGCCCGTCTGGCTGTGCCTCGCCAGGATCGATTGATTTTGGTGTTGATCAAGTTGATGGAGAGTGAGATGCTGGACAAAACCACCTCGAGATAAGACGCCGAGATGTGAGCGGAGGGATGAAAAGACCGATGCGGCTAACACGGCAAACACCGTCAGGAGAAGAGGCGAGCCTGAAGGGTGTCGACGGGAGGAGATGCAAAGTCAACGTGCAGATGCAAAGACGGGTTGTTGGCTGGGCCGTGATTTAAGGGGAGAAGGAATCCAGATATTCAGATGTGTGTGTGCTGCCGGGAGGGAAGGAGGGAGGGAAGGGTTGCGTGGGAGAGGAAAGAGCTGGAGGCGGGGCAAAGATGTGCAGTTTGAGGGATCGGAAAGAGCGAGATGGCGGCGCTCCTGCCTAATGCAAGAGTATTGGCGAGCAATCGGACGACGAGGTGGAAAGAGCACTGTTGCGTCTAGGGCAAGAACGATAAAAAACGAAGGCAAAAAGAAGACGCAAGGGAAGGAGCGTTCACGAACAACATGGGAAGGCGCGGTCGGTGATAGTCGGCGTTTGTATTACTCTCCACGGGAGCCGCATACGAGTACTGGATACTTTAAAGTGGGGTGTATGTCTAAGTATTAGAAATAGGCAGTAACATTGGGGAGAACCACCTTAAGGGGTAAGATAGCGGATGAAGTCGCGGCGGAGTAGCTGGCAGGTGCTTTCCGCGTTAACAATTACTTTGTCTACCACTGTTTGCTGCGTAAGCAAAGCGCCTGAGCTCACGGCTTTCACGTTGTTTACTTCTTTTCGTTTCACTCTTTGGGTTGTTTCCTTCTTATTCCGTTCCACAACGAGCTTTCTCTCACAGGAAAAAGGACGACGAAGCGAGTGGAGGATGAAAAAGCGCAGGACGGCACCGCTCTCCAGACGGACGACCTACTGAAGGGTTCTCACGTCCGGAACAAGTCAGGGCAGGTATTCAAGCAATGATCATGGAGATACATGGAGATTGCAATGGGTGGATTGGCATGATCCTGTGCCATCTTTCCTTTGAGAGTTGGTTGTTGCAAAGCAACACAATACAAGGCACTCCCTTTCGCCTAGTTTAATCTACAGCCGCCTCTGCGCTCCTGTCCACCGTCTTCCGGGCCACTTACCCAGAAGTCTGCCGAATAGTCCTCTTTACAGCAGCCCGCGTTAAGCGGACTGACGCCGCTCCGACGACGGCGGTGGCTGCCGTCGCTTCATCGGTTTCCTTTCTTCGGGCCCTTGCCCGTCTTCTTCTTCTTGCGGCCTCTTCAGTGTCTTTCAGGTTCTTGAGCCCGGGATGCCTCCTTGACCGCTCGTTTGCGGCCTGGATAAAGGTGTCTCGATGCTGTTTGGCCAAGTCTCTGGCGTTTCTGAATGCGGTGGCTCCACGACGGAAACACGCCCGCGTTGCCAGCCATTTTCCACGAGCCGACTTGAGTCGTGTGGTACTGGGGCTGTCCTCCTCCGGTGTTTGGCGCCGTAAGGTGGTGGGCGTACAGCTGAAGCTGGCCGTTGTGGTATATGGAGCTGAAAGCATAGGCCCGGGCGTCATACGTTGGCTCCTCGCGGCCATAGTTCTGCAGGCAATGTATCCCGCAGGACCCAAGAGCTCCGTCGAAGCGTGCTTGTCGTGCGGCCGCAGCTGCGCTTCTATCTGGGCCGTTTACTTTTACAAAAAAGTTCGGTGCAAGGGGCTTGACCCGAACAGGCGACGGCATAATGCGGTGACCGAGGGCGGCACGCACGGTGCGGGACAGCTCTTGAGGGCGGGAGCCATAGTAGATGCCGTGCTTCGGACGCGTCGTGGTGCCGTTATTATTGAGCGGTGTGAGGTTGTTGGCAAACGTCTTGCCGACCGCGTGGGCGGCGCATTCGCCTAGAATGGCCGGCATGATATCGGCCATCACGGCGTCCTCATTGCGGCGCGCGGCTCTTATCCCGGAACGATCTGAACGCACCCACGGAGAACTGCGACGACGAGAGCGACGGCCGCCGCCGGGCCAGGGCAGCTTGGATCTCGGCCAGGTTACTTGGAATCTGAGAGTCGCCGGCGGCTTGCACGTTGCGGGCTTGGAGATATTGTTCGACGTCAATGTCGTACAGTGTCGACGCCTTCCTGGATACCAGGGGTCGACACTTTGCCGTTATTAGCATTTTGTTTTTAAGGGAAAAAGGAGAGGATATTAAAACAGTGTGAAGACGGGCTACTACTTACATTGCGGATGGCCTGGAGGTCAGGGCCGCCGTGGCGCGCAAACCGAGCAAGACCTTCTTTGTTCGGCATCGTACGTAAGAGGAAAGACACGGTCTCGTGCGATTGACGGCGCTCTGGGTGGTGCTGCACAAGGATGTTGCGGCGATCAAGCTCCTCAAGGGCGCGGTCCGTCATGTGGATCTTCGAGAGCCTGTCGTAGAATTCGGAGGATAGACCCAGTTCTCCAACTCCTCGAGCTCGGCCGCCTCGATGGTGCCAATGCTTGTTCTCACCGACTTGTATTGGCTAATCACCTCTACGAGAGGCCGGTCGGCATCAGCTTGCGACCTGTTGCTCGTGGTGTTGCTGGCATCGGGCTGACTTGGCTGTGGTCCTGTCATTGCAACAAACAAGAGAGTGCGTCTCAAAGAGAAGAGGAGTGACGTGGTAGAAGTGAGGTCGCAGTTTGTTGTAGAATATTGCTGGAACTGGATGCCGCATCGTCAATGAGGAGGCAGACTTGGTTTTATTTATGCCATCGTCTCGTCTTTGCGTCTTCCGTACAAAAGAGACGGGCGTGGAAATAAACAGGCACGGAATAAACGAATGGAAGTGCAACGGAAACGGAAGAGAACAACCTCAGATACGTTGGGACAAACGCGACAAGCTGCAAACGGGAAAATAGCCTTCTTTGTTCGCGGCGATTGGAGAAAAAGAAGGGAAAAAGGAAGGAAAAGAAAGAAAAAGACGACGCCACAATTATTTCTTCCTTCGTTTCTTTGGTCTATTTTTGTTCCCTTTCATTGTTGATGGCAACCACGTACGAAGCGGATCGGCCGCGGCCGGCGGTGCTCGAAGCCGAGCCATGGCGATGCTGGCTGTGGCGATGATGCCCGGCAGTAAATGTCTAGGCGATAAGATACGGAGTACACCCAGGCGGATAGCAGCGGTGTTCTCAAAGCAAACCTCGACAGACTGGAGCGCGGGTGGTGAGATGAGAAACGAAAGAGACATGTAGCTCGCCTCTCCCTCTCTCGTCTATCGAGCTCTCTCTGGACGAGCTCAGGCAAAGCACCATACGACGCTCAACATGCTCTGGTATTCCAGTACAGAGAATCAACTTTGTTTTTTTTTGTCTGGCAATACCCTTTTCTGTCTGTCCTCTCCACCTTTCTCTGATCCCCGCCCCCACCCCATCCGAATCGTGTGACCCCCACGAACACAAATAGGAGGGTGAAATGTGTTGCAGAAGCCTTTCCCCGAGTCCACCTTTTCTCTTTCTTCTTTCTTTCTTCTTTCTTCTTTTTGCTCTTTACTTCTCTTTTCTTCTCTTTTATTGTTATTATTTTTTTTTAAAAAAAAATTTCCCTTTCCTTTTTTTCAGTCAACATCATAATGCGGGTTTTTTAAAATGAATCGTCATCAGCTCGCAAAATTGCCTTCCCATTTACCTTCAAGCCTTATTCAGAAACAATATAACAGTTAATAGCGTTATTCTTGAACAGCCTCTCTTCTGTAGTGTATAAAGATATGGGTATATGTAAAAGAAGATACAGCGTATGGGTTGAGCAGATCAAAGAAAACATTAAGCCAGCATGAAACATAACCGCAAAAAAAAAGAGAGAAAAGCAGACCGCCGAACAAAACAGTTGCCCCAACCGCCCCTCACCCCTTTTTTTGTTGACCATAATCCCTCCAAACCAAACCAAAAAACCAGCCATTAGTCATATCCCTTGCAACTTCAGCATCTTGCCCTTCTCTCACTGGATCGTCCCCATGTTCAGCTGGATGCAGTTGCCGAGCAGCGTGGCGCCCTCGTGCAGCAGCTCCCAGCGCCGCCCGGCTAAAGGTGCTCTTAAGAACGAGAAGCAGTGCATTGTTCTGGTTGAGTCCGCGCTGTGCCTTGAGGTCCTCGGGCGACGAGATGCTGCCAAACCTGTGCAGGTACTCGCGCATCTCCTGCACCTGCTCAGGCCACGTCTGCGGGAGGGACGCCTGCGAACAAGGGCCCTCGAGCGCGTGGCCATAGCTCCAGACGACGAGTGCGGCAAAGTAGAGCACCCAGGGACGGTTCAGCAGCACGTCGTCGCGCGCGAGTACGTGACATCGTCCGACTGCGTCCCCTCGGACGACTGCTGGGCCAGGATCTGCTGCTGCAGCGGAATGGGACTGTTGCCCTCGTTGCGCAGCAGGACCGAACACAGAAACTGGATGGCGTAGAATGTCGCGTCGCGGGCCTTGGCCGTTGGTGCCCAGACGTCCTTCATGCGACGGCGGACCGTCGCGAGGTCGGCTGTGCCAATGGCCGGCCGAGCAGGCGCTTGGCCCGCGCGTAAATCTGCAGGTCAACAATGTCGACGTGCGTGGCCATGTGTGCCAAGTGGTGCAGCACGACGCGGCTCTCAAAAACCACATTGACGCCGTTGTTGCCCGTGTTGTTGTGCTCGCCCCCGTCGTACGCGTACGGGTCCGCGACCTTGCCGCTGGCTGTGTCGATCCGCTGCAGTGACTTGTCGTAGTCGCCCTTCCATGAGTCGAACGCGCGATTCAGCGTGCTACGCCACTTATCGCGGCCGCCCAAACCTTGCGATCCGCCCAATGAGCTCACCTGCAGGTCGCGCTGGTGCATGTGCCACGCGACGCTCAGCAGGCCAGCCATGAGGATCGTGCGGCCAAAGGCATTGGTCTTGACCTCGATGCCGCTCAGCGTCTTCTTGATCGCCTCGAGGAAGACAATGGACTTGGTACCCTCGGAGATGAGCTGTGCCTCGGCGCGTGTCACTTCGATACCGCTCGTCGCCTTCCAGAGACGGTCGTCGCAGGGTAGCGGCAGCCGCATCTCGTGCGCGACCATGACGGCCGAGTGGCCAAACATGGTGCAGTGGATTGAGTCGATAACAAAGGCCGCAAAGGCTGTGCGCGCGTTGCCTCGTTGGTAATCCAGTTGTTCCACCAGTGGTCCTGCGTGTGCGCGCGCCACCCGACGTCGACGAGTGCCGCGAGCTGCGGTCTTTGTTCACATCGTCGTGGTGGTGGTTGCCGCCGTCACCGACATGCGCGCCTGGTGGCGACTCGGCCGAGGACTTGCCAATAAGCGAGCGCCCGCGACGCATGAGCGTGATTGTCGTTGCATGGTGGATATGCGCGCGCTCGTGCAGTTCGCGCGTAGAGTACATTTTCTCGTAGAGCTCGAGCAGCAGCATTGTCTGGAAGATCCAAAGCTTGGCGGGCGGCCGGAAGTTGCTGTCCATGAAGAGCTCCCAGCGCAGGTGCCACGCCAAAAAGTTGGAAAGCTCAGCGCCAGCCTTGATAATATCCTGGCCGTGCGTCTTGTCGAGACAAGCAGCGCCGATCGTCATGATGGCAATTAAAAGCAGATTGGGCGCGCGGTCGGGTGAGAACGTGGGTTTGTGCAGGATAGGCACCTGGTCACTAAAGTTGACCCAGTACGACACGATGTATGCTTGCATCATATTGCGGCTCAGCATGTGCGTATCGAGCGAGCGGTCGCCGTCCGTGATGGGCTCGTTGCGGCGCTCAATCGGCGTGTGTCCATTCTCGTGGAAACGCTCCTTGATCAGATCAAAAAGCTCCTGGCTCTTCTCCTCGGACAAGAAGGACGACTCGGGCAGGTCCTGGTCGACCAGGCTCGTCACAGACATGACTTGCTGTTGCGGAGCTGGGAAGTAGCCTGCCTGCGACAAGTCGTTACCTGGGTAGGCAACATTATATTGGTTCTGGAGTTCGCCATAGGGGCTGGAAAGAAAAGAATAAGTTACTAACGTTTACACAAAGAGAGAGAGAGAGAGAGAGAGACGCACTTTTGATACCCAACCATGGGCGAGCCCTCTTGGGGTGTCGAGTTGAACAGGTACCGCATAAAATCTTCCGGCAGACCGACTTGAGGCGACTTTTGCAGCATGTCCGCGCCAAACATGGGCATCGTGTTGTTGAGAATCGACATCTGGTCCAGCATGGACATTTCGGTGGCCGGTTGCCCTGGTAGGGCATCGTAGTCGTTGGCCGGTGTGGGTGACGACATGTACGCCATGTTGGTATCGCTGCCTGTCGTTGCCGCAGCCATAGTAGAATCGCCTCGAGGCACAGCTGCTGAGGTTTGCGGTGTCGATGCCACCGCAGACGTGTTGGCATTGGTATTGTTGGCCACAAAGTTGGACGGTGGCAGGTCAAATGCGGGAAAGTTCTGGGTAGCGACAAAGATGGAATGCTGCGGTGTCGCAACCGGCGGCGGTTGTGCTGCAGAGTGGCCGTTGTGGTTGCTGATGGTCGGCGACATGGCATCGTACATGCCGTTCGGTTGAACGCCCGAGCGCTGCGGCTGCAGCGGTGCCGGCGACTGGTACGGTGGCCGCAGGCGCTGCAGTGTCGCGGCATCCTGGCCCGCGTGGGAAGCATACGTGGAACCTTGGGTGTTTTGGTGTTGCGGGCGGGCGGTATGTGTGTACTCGCCGCCGCTGCCACCGACGCCTGAGGAAGAGAAGCCGTTGGTATATGTGCTGGGTGTGCCTGGGATAGGTGAAAAGGGCATTCTGGCAGACATGGCCGAGGGCGAGTACACGGCGCTGCTGGCGGAGTTGGACAGATCGAGAGGGCCACCAGACGCAATACCACTAGTTTGAATTTTGTGCCCTGATCCGACAAGAGGTCGGCGTGGCCGGAAACGTTCGGGTGAGGCAGAGCCAGGAGCAGCAGCAGGAGCAGTAGCAACCCCAGGTGCTGGTGCATGGGCAAACGGCGTTCGCGGTGGCTCCGGGTTCGGGGACGATGGGTTGCCGGGTCCGCTAACAGGCATCAGCGGGTCCTTGCGGTTGAGCGACGAGCCCTTTGCGGTATGGCGATCGCGGTGGCGGTTGCAGAGGTCGAGTCGCACAAAGTGCCGCTCACAGCCAGGAAAATCGCACATGTAGATCTGTTTGGGCGTGTGGTTAAGCTGATGCCGGTGCAGGTGCTCCGCGCGCGAATAGCTCTTGCCGCAGCCCGCATGGGGGCACTCGAATTTCTTGTCGAGGCCCTTGCGGCTGCGCCGGCGCTTGCGAGCTGGCCCGTCCGAGTTGGACGAGTTGTCGCCGTCGACGCCATCACCATTGTCACCATTGTCGCCATTGTAGCATTGTCACCGTTTTGCTGGTCGTCGCCAAGCGTGTCGCTGATACTCTCCTCCTTGAAGTCATGTGAACCATGGGAGCGGCTACGTGGCCGTCCCCGTTCACGGGCGTGCCCTTCCTCCAGCTTGACGTGCGGCGGTGTCGGTTCTTGGATCGTCTTGGGCATGCTGCTGTGGTGGCCGTTGCTACTGCTATTCGCAGAAGGCTTCGTCCGTGAAACTGCAAGTCGTGAGGAGGTGGTGGAAGGCGGAGGTGCTATGATGGACGTCATTCCTTTTCCTCCCTTTCGGAACCAATTTCTCTTTTTTTTCTTTTTTTTCTTGTTTCGTTTTTGGGTGTATCTTATGCTCCTACGTGGGGGGCAGGAGAAGACGGGTAATAAGAGAGGCGGATGGCAAGTAAGAGATGGGAGGAGGGGGGAGGAGGTGAGGTGAAGAGTTTGGGAACACCGCGTTTGACCGAGGGCAAGGTGTAACGCAAGAGACAGGAGGGTTGTCTCTGGGTAGGAGGGTTCTGTCGCACAGAGGCGAGTCAGACGCCCAACTGTCGGGAAGGGACGAAAATGGCGATCCGGTCAAGGAAACAAAAACAAAAACTGTCCCAGAATACAAAAAAAGGAAAAGCGACAGTGGCAGGAAGGGTAGTATAGAGACAGCAACACGGCCTCGTGGTGCACGTTGAAGGGCGTGGGGGTAAATATGAAAATCAGAGAAGGCTACCGGAGAGAAGTCGAAACGGTGTGGGTATCAAGCATTGAGTTGAAGAAGGCAATAAAAACGCAGATGATCGTAAAAGTCGTCGATGGAAGTAAAAAAAGATTTTAATTTGTGAAGAGGCGTATGTCGAAAGCTGGTGGCTCCGTTATCTCTTCTTTAAACAACCCTCGCCCGTACCAGTTGGGGGAGGCTCATGAGAACATGACTGGCTGAGGTGGTGAAATGGTCAGCCGACGCGATGACAGGCATAAACCAGAAGGAAGAAGACGAGCCGGAGAGAAGCGAATACGGATGGGAAGGAAGAAAGAAAGAAAGAGGGGAAGAAATGGCGAGGCCAGAAGCCGCTGTTGTCGAGGGATCTCGAGTATCCGGTGTTTGGCGAAGCACAAGTTTGTTGCCTTGCGTAGGCTGAGGAGCGAAGCAAAATCAGACGAGGGAGCTGGTGCAGGAACTGTGCGCGAAGCGAGACGGTCGACTGGGATGTTCGTGGCAGAATCTCGTGGCAGAATACTCGTGGCAGAATATCCGGGAAAGGAAGAAGGGAAGATGGGATTAAGAAAGAGCAAGGGAAAAAATAGAAACACAAGGAACACAAAAAAAAACAAGCTGTGTCTGTAAACGGTAGTTTTGCGAACAAACGGTTGGCTGGATAGATGGGAGGAGGAGGAGTAGGAGCAGGGAAGGCAAGAGGACGTGCGTTGCGCCGCGGGCACTGGACGGGTGTTAATGCGGTGCCGCCCGTTGCGGCAAAATAGACCTGGGGAGAGGGGAGCTAGAGTAACGAGAGGAAGTCAGGGAACACGGGGAGAGAGGAAACAGATGTCAGGCCAGGCTTCAATGGTGTAGAAGACGGGGTGGGTGGCTAGGAAGTGGGCAGGGCCCGTTGCATGGGCAGGAAGGCAGGCAGGAGAGACGAGGAGAGAGACGAAGTCGACGAGGGAGGGGGTGTGTGATGTGTATGAGGAGGCTAGAGGGGTGGACCAAGCGCTACTGAGGCAAGACTAGTCGCAATATAGCGCGAGGGCAATACAAGTACGGAGAGAGCTGTGAGGGCGCAAAAGATAAGTTTAAGAATACTGCATGGACAGGGAGAGAGAGAGGGGGGGGGGATCTGAGGCTGTCGTGGCTGTGGCGAGAGTGAACGATGCGCGTGGAAGAACAGTGGTCGTTGTGGTTGGCTGCCAAGGTGGGTGTCGCGGTCGCCGGGAGTGTGGTGAACGAGAGCACGAGACGTCCAGCTTTGGGATTTTCGGGGTGGAAGGACGGTGGCGTGTGCTTGTCGGGAGGATTCCTCTTGTCGATGATTTTCTTTTTCTTTTCTTTTCTTCTCTTTTTCCATTTCTTTTTCCGAGGTTGGGCACTGCTGTTCCTCGTCAAAACGAGGGAATTACTCGCAAAGCCAGAGGAGGATGCACGGAGGAGACAATGGAGAGGCGACAAAGGAACGAAACAAAAGGGAAAAGAGACAGAGACAGGACCCTGGCCCGAACCCGCCGTGGGCCTCGAAAGGAAAACACACCACAGGCCTGCTGGGTCTGAGGGTGTCACAGTTGGAGCGGGACCGCGCGAGAATAGGACAGGGCGAGGCGAGATGCGAGATGCAGGCGGAAAACAGTGGTGTGGTGTGGGTGTGAGTGTGAGGTTGCTGTGCTGTTTTGGCTGCGGGTTTGGCTGCGGTTTTTGCTTGTGCCGTGTAGGACCACCCGAAAAGGGACCTGGTATGGGGATCGGTTCCAGAGGCGCCCGGACAAGAGCGACAAAAAAATAAGGCCGTGGCTGATTGGCCGTTGTGGGCGGGAGAAGAGGGGGTGGAGGGAACGGACAGGGGATGGGAGCTGGAGGAGCAGAAAGAAGAAAAAAAGAAAAGAGAGCCCCCAAATTTGCCCCGGGATGGAATTTCAAATAGGGGGTAGTAAAGGGGAGACCGTCGCAATCAGGCAGGAGCGGACGACGAGAGGCAGGTGCGAAGCAAAGTTCGGAGTATCTTGCAAAGTAAACAAAGCATAGAGGGAAAGCACGCGAAAGAAATGGGTAGCTACTGCGAGTCTTTGTCCACAAAGGCACCCCGAGATGGGCAGACGAAGGAAAACGGAAGGAGCCACTCCACTCTGAGCAGAACGGCAAACGGAAAGAGGTATTCCTGCTACTGACTCGGGCGTTACAGGCAGGCACGGGATGGACGTCTGCTCCGCCAGGAAAGGAAGGGCCTGGGGATGGACTTGGGCGGTCCTGCCGAAAAAAGCAAGTTACGATACTCAACAGGTGCAAGTACGAAGTAGAGAAATTGGGAGGTCTTGAGTGGATATTAGATACATATGGAATACCGTTTACGCCTGGAGTTTCTGGAATACATGAACGAGGTACTTACAAGGCAGGATACTCCCTCCACTCACGGAAAAGGTATTGGTTTCGCATGTCTGTACTCCGTATTTCGACGCGCATTTCAACGTGTTGGGTGCGGTGGGGCTGCCAGAACAGTGTCGGTCAGGCCTTGACCTTGCTTGGAATCAGAGACAACGCGGAGAGAGACAAGAGAGAAGCAAGAAAGGAAGCCTCGTCGTCAGCTTTGAACTCGGATCCTGGCTTTTTGCTTTTCCTGGGGTTCATTTGATGCGCAATCCGGGGTGCGCCCTCCACATAACGTGGGGTGAAGACAGCGCCGAAAGCAAGATAACACAACACTCTGGAGGACGAGAACGAGTAATGAGATTCTCGTACTGAATACTTTTCGTGAATCTGTGAAATACCCTGGTTCATACGAGTAGTGTGCGCCTTCCCACGCACTAGAGGCACGCTATTGGCCTTGGGCCTCAGCTTAGAGGACGTCCGAGACACTCTGGAAGGCATACAGGACGAAAGACGACTTCCCCATCACCACTCGACGAGTCGATGCCATTTGTCGGCGAAAGCGTAATGCAAGGGGTGGAACCCATGACGAGGTCGGTGGAATAGCGGCTGTAGCGCTGACGCTGGCTCGAGACGCTCGAGTATTTCCACTGTCCGGTTTGGCTGTGTGTCGGGCTGCTCCGTTGGCTAAGTGCAACTGCTTAATTGTGACCAGCGAGAGGCTTGGCTGGGGCACATGGCAGTTCTGCGAGCCCAGAGTGAATGCAAAGAAAGCCATCCTGGTCAACGGTGTTTCTGTAGGGTGTTGACATCAAAGAGAGGTTGGAATAACAAAGAAATAAAGAAATGCTTTGAGGCGAGAAATCGGCAGCACTCATTGTTTTCAGTCTGTCTATCACAGTGAGTGACCCCCATTGCCGCCCACGCTGGCTTGCTGACAATGGAGAAAGGGAACCGTCCCGCTGGGATTCAGAGCACTGAAAAGAAGGAGAAAAAACACGGAGCCGACAGGCTGGGCACCCACATTGATGCTGCGCCCTGTGACCTGGCCTCTCTGTCATCGCCCTTTGTGTGCTTCTCTACTCGTACTCCCTTCTCGCCGTTCTTTACCACGCTGCTCCGACCAGCTGGGACGGCCGTGTCTTCGGTCTGGAGATGTCGATGCGATTGTGCTCGTTATCTTACGGAGCATCCATCCATCGCTTGGGGCCTGCGTGGTTGGCGTTTTCTTTTATTTTCTGCGAGAAATGAGGAGGTGTGATAGCGTGGGGAGTGGGTATTTCTTGGATCAGAAAAAGAGAAAAAGCGGACAGGGACAGGGGTGGATGAGAAATAAAAACGACAGCAAAAATAGAAGGAAAAGGACGGTGTATTACGGAGTAAAAATGCACACTTGAGACGTACCTTGAGATGTGCATGTACGGAGTACACTCGACGGAGGTGCATGAAGCTGAAAGTCAAGGACACAAATAAACGAAAGGAAAGACCACGAAAAAGAACAGCATGAAAAGAGGAGCCGACCTTGTTTGTGACCCAGATACGGCTTCTGGCTCGTTGGTTCCGGAATGGCACTATTACGTACATGTACGGAGAACAGATGGCACAGCTGGGAAGGGGACTGGAGAGGAGACTTTGTCTTTCGTCGTTTTCCCTTTTCGGAATTATTTCTCTAGCTTTGATTTTATTGCTTTTCTTTCCCCTCCCACGACATGGACATGCGACCTGTTGCCTTGCTTGTCTGGAAGAGAACAGGTGACAATGAGATGCTGCGGATGAGAAACTTGTCTTGCCGTCTTTGACAGTGACAGCGGTTCCCAGATGACCGTTGAAAGACTTTCTTTGTTTTTTTTTTTTCTCTCCTTTTTTTTCTCCTTTTCTCTTTTTTTCCCTCTTTTTTTCTCTCTGTTTTTCTTTCTTCTCATCATCCCCATAAACGGCCGTGTCATGATATGGCCTCCTTGACCGTCGTTGTTGCTGTTCACTCATGGGTCAGAACGTTTGCTCTTTTAATGTCACCCCATGCAGTTCATCCTCAGCATTCCAATTTTGCTTCCTGTACGGAGTACGGAGGACTCGTATGGAGTCCGGCGTACCCCCATCCTGTCCTGTTATTATTACCCCCGCTCTTTTGGTCTTGCTTCTGGTCGTATGAAAATTCAGAGTCTACAAGGGCCCCCTAGGCCAGTCAAGCCTGCCCTATTCCTTTTCTCTCCCTTCTCCGAGTCCGTCCGCCACCCTCTCATGTACATAAGATGGGGGCGGGGTCGCACTCGAGAAAGCGGGTATGCTCACTTACCCATAATGAGAAAGGAGCCGGCGAAGTCATAAAACATATCATAAGGTACTCCGTATGTATTCGTACATGTACCTTGTATTAATACTTTGTAAACACAGCGAGCTTGTCGTCCGGCCAGCATGTACGACGAAAAAAACTCAAGCTTTTCTAGTGACAAAAGCAAGACTCGGCTATTCGCATGATGCCACAAGTCCCGTGCCAGGAGAGATGCATCTCAAGTTGAGCTGGAGAGATTTGTGATGGGCCAATGTTACTGAAGATGTCGTGAGTCGATTCCCCCAGTGCTTTTAGCGTTGGGTTGACACCTGAAAAGGGGCCGTCTCGACCAACCCGCTAGCGCCATAAACACTAGCGCCATACGAGTAAGCACTCACTGTATGTACGAAGTGTACTCCGTAATACCTTGTAATGTGCTGGCAGCCTGGGATGCTCTGTAGCAAACCCCACCCCCAAACGCCCTAAACGGCAAAGACCGCCTGTTTCCCCCCACTGTCCAAGACCAGAGCCCGCCAAAGCATCGCCCCGACGCGCCCTCCGCCCTACTTGTACTATTACCAACTTAAAATGCAAAAGTCGCTCGAGATACGAGTGGGTTGGGAGAGCTTGAGGGCTCCGCTCTCACTGGGCGGCATCGTCCGTCGTACGTTTTTATCGTCTTTTCCATCGGTATTATCGTCTTTTCGAGCGTTGACGAGATGCGATGGGGAGATGGGGAGATGGGGAGATGGGGAGTGGGAAGTGAGAGATTATCTGGAGGCGATGCAACACGATCTACAGGGGATGTGAGGTGGAAGAAGAGGAGAAGTAGAAGGAGAAAGAAGAAGGAGAAGAAGAAGGAGAAGAAGAAGGAGAAGAAGAAGGAGAAGAAGAAGGAGAAGAAGAAGAAGGAGGAGAAGAAGAACAAGAACAAGAAAAAGAAAAGAAAAAGAAAAAGAAAAAAGGCCACTGGTACCCCGAGCTGACAGGTCATGGCTTGACTCGTTGCATCTCTCGCTGTTATTCCAAGCACCAGGAGAAAGAGAAAAGAAACGAAACGAAACAGTAATGGGACAGGAAAAAGAAAGCAATATCACGCAAACGCTTCCCCCAGGGACGCCGACTTTTGAGATGTCGGTATCAGTGGCAATGAAAGCCTGCTTTCTTTGTCCTCCCTCTCCTTTTCTTCCCCAGAAACATCCCACGCAGACGTAGGACGAGAATGTACCCCTGCTCGGCAGCTACCACAAGTTAGCCCTTGGTCGTACTGTAAAAAGAGACAAAAAAAAAGGTACCTTTCCCAACCCTTTCAAGACAGAAAGACCTCTGACCATGTTCTGCCTGCCGAAAAGCGACACCGAGAGTGACACAGCAGAGGTAAACCGGACAGAAAGAGCGCGGTGTATCCTTTCCCTTTCCCGCTTACCGCCTACCGGTGAAGAGGTACAGCAGGGAGAGGCGGGATCTTGATGAAGAATAGAGTGTGGTGGAATACTTTGTGCCTCAGATAAACTTTGTATGCAAATATGTTCAGATTACTCCGTACGAGTACAGAGCTTGTACATACTGTTTTGTATATATAGTACAAGTACACACCGCCTCCGGTTGATTGACAAACGTGGCACTGTGTAGCATGGCTGCAGCAAGGGCAACCACAGAAAAAAGGTTGAAGAAAAGGAGGATAACGACAACGGAGCACTCGGTTCATCGACCACCCGGCCATGTCCTGGACGTTCCCAAATATGACGCTCCACGGTCCAGCTGGCGACGTGTGCGTCTGCCAAACCTCGATCTTTGCCTCTTGAAGCATCTCCTTTCTACAAGTATCACATACGCCCCTACAAGTAAGTACACATCACACCTCTGAAAAGAGAGGCACCTGATCACTTTGAAGCGCTGTGATTTGGCAGTTTCGCTGTCCCCTCCCCATCCGGTAAGCGAGCCGCCTTTTCCCTGGATGTACTCCGATGTACTGAGAATGTACGTACATATACGTGTATATGGAGTACTCGTAAAGGATTATTGTCTCACTTGTTTTGCACTTGATTTCGATGCCTCCTCCTCCTCCTACTTCATCTGCAGGGCAGATGCAACATGGCAAGCCAAGAACCCTCCTCGTTTGCAGCACCCTGCTCCTGCATTCCCCATCTCATCTGCAGGTCGACGAAAACGAACGGACAGGGCGAGCTGGGGGCAAGGTAAAAGCAAAAGGAGGAGGGGGACATCGTGGATGGGGGTGGGGATGGGGAAGAGCTCAAAAGGAACGGAAGCCAACAGGAGCCCTTGCGTTTGTGGTTTCAGACTCTAGAGGACGCAAGTATGGGGCACGGTGAGATAATACATTTAACATGCAGAGCCATGCAGAAGAAAGACATGTGACCCATGGATGTGTCTTACAAGTAGCGACCTCTGCTGCGTCGTGTGCTGTACTGCAAAAGCGCCGAACGCGCGTGAGCGCCAGCGTGGAGGGCGTGGAATGAGCGGAAAGGAGATGCACACGGCCAGATTCGTCAGAGAGAAGCTCTGTCTTTTCTTGTCGTCCCCTTTTCTTCCCCGTTTCTGGGTTCCTCTTCTTTTCTCCTCGTTCCGACAGACACGTCACACCGGCGTCCCCTTTATTTTGCCGTGAAACCTCGCACCGCAGAACAGTCAGGTCATCGGACTAAAAACGAGAAGGGAAAAGGAGGGAGGTGTCGAAGACAGGGTGGCCACGACAAGAGAAGAGGATGGAAGTGGAGGGTTGTTGAAGCTGGCAGATGGCACAGGATGCGCAAGGTCGCACAGTGGAGCTTATAGCGTATTTGTACCACTGCCGTCCGTTACAGCGCTCATAACTCGCGAGTTCTGCAACTGTCGCTGTCACCAGCGCAAACAGCACCAATGCCGTCACATTGCGGGCAGGCACGGCCAGCAAAAGACACTAAAAAAGTCAAAAAGGGCCGGTACCAAAAACGGCAGGCACAAACACGGCTAGAAAGCTGGGCTAGTACCGGCCACCGCTAGCGGTCACTGCCCGCGAGCGCGCGAGTCATTGAGAAAGAGGATTCTTGCCGCGCATGACCGCCGACGACGCAATTGAATTGCCGGTTTCCCTCCTTCTCCTCGCAGCAATCCTCCGTTCTCCTCCCCCTCACACGACACCACCGCGATCGCGAAACTCCCGTTGGAACGACTGCTTCCCCTCCTCTATTCTTGCGCCCTGTGCAAGCGGATCGCGCTGCGACACTCGACAACTGCTGCGTCTCCTGACACCGACAATCCTCTCTTCTCGTCTTCTCGTCTCTTCCTCCTCCTCGTCTCTTCCTCCTCCTCGTCTCTTCCTCCTCCTCGTCTCCTCGCTCCCTCAATGGCCCCTTCTAAACCGGTGCCAACGCGGACGACGCCCACGGCGCTGCTGGCCACGGCGCAGGGTCATCCGCAGCCGCAAACAGCTCCTCGGCGGCCGGCCAAGCGCGGCAAACGGCACTGGCAGCACCGCCCACACCACAGCCAACGGCAAGGGCCCGCCGGACGCCGCCCGACCGCGTCTGCTGCCGTTGCCGGCCCAGCCCTCGCCGCCAGTGCCCGTGGCGAGTCAGAACCCCACAGTAGGTTTGGTCTCGCTTCGCTCGTTTTTGTTCCGTGACCGGATCACCGCTCCTCTCGGCTCCCACTTTGGCCTTCCTTTCGGTTCTCGCTAACACGCCCAGACTCCAGTGGAACGAATTCGAACGGCGGCGTCCTCCACGGCTACACGCGCGCCTTCAGCCTCGACGAGGCCGGCGCCTTTGGGCCCAACGAATTCGCCCGCTGGAATCCTCTCCCAGCCCGGCAGCGTGGGCCTCCAGTCGCGACAAATGCTGCGGCGGCAGGACCATGCGGCGGCAAAGCATAGATGCGGCTGGCGGAGCGCGGTGCGCAAAGCACCTTTAACGGCCAGGTGCAGCCAGGATGAACGACATTGTCGTCGACTTTTCTGCACAAGTGCAGACACACGAGGTGGTGGGCACGGCACCACGGGGATGGGTCGAATCGCGGGAGATGACGGCTGAGGACGTCGTTTGCGTCTTTTCCTGTCTTCTTTTTTCTTCTTTTTTTTTCTCTTCTCCTTTCTTCCCTTCTATTTTCTTTTCCCTCTTCTCTTTCTCTTCTCTTCCCTGTTATTTTTCTTTCTTTTCTTGCGGAGACGGCGTTTGATACAGCATCCCGACTTGGGCATCACGGCACATCTTTGTTTCGTCTTTTCTTTTCCATCTCATTTTCTTTCTTTTGGGGACACGAGGAGCATCTGCCTCGTTGATAAGATAGACAGAGCAGCGAGACAGCTGCATTTGTATGATACCACTGCAGACACAGGAGCTGATTACATGGACCGTTTTGTCATTCCCACGTCATGGGAGGCAGGCTGCCAGAGCGGGACCGTAGCTTGTCCCATTCTCTTTTCGTCCCCTTTTGTCGCTGCATCGAATCTTCACGAACAATGCGCCTTGCTCGCCTTTCCACCAAAAAGGCAGTTGACCGACGCCTCTGGAATGTTCGCGCAGCAGGCGCGTCACCGCCGTCTTCGGGTATTCAGAGCGCTAAACTACAGTGGGTGGGGCTGCCCTCTAGACTCTTAAGCCGAGCTTACAGTAGCAACATGCCTCAGGCAGCAAAAAGCTTCTCTTTATGGCGCGGGCTGCATCGGCAAAAACCCCGACGCCAGCCAACGGCAGAGCAGCAAAAGAAGTGACCCGGGGCCACTAAAACTTGCCACTAAAACTTGCCACTAAAACCTGCCCCCAAAAAGGCCTAACAAAGGCCTAAAAAAGCTATCAAAAAGTTGACTGCAAAAAAAGTAAAAGAAAAAGAAACGCTTTGGTGACGACACTTTTCCCACGACGCAACGACGCAGCGACACGACAATCTCCTCTCTCTTCCTGGCAAGCCAATGCCGCCCGTCTCCTCTCCCTCTCCCTCTGCAACATGAACCCAAGCCTCCTCACCAAGGCGTCGCTGTCGGCCCGGCCGCTGGTGCCGGCAGCGCACGTGTGCCGGGCCACGACCTCGCCGTCCTCGACGCCCAAGCCAGTTGCCCACTCCCGCCGACAGACCTTTGCAACGGCCCCGGCCACCGCGCGGCCTGCCTCGCCGCCCAACGCCTGTGCGTACCGGCAGCGCCCCCAGCAGCAGCAGCGGCGCCAGTACTCGTCGGCGTTCCGGCCGTCGACGCGGCCAAGGACGTCGACAGCAACGGCCACAAGTACAACAGCACCAACGACGACAACGGCACCACACGCTCCCTCGTCCCGGAGGTCCTTCCACGCGACGTCGCCCGCCGCGGCCGGCCAAAAGGACCCTACAAGGTCCTCGGCGTCGACAAGACCGCCTCTGCCGGCGACATCAAAAAGGCCTATTACGGCCTCGCCAAAAAGTTCCACCCGGACACCAACAAGGACCCCACGGCCAAGGAGCGGTTCGGCGAGGTCCAGTCCGCATACGAGGTGCTGTCCGACCCCAAGAAGCGCGAGCAGTACGACCAGTTTGGCGCCGCCGGCTTCGACGCGTCCGGCGCCGGCGGAGGCAACCCGTTTGCTGGCGGAGGCAATCCCTTTGGCGGCGGCGGTAACCCGTTTGCGGGCTTCGGCGGCGGCGGCGGCGGCGGCCAGGGCGGCTTCGGCGCCAACTTCAACTTCGAGGACCTGTTCCAGGCGTTTGCGGGCGGCCAGGCCGGCGGGCGCCGCGCCGGCGCGCATGCCGGCCGCAACCCGTTCCAGCAGGAAGTGCTGGTGGCGACAACATCGAGGTCCAGGCCAACATCTCGTTCCTCGAGGCCGCCCGTGGCGTCACAAAGTCCATCACCATCACGCCGCTCGTCGCCTGTGGCACCTGTGCCGGCAGCGGCCTGAAAAAAGACACCAAGCGCACTAGCTGCAAGTCGTGCAACGGCACCGGCACGCGCGTCCATTTCGTCCAGGGCGGCTTCCAGATGGCCTCCACCTGCGGCACCTGCGGCGGCACCGGCACCACCGTCCCGCGCGGCGGCGAGTGCCGCACCTGCAGCGGCGACGGTGCCGTGCGCGAGCGCCAGACCATCTCCGTCGACATCCCCGGCGCGTCGAGGACGGCATGCGCCTGCGCGTCGACGGCCAGGGCGATGCCGCGCTGACGGGCCGCGCGGCGGTGGGCCCGACTCGGGCGTGCGCGGCGTGCGCGGCGACCTATACGTGTTTGTGCGCGTGGCGTCGGACCCCAAAGTTCAGCCGCGTCGGCTCCGACATTCTGCACACCGCCAGCATCCCGCTGACCACGGCCGTGCTGGGCGGCGAGGTGACCGTGCCCACGCTGGATGGCTCCGTCAAGGTGCGCGTGGCCACGGGCACGAGCACGGGCGACCGCATCACGCTGTCGGGCATGGCATGAAGAGGCTGAGCGGCGGGCGCCGCGGCGGTGGCGCCGGCGACCTGCGCGTCGAGTTCAAGGTGGCCATGCCCAAGTACCTGACGGCGAACCAGCGCACCATTGTGAGATGCTCGCCGACGAGATGAACGACAAGACGGCCAAGCGCGTCATGAACGTACGCATGCCCAAGGACGGCGACAGCACGACCGCTGCCACGGCAGACACCGACCCGGCCAACCACCAGAACGAGGGCTTCCTCAAGTCCATCTGGCACAACCTGACGAACCACCCGGCACACCAGAAGCAGCCCGAGGGCGCCGAGGACGCCAAGAAGGAGACGAAGAAGGAGACGAAGGATGACAAGATGGACGACAAGAGCTCTTCGTGAGCCAACGCTCCCCTCCAACAATATGTTGCTGCAAATTTCATAGACCATTTGGCGGTTGTTTTTCTTATCCTTCTTTTCCTTTTTTCTCGCATTTCTTTTATATATTCCCATATTTATTGCATGCGGATGGTGTTGGTGTTACGACAAAAACAAAACGACGGATGGAGTTGCCTTGTACATACGGAAAGTCTTGCTTTCTTCAAACCCAAAAACGGCGAGCGGGCGGCGAAGGAGGAGTCCGCAATGATGGCCATCACCGCTCTTTATCTGCACAGACGTAACTCGCGTGTGTCTGCTGTCTTTATAGATCTGGATAGACGCAATCCCAATGTACTTTTACGAATCATGGCGACGTAAGGAAGCTGGGAATTGTCTTTTGAACGCATAAACAGAAATGCAGAAATGAACCAGTCTACCATCACCCTTGACTCCCCAAGGAGAAACGACCGACACCAAAAAGAGAAGGCAAAAAAAAAAGAAAAAGAAAACCAACTGAATATGGAACAAACGGATGCGAGAATAAAAAAAAACATAAACCGCCTCACTGCCCATGGCCCGGCTGCCCATACATGCCCGCGTAGCTGCCGCCTCCCTGGCTGCCTTGGCTCTGGTCTGCCTGGCCCTGGCCTTGCATAAAGAAACTCCAGTCCATGGGCCAAAGTCCATGCCCTCGGGATGTTCATCGACGAGGCCATTGGTGGTCCCATGAGGCCATCGATGTACGAGCCGCTCGAGACATTCGGGCCCTGTCCTTGACCCTGTCCGGGTCCTCCACTTCCACTGTTCCCGCTTCCCCTACCACCACCACCTCCTCCTCCGCTTCCACTTCCGCCCGCGCCACCACCGGGCGTCTGGCCTCCAGTGGGCTGCGCGTAGACGGAGCCTCCGTGGACTTGACGTTGTTGCTGCAGCGGATGTTGCTGCTGCTGCTGCTGCTGCTGCGCCGCGGATGGTGAGGACGTCGTCGAAGACGCTGACGACGGGTGCAGACCTGGCGCAAGCTGCTGCTGCTGTTGGCGTTGCTGGTGCTGTTGGTGAGATACCGACTCCTCCATCATGACCTCCTCCTCTGTTCCACCTCGACCGTTGTTGTTGTTGTTATTGTTGTTGTTGCTGTTTTTGCTATTGCTGTTGCTGTTGCTGTGGTTCTTGCTCGTACTGTTGCTTCGCCCGATGTTGGCCATGGGGAGAGGGCTTTGTGGCTGGACGCCTCCACCCCCGCCTCCTATCACGCTGACGTTCCCAGCTGCTGCCGCGGCTGCTGCTGCATTCATCTTGGGCAGCGTCTGCCGCAGCAGCTGGATGAACTTGGGCGCCGTGCGGGTCCGGCCGTTCTGCAGCTCCGCTGCCTCGTGCGCGTCCCACGCCTTGATAAACAGGGCGCCAAACGCCACGTGGATGGGGCTGCGCAAATTCCGGATCAGGCCGCGGCGTTCGTGGTTCTCGCAGATGGCGGCCCACGCGCGCTCGACCAGGTCGCCCGACTTGCGGTTGCGCAGCTCAATGACCAAGAACATGTAGGCGGGGAAGGGAAAGTGCATGTACGTGTACCACGCAAAGCCCTTGAGGCTCTCGGCGCTCTGCATGACGTTGTCATACTCGACCATGCGCATGGCCTCGATAAACAGGGCGTCACGCTCGGCGTCGTCGATAATCGGCGGCTGCGGTGGTGGCGGCTGCGTCGGTGCTGGTGCTTGGAGGTGGAGGGGGCAGAGGCATAGTTGGGCCCGGACATGGGCGGCTGCGGCGGACCAAAGCTGGCCGGACCCACGCCGCCCATCATCAAGCCGCCCATGCCGCCGCCGCCGGCACCACCGCCGCCCATACCACCATCCATGCCACCGCCCATCATCATGCCGCCCATACCGCCCATGCCTCCCATGCCGCCCATCATCCCGCCCATACCACCCATGCCTCCCATCATCCCACCCATGCCACTCATCATGTTGCCCATGCGCCGCCCATGCCGCCCATCATGTCGTCTAGGTCCGCGCTCATCATGCTGGCTCCGCCCATGCCGCCGCCCATGAAGCCACCAATGCCACCAGGACCACCGCCACCGCCGCCACCACCCATTGGGTCGAGGCCGTGGTTGCTGTTCATGGGTGTGGCGGCATCGTTGTTGGACGAGGCCGGGGATGCAGCAGCAGCGGCCGCCGCCGCAGCGGCAGCCGACCCGCTACGAGCGAGAAAATGAATGACGCGCATCTTGGACAGGGCCTGGCGGGTCATCATGAGCGTGAAAAAATGCATGGGAATCTTGGGATCGCAGGCCTTGAGGTACGTGTTTTCCATGTAGTTACAGTAGCTCTCCGGGTCGCTGGGCAGCGTCTGGTTGGCAATGTGCGTGACGACGTTGGGCGAGTTGGGGTTGGGCGAGTAGTGGAACTTGCGCGTGGCCGCGGCGACGGTGGCAGCAGCACTGCCGGGTGGTGGTGGCGGCGGCGCTGCTGGTGCTCCGCTAGTGCCGGACTGTCCCTGGGTCGCGCCTGCCGCAGATGAGGAAGTAGCCGAACCGGCAGACGGACCGGCCCCTCCCGCACCTGCCGCATTCGGCACATTGGATCCTGAATTGTTGTTACCTTTGGAACTCGGCGAACCACCAACGCTGTTGCTGCTGTTGCCGCCACCACTAGCTCCGGCGCCGCCGCCGCTGTTGCTGTTGTTGTTGCCGCCAGGGCCGCTGTTGGGGCTGCCGCTGGCACTGTCGGGCGAGCCGGCGGCCGTGCACATTTCCACGCGGGTGAGGCAGAAGAGCATCTCGGTGGGGCCGACATAGGGCGTGGGAGCATCTTTGGCGTGGAGGTGGAGGTCGGTGTCGTTGATGTTGAGGGGGAACTTTGTGTCGGCGTTGCTAGAAGAGAGGGCCGTGATGGTGGAGCCGGTGATCTCGGCGATGCGTTTGTCAAAGACGACAATCTGCCACCAGAGGCGGCGGCGCAGCTCGACCTCAAAGGGCGGGAGGCCGAACTGGGCGCCGTCACGGTGCAGGCCCAGGCGCTGGGCGACGCGCACGGCAATGCCAATCAGACAGAAGAGCGAGCGCGGGTCGACGTACTGGCGCACGCAGATCTGCGACTGTTGGTATGTGGGCAACGCGATTGGAATTAAACTTACAAGGTAGAGGAAGTAGGCCTGCAGCACGACCAGGTCGGGGCTGCGCATGAAGCCCGCGTTGATGAGCGCCTGCTGCGCGGCCCGGTGGAACCGCGCGAGCAGGCGCGCCTTCTCCTCGTCAAACGTGCTCTGCACGTCCTCCTCGCTCATGGACGTAATGGCAATAAAGTAAATGGAAAACATGAGCGCCTCGAGCGGGCGCGGGATCTTGGCCACGTTGGTGCCGGCCTCGATGATCTGCGCCTGCAGCGTCTGCGTGTGTGTGACCTTGAGCAGCGGGTTGACATTCGTCAAGTAGATATGCCACAGCTGGAAGATCTGGATGCCGGGCGGGTGGTACTCGGTCACCTTGGTCGTCTGCCCACCAATGACAAAGGGAAAGCCGTCCTGGTGCTCAAACATGCTGTCAAACGCATGGTGGATGGTCGAGGAGCCGTCAACGTCGTCGTCGGACGAGTCGTCGTCGTCCCGCAGCGTGTCGTCGTTGGACCGGTAGTCCTTGTAGGCGCTCCACCGGCCCGCCGACGACGACGAGGCCGCCCCGTGGCCGCCTCCCGCCTCCGACGAGTACTCTTGGTTGCTCGACGACGGCGACGTCTTGAGGCCCACCAGGTCATTCTGCAGCTCGTCGACCTCGTCAATGGTCGAGTGGCTGCCGCCCGCAGCTGTGCTGCCGTGGTCGTGGCCGATGGGGTCAAACGACACGCCGTGCTGGCTCAGCAGCGCCTCGTACTTGCGCAGCCGCTCCACCAGCTCGCGCTCGTGCGGCTTCTTCTTGCGGCGCCGTGGCGGCTGCGGCGGCACCACGCGGCACTCCACCTGCGCCTTGACGCAGTTGGCGCACGGCTTGTTTTTGTCGCATCGCACCTTGCGCTGCTGGCACAGCACGCACGAGTGGCCGCGCGTCAGCTTGTTGACGACGGCGGCGTCGGCGGCAGAGAGCTGGTTGGGCATCCCGGCAAGGTGCTGTTGCTGCTGCTGCTGCTGTTGCTGTTGTGGCTGATGCGGCTGATGCGGCTGATGCGGCTGATGCGGCTGATGCGGCTGATGTGGCTGATGAGGTTGTGGAGGTTGTTGTTGGTAGTGTTGATGTTGCTGATGTTGCTGTTGTTGGGGTATCTGATGCTGCTGGTGCTGTTGGTGTGGTCCCAGATGCTGTGTGCCAGGCACGGGCCCAGACATGCTGCCCGGACCCGGCATGGGCACCCCCTGCGGCGAGGGTGTCTCGCCAGGAACATCCATGGCGGGGAGAGGGGAGGGGCAGGAGGAAAGGCAGGTAGGCAGGGAGGTTTTGGCGAGGCTCTCAGTGTCCGTGTCTGTCTGATTTTATATTTTTATGTTTTATGTTGTATATTTTGTTGCTGTTGTCGTATGTTGTCGGCTTCTGCTTTCCCAATGTATTTTTGTTCTTCGCATCCGTAGATCCTTCCGACAGAGCCTGTGTCTTGGCTCGTCCGGACTCGGATTTGAAAACAAAAGATAGGGACAGAAACAGAGACAGAGACAGATGATGCGTGAGGAGATGGCCCGCCGAGGTGCCTGCCGACGCCAGTGCCCTCGTAGGAATACTAGCACAGCCGGTGCTCAGGCAGAGGAAGAAGTGACAAGTCGAGCCGCAGGCGTAGTTGTACAAGAGCAAGTATGTCTAGCCAAGAACGTGGAGGGAGACTGTACAACAAGTCTTCGGGTTAGCTATGGCTCGGGTACGGATCCGAAAAGAACAGAGAACTGGTTTTTTGTTGGGGCCTGGCCAGAGTAGGTAGGGAAAGCAGGGCAAGGCAGGTGTTACGAGACAATAAACCCGCGAAAAAAAGAAAGGAAAGGGGGAGACGGCCGGGCCACATTACTTCTGCCAGACACGGACATGGGATGCAGGCGTAGACACGGAACGAGCCAGACCAGGCACCGGCACGCTTTAAAGGGCAGAGTACCAAGTGGCGACCAAAAAGACAGGCAGAGACAGACGGGCAGACGGCGGGGCAACGAAAAAACACGAGCGTGCGAGAAAAAAAAGCCAGGGGGGCACGGAGAGGAACGTTTTAATATCGAGGCAGGCTTTGTATATTAAATGAACAAAGCTCCAGACAGTCCAAGGGCACAGGGTCTCTGGCCAGTGACCTCCGCTGAGGATATTTAATATCCACCGGACGCTCTTTGACAAGAGCTGTTTTTTTTTCTTTTCTCCCGCTTCATGATGATGGAAACTGTTTCTCCTTTTCTCTTTCCTTGACACGTACCTTTGACTAGAGGCAGAGTGTGCGTTGTTGACGATGAACAGACAGCAACCCGATGACGAACCGTGGTGAGACGGCAGCAATGATGGAGAAGACCACAGGGGACGACCAAAGACCGATGAGGGTTTAGATGTAGACGAGCGCGATGCAGACAACGGATGACTGGAGTACCGGAGGCAGCAGAGATGCAGGCAGACGATATAGTAGTAGACGAGAGAAGGAGGGTCCGAGGGGGACCACAAATGCTCAAAAGTGGCACACACACACACACACAAACGGCTGTTTTGTTATTCCTAAAAGGGCAAATATTCAACAAAGAAAGAAAAAAAGAGGTGTAGCGGGACGAGATGGGACGAAAACATAAAGTTTAGATACGAGAAGAGGAACAAAAGGTGACCAGAAAGAAAGGGCACGGAGAGGGGAGAAAGAAAATAAAAAAAATGCCGTATGGCATCAGGCAGCAGATCAAGAACTCGAGGGGCGGTAGTGCCGATCGCACGGCAAATGGGGAGGGAGGCGACAGTTCAACGGTTCGAGTGAGCGAGGAGCAGGAGAAGGCCAGACTTTTCGATTTTCTTGGGTGGCTGCGGCACAGCAGGTGTTTTGAAAGTACGGAGCAGGGTCCGGGGGAAGGATATGGGTGTTTGGTTGACCCAATGGCGAGTAACGGGGGCCTAGACTCTAGAGAAGTAAAGGTAGACGGGAGCCCAAAACAGAAAAAAATAGAATAGCAGCAGTGTCAATGGGCTTTTCGAGTGAGCGTTTTGTGTTTGTGTGACTCGATGTTGGGATGTGCCTTTGAAACACCCAACAGCACCACACTCGATAACACACAGCTCGAGCAGCCGCTTCAGAAGAAGATGCAGACAAAGGAGCCAAAATAAAGACGACAAAGAAAGAGAAAACAACAAAAACAATAAAACAACAAACTGGGGATCGGGACGAACCCGTCTCGTCTATCACCAACAGACGGGCTCACCGCACACCGCGTTCTTTGTCCTGTTCATGATGTAAGTAGCAAGGACGGGAGCGAGTACATGGACACAATGCATTGTCTTGGCCCGCATGCTTCGTCTCTTCGGTCCTGTTGGCCGTTGGCTACCTACAGCCACAACGCCCACTTGCTCAAGCCACATCTGCTGTCTGCCCTCTTTGTGTCTGTGCTCTGTGTTACGCTGTACTCAGTCTGAAAGCTCCCCACAGTTCTGTGGTTCTGTCCCACGCCCCTCGTGCCTGGATAGAGGTTGTCTATTATCCGTACTCTGTACTCTGTCCTGCCATGTCTCGTGACGCAAGACAGGGCGCTTGAAGAAGCTGGTTGAGAAGACAGCAACCCCGTGGAGACAGAAAGGTGGGGTACGAGCACAACGTCCAGGGATATAGAGCACAGAGGAGAGGACCGAGGACAGGCCAAGCGCAAAAGAATAAAAGCAGCACACACAGAGCACACGCAGAGCAGAGACCAGGAAGAAGAGCAGAGCAACTCGTCGGTGAGTCAGCCAGCGACGAAGCCGACTGGCACGAGACTAGCAAAGCGAGGGCCACGCGATGACAGGCCACGCGATGGCAGGCCAGGTCCAAGGTCAGGCTATGCTCGCCTGGCCCGGGGGCGTGTGGGAAGCAGCCAGGGCGTAGAGAGATACCATGCAGACGGATAGGCAGAAGAAGAGAGGCGATAACGGAAGAAAAGGAAGGCCCAGAGTACAAAGTACAAAGCACAAAGCATAAAGCACACACGGGGCAGGATGGAATATACACACCGGATCAAGGAGCTTCCAGGAGGAATTGCTCGGGCCGTTTCACGCTGCGCTTAGATGAAAGGGGGGAGAATCGACAGAGGCTATTGTTTGCACACATCAAACGAGACAGGCCGAGGGTCAGTAAGGCTCTGCGTTCTGCAGAATATTCCGACGGCTAGAACGATACTTTGGGCTATCACGTGAAGAGAAAGGTACAGTACCAGAGGCGGAGGCAGCGGCAGAGGCAGGGCAGAGAAGAAGCTGAGAAGAGGGGTGTGGAAGTAGAGGGACACGGGAGGCTGGACGTGCTGCCAATCAGGCATTCTGTGTTGCCACAGACCCCAGAGGTACAGCAGACACCAAAGACACCGTAACGGGTACAGGAGGACAGGAGTTAGATACGTGCAATCGCCAGAGGATGGACGTACAGCGCGCAGATGGGAGTGGTGGTAAAGGAGGAAGAGGCAATAGGCAACAGGCGAAGGGAGGAACGAGATGTCCGTCTCGGGAGCGAGACGGGCTGCTAGCTGTGGAGAGGGACTCACACACAACAGGAGACGAATAAAAAGGAGCGAGGCTAGCGAGAAGCAGAGAAGCGGCGCTGCGTCGAGCGCGCAAGCGGAGTGCAAAGAAAGCTTGTACGCGGCAGCAGAGTAGGAGAAGAGCGACGGCAAGAAGGGCAGCCGCAGGAAGATCGACGCGAAAGACGTGCCTTGCAAAGGAGAGAGAGGAGAAAGAGAGGGGACAGGAGGAGAAAGAGATGCAGCTGTTGTTAAGACCGTCGTAGAAGTGAATTGGGTTAGGACTCGCGTTTTGGCTTCTTTTTCACCTTTTTCACTAGTTTTACTCTTTTTGCTCTTTTTACTCTTTCTTACGGCTATTTCTTCGTTTCCCTTTTCTTTTTTCCTTTCTATTATCTTTTTCCTTTTCTTTTTCGTTTTCCCCTTTTCTCTCCTTACTTTCCGGTTTCATCTCACTTTGTGGCTGTTTTGTCTGCTCTTCTTCCCTTTCTCACTCTTTTCGCCGAGCTTTTGTGCTGTTGGGGGCCAATACGGAGGGTACAGGCGTTCGTGCCAGAGCGCTGAACAATAGCGCCACGGCGCCCTGTAGCCCTGTACTGACGGCGCTGCATGCCAAACCGTCGCAAGGCGGGAGCAGCGCAGGGAAAGTGGACTCGGGAGAATCGGGCGGTTAATTCGGTCCCGAAAAAAGGTTTCAGACGCCCGGCTAAAGTGGGCCTTTGCTACATAAACGGAAGGCCCTCGCTCCTAGTTGCTTCGCGCCTTCTTCATTCCTACGATCAGCCTCTGCTCCTTCCCTATGCCAGCGTTGAGAAGGTTAGAGAGGGCGAAAGAGGGTTATAACGATTTCGAACGACATCGCCGGAAAAAGGCAAGAGCGAGGCGACAAGACACAAAAGGGGCAACGAGGGAAGGTGGGGTCGTGCGACCAATGAGGAAAAGAGCATATACGACGAACAAAGAGGAAGGAACCACCGTCAAACCAACATTACATCAGCTAAAGCACGTCTCTGCGTAGCTGTGTCTTTACCTCTATCAAAATACTGTACGCTCTGTTCCTGCAGTGTCTGGGCTTGTGCTTGTGCTTGTGCTTGTACTCCGTACGTCGTACATGTGCCAATTCGATCGTCCCTTCTTATGGACTCACGCATGGCAAAGCATGGAGCATGGCAGATTGCGGCTACGCTAGTCCTAATTGGGACGAACGGGTCCCGGCTATGAAGGCTATTAACGGATCCGATGGGGAAGTTTTGGACCTCATGTCGAGCAAGCTGCAGGACGGAAGACGGATGTGCAGTGGTTCTGCATGTTCAGTGTACCTTTTTCTTCTCTTTTTTTTCTTATTCTGGTCTTTTTGAGCAAGCAATGAGTCAGGAATCGCCTACGAAGAGAGGGTACAAAAAGAATAGTAATGATAAAAAGAAAAAGAAAAAGACAAAGACAAAGAATTTATCATAAACTATTGCATACAACATGGCAGAAGAAGCCACACCTCTGGCAAGAGGGCGTGTCTTTAGAATCTTGTACCTCCCGGATCACAACCAAGCATGTTTGTGACGGATCGTGGGGTCATCTACGGGCCTCAATCGCGGCGTTGGGATAGATATGGGCTGGGTGTGTGTCTTGAATCTGGGGAGCTCGGAGCTTGCCCAGGTCGAGTTTGGGCCATTGTCTTGTCTCCGTTGTAGTTGTTTGTGCAGATATATGTCAAGATACAGCATGCAGATATATGTCAAGATACAGCACTGGCATATCCGTGCTGTGCCATGGTCGCCGCAATATACAACGGACAGTTCCCTCGGTCGTTTCCCTCTTCTTTTCGTCTCCGTTTCCTTGCAAATTGCTGTACTGTGTTCTTTGGACATGCAGCATGAGGTATGCAAGTCAGAAACGAAACCGAGGTTCGCCGCCTCTCACCTGCTGCTTTTATCCATTTCTCCTCCACGCCCATGCCCATTCCCATTTTATTTCCAATGTCTACGCCACGCCCACACTCCCTCCTTCGCTCCGTCTCCGTCGTTTTCGCTGCCTTCTTCTCGCACATGCTTTTCATTTCCTGTTTTCTGCCTTGTACATCCTACTTTATCTTTGCCTATTGTTGCCATTTTCTTTCATCTTCCATCTTTTGCCATTGTCTTTTATATTTTCTCCCACGCACATCATCACTTTCTCACGGCCATGATCGCCAAAACGCACACACCACTCTGCTCTTTTCCCTCTCTCTCTTCCGTACAATCTCGCACTCTACCACGACCCCGAGGATGATCAATGTAATTTGACCAGGAAGAAAAACAAAGTGAGGATTATGGTGGCGTTCATTTCTTTTTTTGGACGTTCTCTCAAGACCTCCCGACAGCCAATGTAGACCTCTCTCTTTATAAACCTTGTCATTGTCTATTCTCCGGCTTCAGTTCTAGTTTTCCTCTTTATATATCTCACTCTTTGTATCGGTGTCGTCATCGCCGTCGCCTTGGATTTTCTTCTTTTATATGTTGTCTGACCCCTGCCGTGCGGCTTTCCCAGGAAACACGAATAGGGAGAAAACGTCCCTATCAACACCTCATATCGGCTCTCCTTCTCACTTGCCCTCACTCAGTCTTTCTATCACTCTGCTATATTACTACCGTTGCAATATACCCATATAGTCCGATGACCGCGCCAAAAGTGATATCGATGCACTGTTGATACACATTGCCACACTCCGCACTCCCCCCTTCTTCCTCGTCGCTTTCGGTCTCCACGCTACCTCCATATTATTTTGTGCCCGGATCTGGTCGCCTTGAAGCTCCGACAACCAGCTTCAGCATACGCGGACTTGTTGCTGCGTTTCGCCTCCGGCCGTGCCTGTCATCCTGTGGACACTCTACTTTCTTTGCATCGATTTTTCTCTCTCAACTCTGATCTTCATATCCGTTTCCCCTTTCTTTTTGGCATGGCCGTATTTCTCGCATGTTTTTCTCATTTCAGTCTTCCGCTGGCATTCTCCTTTCTCTTGACTCCCCTCTTCTCACATCTCCAACAATCTTGATACAGTCGACGTCCTTACCCTGTTTTCCCCGATGATGCACAGCACCTCCCTCTTAAACACAGCCATATAATCGACAGCAAAGGAGCAAGACGACCACACAGGCCGTCAATCCCAGACAGAAGACGTCTTGTGGGTAGTAGTGCACCGCGCACCTCTCGCATCTTTCCCCGGCTACCTTTTCCCATCCCTCATCAATCTCGTACTCTTTGTTGTCGATCATATGTCTTGCCTCATGCCCGCCTCCTAAGGGTCTCTCTCTTGCTTGTCCCTTGCCCTCCTCTTGTTCTCTGTTTCTCTGTTTGTTTCCTTTGTTTCCTTTGTTTCCTGCATCTCCTACGCCGTGTCATGCCTCGCCCGCCCCTGACAATGAACGGAAACAAACCATCCCGCTCGTCGTCGCACTCCTCAGCAGCGGCCAGACCACCGAGATCGAGCGCTCCGACGTCGAGCTCAGCGATGCTACAGACGTGGAGAAGCTGGCGTCTGTCCCAGAAACGATGCCGCGGAGTGGTGTGCTGGGGGCTCCCATGACGTCAAGGCCGGATGGCTTGCCGGGGCCCATGGCGGTCCTGCTGGTAGACCGCCCGGCCCCGGCCCCAGCCCCGGCGCCGGTTTCGGCCCCCACCCAACGACCTCTTCCAGCCCAAGACCGTCAAGTTCTGGATGATCCTGCTGTCCAACTTCCTGGCCCTCTTCCTGGTCGCACTCGACCGCACGATTGTCGCGACGGCGGTGCCCCGCATCACAGACGACTTCCACAGCCTCGGGGACATTGGCTGGTACGCGTCGGCGTATATGCTGACGACGGCCGCGTCGCAGCTGCTGTTTGGGCGCATCTACAAGTTCTACTCGATGAAGTGGACGTTTCTGCTGTGTGTCGTCGTGTTTGAGATTGGCTCGGCCATTTGCGGCGCGGCGCCGACCTCGGCCATCTTCATCGTGGGCCGGGCCGTTGCCGGCGTTGCCTCGGCGGGCATCTTTTCGGGCTGCATGCTCATCATGGTGCCGATGATCCCGCTGCACAAGCGGCCCATGTTCCAGGGCCTGTTTGGCGTCGTCTTTGGCATGGCGTCGGTCATTGGCCCGCTGATTGGCGGTGCGTTTACGAGCAGCCGCCTGACGTGGCGGTGGTGCTTCTACATCAACCTGCCGGTGGGTGCGTTCACGCTGCTGTTCATGGTCTTTTTCTGGAACCCGCCGCCACAGAAGCACGTGCCGGCGCCGTTCTGGACGCACGTCAAGCGGCTGGACCCCTGGGGTCCGTGCTGTTTCTGCCGGGCATCGTGTCGCTGCTGCTGGCGCTCGAGTGGGGCGGCTCGACGTACCCGTGGAGCAGCTGGCGGATTATCCCCTTGTTTCTGCTCTTTGGGGCGCTGATGGTGGCCTTTGCCGTGGTGCAGGTGATGATGCCCAACACGGCCACGCTGCCGCCGCGGGTCATTATGCAGCGCAGCGTGCTCTCGGGCGCCCTCTTTTACCTTTTTCCTGTCGGCATCCATGCTGATGCTGGTCTACTACGTCCCTGTGTGGTGTAAGCTCCTACCCCGTCACCAGCATCGCCGTCTCATCAAGCTTATGACATGACATGGAAACACTGACCACCCGATCTAGTCCAAACGGCCAAACTGGTCAACCCCTGCGTTCGGGCGTCTACACCATCCCCCTCGTGCTCAGCCTCGTCGTGTCCAGCATCGGCTCCGGCATCATCACGCAAAAGATTGGCTACTACGTGCCTTCCATGTTCGCCGCGCCGGTCATCATGTCCATTGGCGAAGGCCTCATGAGCACGTTTACGCCGAGCACGGCGCCGGCCACTGGATCGGCTTCCAGTTTATCTCTGGCTTCGGCCTGGGATTCGGCATGCAGATTGGCAACCTCGCCGCCCAGACGGTCCTCAAGCCCGAAGACATTTCCACGGGCGTCGCCATTATGTTTTTCGTGCAGCAGCTCGGCGGCGCCGTGTTTACGACGGTCGGCCAGACCATCCTGAGCAACCTGCTGGTGGCGCAGCTCAAGGACGTGCCCGGCATCGACACCAAGGCGATTGTCAACGTGGGTGCCACCGAGCTGGCGAGCGTTGTGCCGCCGCAGTTTCTTCCGCTCGTCATTGACGCGTACAACTTTGCGTGCACACGCATCTTTCTGACGGGCATGGGCCTGGCCTTTGCGGCGCTGGTCTCGGCCTTTTTCATGGAGTGGCGGAGCATCAAGAAGCCGCCAGGCGGACCAGGCGGACCAGCGGGTGGTGTTGGTGGTGGTAGACTTCCCGGCGATGGACTGGGACCGGGCCCTGGACCGCTTCGTGGTCCAGCGGCCCCGGCATCCCGAGGGACTCGGACGCCCGGTCATGGCGATGATCCAGCCGGGCGGAGCCACAATGTACCCCAAGATTGTCTCGGTTGCCGGCACGGCTGCAGCGCCGTCGGTGACGGCCACAACGGCAGTCAACAGTGGCGATGATGTGCAGGGCCCGTGGGCAGCGAAAAAGGCGTCCACCGAAGCAGATGCTCCCCAAGATGCTCCCCGAGAACAGCAGCAGCAACGACCGCCGCTCGACCCCAAGATTGTCAAGGCGCGCAAAGAGGCCGAGGAGAAACTGCGCCAGGCCCGTCGCGAGTCGGACCCCAGCTACATCAAGCCACGGCGCAACTCGGTGCGGCTGTCCAAGGCCAACCGCAAGAGCATGAACTGGAAGACGGCGGGCGGTGATGGCGGCAGAGCACATATTTTTGGTTCTCTTCTCTCTTCTCTCTTCGTGCTGTCATGTTTCGATATCCTATTACATGTTTATGGCGTTGGCTTGCTGTCTTGTTATGTTCTTATTTCCCCTGCCTCTTCTGGTATTGTATGCGTTGACTGCCTTGTTGGAAAGGAAAAAGCTGTATATATGAAAGAACACGCGACAGAAGGTGGTATATCTGGAACGGTTGCCGTGATTACGAGGAGGCTGCTTTAATACCTCGAGAAGGAAGAAAAGCACCACATCAGAGAGGCTGTATATAAAAGGAGAAGTCCGGGATTGGTGGGTCTTGGCCGACGACTAATGAATGCATATATTTGCACTTGCAGCACGAAGCCAGACAACTACGTCCACAGGGCATGAATGGGAGCATGGGCGGTGCCGGCGGCCGTGCACATAATTTTCTCGTTCTTTTCTCGTTTCTGTTCTCTTTTTTGTGTAATATTTACACCCAATACATATCCGATACATATCTTCCTATCACTCAGGGTTATGCAATAATCCATGAAATCAGAGAACACAGCTAAAAGGCACCAAGGAATACACATTGCATGCTTCCGAGTATTGTACATGTATATTGCATATTTCTGTAATCTCATTCCGGGGTCTCCAGCGTGGAGAGGCAGTCCATGATCACCTGGCCCAGGTGCCACTGGCGGCGACGGCCAAAGACGTGTCGCGCCCACCGCAGGGCACCGGCCGGGTCGCCGTCCTGCACGCCGACGACGCCCATGACGCGGCAATGCCCTCGCAGACGAGCTGGTAGGCAATCAGAAATACCTTGTAGGCGTAGAGGGGGATCCAGGGCGCCTCGAGGCTGGGTGCGACGGAGGCGTCGAGGTAGTGCAGGAACCAGTCAATGTGCGGCTGGTTGGTGGTGGACTCGTAGAGGAAGCGGCTGGGCGGCGGCAGGTGCGTGGAGCGGTGCAGGACCTCCTCGATGCTGCCGCGCACGATGCCGTCGGCGTGCGCGGGCGACCACAGCTGCAGCTCGATCATGGCGATCTCCCAGATGGCCTCGCACATGAGCGCGGGGTGGGTGGCGCGGGCGGTCTCGGGCGCGGGGTGGATGGCCAGGCTGAGGGCGACCAGCGACGACTTGAGGGGCTACAGGCGCTCGAGGCTGAGCACGCCGGTGATGGTCGACCAGCCGGAGATCTCGCGCGCGCTGGAGATGAGGAACTGCGCGATGTTGATGGCGCCGTACGCGTCAAACGGCGGCAGCGCCACGGCCGTCGCGCCGTCGCACGAGAGAACAGGCGCACGGCCTCGCATAGGACGGGGGGTGCTGCTGCCGTTGCTGTTGCTGTTGGCACCACCGCCGCCACTGACAGCCATCATCAGCTTGCGGTGGGCCCACTGCTCGGCCGAGGGCGCGACCCAGTCGTCCTCGGGGCACGGCAGCTCGTGCTTGATCTCCAGGTGCGAGATGGACCGCGGCAGCGACAGCAGCTGGTACCACAGGGCGTCGAGCTGGTGGACGGCGAACAGCGTGCGCTTGTGCGACTCGGCCGCGACAAACTGCAGCCACAGCGCGTGCAGGTCCTGCGTGGGCGTGGGCGTGGCCTGGGCCGGCAGCGGCTGCATCAGGCCGCCGGCGCGTGCCAGGGCGATCAGCCGGGCGTGCATGGCGGTGCCGTCTGTGCTGCTCTGGCCCGTTGGCTCGCAGGCACCGCTGCTGCTGCTGCTGCTGCTGCTTCTGCTACTGCTGCTGCTGCGGCCGCTGCTGTCGCGGCTCGGGAGATAGAGCATGGCACAAATCTCCAGCAGCAGGTACGCCTGCACCATGGCCCTGGTCCGTGCCGGGTCTGTCGGGTCTGCCGGGTCTGCCCGGGCGTGGCCCAGAGAGGCGCGGTCCTCCTCGGCCAGGGCAAGCAGCGCACGCGCGCGGTGGTAGCATCGCACGGATAAAGGCACGCCGGAGCCCGTGGCGTGGCTGCGGTCCGGGTCGTCGCTGTACTGGAAGGCCAGGCAGAGCATGGCGAGACGCAGGTAGTGCGGCGTGGCGGCGGCGTCAAAGGTGGCCCGGTGGAGGAAGGGCACAAAGTGGGAGACGTGCGTAAAGTAGAGGCACGTGCCGGCGTGGTCCTGTGCCGCGGAGGGCAGCCAGTTGTCGCTGGCCTGCGGCAGGCCAAAGGCAAACCCGGCGAGGCGTTGGCCGGGGCTCTGGCTGGAGATGGTGTCGATGGCGTCGATGTTGATGGCGGCATCCGTGCCGCTGCCCTGCCAGTATATGGCCTCGCCGTATCTTGCCGGCTCTCTTGCTGCTGGCGACTCCAGCGGCGCGAGCCCCGAGTACTCTGGGTACCCTGCAGACTCTACAAACTCGCCCGTCTCGACAGACTCGACAAACTCGGCAGTCCCGACGGACGCGGCAGTCGCCGACTCTGGAGACTCCGAGACGGGATGGCGGCTGGCCGCGAACGACGATGAGCCGCTGCGGCAGATGTGGCACTGGTACGGCTGGAGGGCTGGTCCTCCACGGCTGCGGTGACGGACATGGAGGTGTCTGTGATGATGGAGAAGTACGGAAAGGAGTAGAAAATGAAAGAAAATGAGAAAATGAGAAAATAAACAAAATAAACAAAATAAACAAAATAAACAAAATAAACAAAATAAACAAAATAAACAAAATAAACAAAATAAACAAAATAAAAGAGCACGAAGATGAACAAAACTGAGAGTTATGCACGAAACCTTGGCCAGTCGGGATCTGGGGAAAGGAGAAGAGGGGGCATTCGGGAATTCCATTGTTGGCAGTGCAGCGTTGATGAGGACGGGGCGGAGTGGAGAAGGACGATGCAAGTGGCTGCCTCTGATAGGACGGCGCAGGGCCGTGAGGCTAGTGGATGATGATACCAGGGCTAATGGAGTAAACGGATTACCGAAGATAATGAATATAATGGTCTGAACAGCACACAAAAGAAATACACACAAGAAAAGCACACAAAATACATAAATGTACACAAAATGTACAGAAGCACAAATGCACACAAGCACACAAATTTTACTCGGATTCACACAAACTCACACGCAACTGAAATAATGAAATATAACATAACTATGAATATAAACAACAATTCAAATCTACATGAATAGCATCACAACAACACAACCCATTTACACAAACTACTTTTCAACAAAACTCAAAGAAGCACGTAGTGCCACTGCTCGTCGCGGCCCCAGATCTGCAGGCACGACACGGGCACGGAGAAGAGCAGCGTGGTCAGGCCAAAGTCGGTGTGGCCGTGCATGCGCAGGCCGCGCGAGGCCTCTTCGGTGGTGCACGGGCCGGAACAGCGCGTGGCGGAAGTAGCCCTCGCTCGTCGGCTGCCGTGCGACTGCACATTGTCCCACAGCCAGTCGTCGGGCAGCTCCAGCACGCGCGAGAAGAGCGTCAGCAGGCGGCGGTTGACCGACTGCGTCAGGTACAGGCAAGAAGGCCTCGATCTCGTCCATGAACGGGTGCAGGCACGAGGGCGTGCGGCTGCGGTCCTCCCAGTCCGGCCGGTACCAGTTGAACTGCTCGATGCCGTCGAGCGGGCCCTGGTGGCGCTTGAAGCCGTACGGGTGCTTGTAGCCCGACCAGCTGCCCGTCTCGGGGTGGAAGAGCAGCCGGCTCTTGTCCTCGTCGCTGATGTTGCTGTACAGGTACTGCGCCAGCGCAAACTGCCGGTGCAGCTGCTCCAGCGACACGCCGTAGTTCTCCAGGAACAGGAAGCCGTCGTCGCGGATGGCCTTCTTGACCTGCTGCACCAGTCCGTCCACCACGGCCGGGTCCTCCGAGTCCATCAGCGAGAGGTCCACCGACTGCAGCTGCGCAAAGTTGTGCGTCTCTTTTGTGACCGGCGGCGGGATCCACTCCGGCACAAAGGGCTTGCCGGGGAGGTCTGCGGCGGGGGGGTTGAAGGGGGCAGCGGGGGCCATGGCTGTGGGTGGTGAATGAGAAGACTGTGTGTGTGTTGTATGTGTGCTGTGTTTTGTGTTGTGTTGTGTTCAGTGTTCAGTGTTTTGTATTTTGTGTGTTGTGTTTTGTGATGTTTCTGTCTTTCTGTCTCCTTCTCCTGAGCTTCTTATCGTGGTATTATATCTTTCGCGATCGAGCAAGACGGCTCTCAAAGGATGTCTGAAGGCACGGCGCTCAAGATGGCCTGACTTTTCTTCTTTTTTTCCTTTTTTTTCTTTTATCACTATTATTAGTTTATTATTATTATTCTTCCCTTTCTTCCTCTCTTCCCTTACACTTCTTCTCAGTCCTTCCTCGGATGCCTCGCAATCCTCGCTGGACATACTGAGTACACAACACCGGTACAGTGCACTGATCTGCAACACCCATGCAACCTGCGTGACCACGGCAGAGCTCCTCCGGGGGGGAGCCCAGCGCCGAAGCCGATAAGCAGGGGTCCACGACACGACACGACCAAAAAAGAGCTCCTCCCAGATGGACCCACCATGGCCGGCAGTCAGGCACGGAGATATTACCAGACAACGATATCGGGGCTGCCATCATTCTCATTTCCTTTATTTTTTTTGGCCTGTAGATAAAGCTGGTTTTATTTACAATCTCTCTCTCACCATCACAAAGCACAGACTCTAGCACTTTCCTATTTATATCCACGTATCACCGTTTCTCTAATTCCAAGCAACCATCCCCTCGCAATCCTCCCCTCGCAACTCTCCCCTCGCCGCCATGTCTCGCCAGCTCATTTCCAGCGAAAAGTTCCCGCCCAAGCCGCACAACAACCCCGCGTGCAAGGTGCCTGGCCTGGTGTTCTGTGCCGGCCAGACCGCCACGGAGAGATTGAGCAGGCCACGGTGAGTTTCTTTCTTTTCTTCTCTCCTTGTGCTCACGTCAGACGGCGCTGACCAAGCAGAAAACGGCCCTGCAAAACCTAAAGGAGGTGCTCGAGTTCGCCGGCTCGTCGATTGACAAGATTGTCAAGATCAACGTCTTCCTCGGCAACATGGACGACTTTGCTGCCATGAACGAGGCGTACATTGAGTTTTTGCCGCAGCCGATGCCCCCTCGCTCATGCCTGCAGGCGGTGGCGCCGGGCAACGGAACCGTGATTGAGATTGAGTGCATTGCGCAGGCATAGGCTGGACGGGTGGAATAAATAGATGAGCAGATAGAATCCACACTGTCGCATTGCGCCAAAATTAAGAGCAGCCATTGAATGTGATGCATGTGAATGTGATGCATGTGTATTTAGTGATCAGTGATCAATAAAAGAAAGAAGACAGAAACAGACAAGACATGGTCATATATTATCTACTATAATAGCGTGGCATTGGCTATAATCAAATCAAGCTAATGTCTGACATCAATAGACTTGACAGAAAAAGAAGCTCACAACGTCTTGACTTTCTTATTCAGTCTTATTCACTGTCTCCTTCACTGTCGCATTCAGTCTCATTCACTGTAAATCAAATACAAACTTTTATTCTATATTCATTTATTCATATTCTATTTTTATCCCTTCTCATCCCATTTCAACCACTCTCCCCTCTCCCTCTCCAGCACCTACGACCGGCCTACGACCGAGCAATCGCGAGCTCGGCAATGTACCAGTTCTGGATAGCCTTGGTGTCGCCCGTGATGGCCACCATGTCGTACCGCGGCCGCTCCTTCTTGGCCGCCGCGCCGTCGTTGACCATGCGGCCCACCCACTTGCCCTCCCTGCGGCCGGCCGCGATGATCTTGTCGATGGCGCCGGTAAACACGGGCTCGTCGCCCTTGGCCGGCACGTAGCCCAGCAGCGACTGGGCCAGGTCGTTGGGCCCGACAAAGACCATGTCGATGCCCGGGACGGCGGCAATCGCGTCGACGTTCTGCACGCCCGCGGCCGTCTCGATCTGCACCATGGTGATGATGGTCTCGTTGGCCGAGCGCATGTACTCGGGCGTGGTCAGCCCGTGCACAATGGCCGGGAACGCCGAGCTCTGGCCGCGCACGCCCTGCGGCGGCAACTTGGACGACTGCAGCACCTGGCGCGCCTCGTCGGCCGTGATGATCTGCGGCACCATAACGCCGTGTGCGCCCGTGTCCAGCGCGCTTGAGGATGTCGTGCGACGTGCCGCGGATGCGGATGACGGGCGACACGCCGAGCGCCGCGATCGCCGCCACCGCGTTGTGCATGGCGTCGTCGCCAATATGGCCGTGCTCGCAGTCAATCACGATGCCGTCCACGCCCGTCAGGGCCACAATCTGCGCATGCCGCACCGACGGCAGCGCCACGAACGTCAGCAGCGGGTGCTCGCCGGCGCGGAGCTTGTTGAGCAGCCGCAGACGCGGGTTGACCGTTGCGGTCGTCTGGGCCGTGGCGTATTGTGTGGCAGCCATGTCTGGGATGATGGGGATGTGGGAGTGCTGTGATTGAAACGAGTGTGTATAGTCGAGGCTCGGACAAGAGACGGACGGCAGTGTAATGTGGCAAGGGTCAAAGTTGTACGGACTACGGACCTTGCCATGACTTTATGGGGAGCCATCATGTGGGGAGAATGGATGTCATGAGAGAATGTGAAAGAGGAGAAAAAATAAAATAAAAAAAAATAAAAATAAAAATAAAAAACAATAAAAGAAGAAACGAATAAAAAAGAAAAGAAAAGAACCCCTCCCTCCTCCCCATGTCTCGATGTCCATGTCCCCTGCCCAGGACAACTAGCTTCGGACTTCGCCTGGAGGAGCTCTTTTTTGGCCAATACATAGCGCCGACAGCCCAATCATGCAGCTTGGAATGTGTATCAGTTACGATACAGCAACCATCGAGAGCTCCACTATGGCCTCCCCTCTTTCGACCTGGGGCTGTGCGTCTATCGCGCATGGCACTGATTGCACTTGTGGGGAGGTGGTATGCCGCCCATGTACGCCGTATCGTTGTGATGATACCGGGTGACGCACACACGCAGCCAAATACGGACAGAGACGGACAGGAGGGCGGGCAGGCGATTGCAAACGCAGGCGACGTGTGTGGTGCGCTCATGAGGAATCATTTATAATGGCCTCTTGTTCGTCGAGATGAAGTGCCAAGACAAGATCAAGACAAGAAGACAAGAGACTCGCTTCACGCCTTGACTCGATTTCCGTGATCATTCTTTTATATCTTCTTCTTTCTGTCTTCTTTCTTTTTCATTTTCTCATTTTATACACCCCCCCCCACCCCCCCCCCCCCCCCGCCCCCCCATGGCTGACCAGGTCAATATGCCTCCAAAGGAGGCCAAGGTCGTCGACGATGCCGTGTCCTCGGCCGAGGGCCAGGTGCACACGGCGTTCGACCGGCTGCCCCCCAGCCTCGCCGGCCTCAGCGACGAGGAGCGCCAGCGCCTCAACAAGAAGCTGGTCCGCAAGCTCGACTACACCATCCTGCCCATTGTCGGCGTGCTGTACATCCTCAACTACATCGACCGCCAGAACCTCGGCGCCGCCAAGCTGCAGGGCATCACGACCGACCTCGGCATCACCACGACCCAGTTTGCCACGGCCGTCTCAATCCTGTTTGTCGGCTACCTGCCCTTCCAGATCCCCAGCAGCCTCGCCATCACCCGGATCGCGCGCCCGGGCATGTACATCTGCGTCGCCGTGACCATCTGGGGCGCCATCTCGGCCGCCACCGCCGCCGTCAACACGTACGCGCAGCTGCTGGGCGTCCGCGTCATCCTCGGCGTCGTTGAGGAGGTCTTCTTCCCGGCGCGTGTACTACCTCTCGGCCTGGTACACCAAGCGCGAGCTCGGCAAGCGCTTTGCCGCGCTGTACATTGCGCAGCAGGTGGGCAACGCCTTTGGCGGCCTCTTTGCCGCCGCCGTGCTGCAGCTCGACGGCCAGCAGCTGCGCGGGCGGCTGGCGCTGACTGTTCATCATCGAGGGCTCGGCCACCGTCTTCATCGGCGCCATCTGCGCCTTCTTCATGCCCGAGTTCCCCCACAACAGCCACATGCTGTCGCCCCTGCAGCACGACCTGGCCGTGTGGCGCATCGAGTCCGAGGCCGGCGCCGCCGAGGGCTCCGAGGACGAGACGGTCCTCGCCGGCTTCCGCAAGGCCCTCACGGACCCCAAGCTGCTGCTGATGATCCTGTGCAACATGCTCTCGCAGGCCCAGGGCTCCATTGCCAACTACTTCCCCACCCTCGTCGACTCGCTGGGCTACAACAGCACCATCAGCCTGCTGCTCACCGCGCCGCCCTACATCCTGGCCGGCTTTGTCTACTACGGCCTCATGTTCTACTCGGACCGTAGGAACACCGTCTACTGGCCCATTGTCGCCCTCATCTGCACCGCCATTGCCATGTACGTCATCCTGCTCGCTACCGTCAACACCGGCGCCCACTACTTTGCCATTATGATCCTGCCCGGGAGAGAGGGGACGAGGACGAGGACAAGAGAGAGAAAAGAGGGTATGTTGACAGGGAAAGGGCTCTCGGGGCCTAAACGGGTGGAGGATATCTTTGCCTCACGCTGCAGGAATCAAAATGTCTTTCTATCTTTGCACGTTTCTGCAGATTCTCGTCCGTTTACAGTTGGCAACCAGTCGCCCGTTGTGAAGAGACTTGTGTTCAAGGACTGATAAAAGATACGTAGATGAGACTTCTGTGGGTTTGTAACGGCAATCTGTACGAGGATCACGTAAAAAATGTGCTCTTGCCCGTCTACTACGGGAGATATTTCTATATTTTAAAGAACATAATCGTATTGATGATCTCGAGGACAAAATAATACTAAATATAAAAGAGTCTGCTTGTCATGGCGTCGTGTATGAGATTCAAAAACATAAGGAAAAGAGATTGAAAAGACATAAACAGGTCGCTAGATAGAATAAAAACGGAAACGATAACAAGAAGGAAAGAGAAGAAGGAAAAGAAGGAAAGGAAAAGAAAAAAAAAAGAAAAAAAAATCTCACACAAGCTTCCATGAACAAATCGCCTGCATCGACATGGAGCACCGCCCCATCCGCGCCCGGTAGTCGGCCATCGTCGCGCCCCGCAGGTCGCGCCCGTCCATGGTCGTAATGGCGTAGCAGAACAGCATATCGCCCGGCCGGCCCAGCCGCCGCCGCGGCACGTCCGCCCAGAACCACAGCGGCTCGTCAAACTCAATGTCAAACATGTCGCTGTCGCCGCGCCGCTGCCCGTCCGGCGGCACCGCCTGCAGCATCATCGGGTACGGCCGCAGCCCCTCGCCCTGGTCCTCCATGCGCCAGTGCCGGCACGGCCGCCCCAGCCGGAACGCAATCCGCTCGTTGGGGTCGCCGCGGCTGACCTCGATCTCCTGCGCGGCCGGCTCCATCGACTCCTTGGCAATAAACTGCTTGGGCCCATTGGAGTACAGGATCACCGGGTCCGCAGACATCTTTTCGACCACGTACTCGGCCCACGTGGGCACGCGCCCGTCGGCGCGGAAGAACTGCCGCGGGTTCTCCGGGAAATGCCGCTCGCCAAACGTCTCGTTGTCCATCGTGAACATGTCCGGGCTGAACTTCTTCTCGTAGCGCTCGGCCCGCGTGTCGCTGACGTTGCCCGCGCCCCAGCACGCATCCAGCAGCTTCCAGTCGCCGCCGTCGATGCGCACGGCGTTCCAGGCGTGGCCCGTCGGGTTGGGCGGCGGGATGGGCTCGCCGGGCCGCACGGTCTTGAAGCCGAAGCCCTTGCCGTGGCCTGTGACGACCTCGCACTCGAGGCCCGCCGCCAGCGCCAGCGCCTCGTATACGCGTGCGTAGCCCTCGCACACGGCCTTGCCCGAGAAGATGCGCTCCTCCATGGTCTGGCCGCGCGGGATGCACCCGCCAAAGAAGCCGTCGACGTCGTAGGCAATGTTGTGGTGGCACCAGGTAAAGATAGCGCGCGCTTTGTCCGTCTGCGAGGGGAAGTCGTCGCACAGGTTGTGTGCAAGATAGTTGATGGTGTTGCGGCGCGGCAGGCTGTGGATGGGGAACTGCGCAGCCACTGTGTCGGGCCCGGTAAAGTCGCGACACTTCATGCACTCCTCGTCCTCGCTCCTCTTGGGGTAGAAGCCGGGCACGCCGCCGCCGCCGCTGCCACCAACACTGTTTGTGTTGCGGGGACGCGGCCGGCTGGGCAGGTTGGGCCGGCGCTCGTTGTCGTCGTCGTTCCTGTTGTTGTTTCTGCTGCCGTTCCAGCCGCCGCCATTGCTACCACCACTGCGGACGGCAGCGTCCACCTGGGCACGCGTCGGCCGAGGTGCCAGCGGCGGAGGCGCATCGTCGTCTTCTTTAGCGATATCCTCCCGACGACGGTTGTTGTACGGCACCTGCTGCGGCCCTGGCCGCCTCGGCAGACTCTTGCCCGAGCTGAAGCCCAGCTCGAGCGCCGACTTGACCGTATTCCGCCGTGAAGGTAGCGCCGGGGCTGCGTCGTCGTCGTCGTCATCGTCGTTGTTGTTACTGCTGCTATTGTTCGTAGGGCGCCGTGGAGGAGCCGCGGGGGGAGGCCGGCCCCGAATCGTCGCGCTGAGAACGGTCGCTCTGGCTGCGGTCAAATTGCGGCCGTCGAGCGCCGTTGCTTCCCGGGCGTGACGGTAGCGCTGGCCGGTCCTGGTCACGGTCCTGTCCACGGTCCCTATTCCAGCCTTGGTCACGGCCTTGGTCACGGCCTTGGTCACGGTCCCGGTCACGTCCCTGGTTGCGGTTTCGGTTGCGCTCCCACTCGTCTCTCTCCCGCTCCTCCCTCTCACGGTCGACACGCTCCCGCTCGGCCTGTTCCCTCTCCCGCTCTTGCTCGCGTGCTTCCCGTTCCTCGGCCAGTCTCTGTGCCTCCCGCTCCGCCTCTTCCTTCTCGCGGGCCTCCCGCTCGCGCCGTGTCGGAGGGAGGGCTGGCAGCTTCGTCGTGCCAAAGGCCGGTGGCAGCTTCCGGACCTCGCCGTTCGACAGCTGGCTGTGGCTCGTGACGGACGACACGCGGCTGATCGTCGTGCCCGTCGACAGGTGGGACTTGACCGACTCGGACGACGGCCGGCGGTCCATGGCCGCAGTTGTGGCCGCCCTCTGCAGGGCAGACTGGCTGGCACCGGACGAGGGTTGCCGTGGGGGCAGTCTGGGGGGAGGACCCGGAAGGGCTTTGGCCGGCGAAGGCGCGGCGATGGAGGGCGAACGCAAAGGGCGCCGGCGATGGCGAGGGTACGAGAGGCTTGGGGAAGACGGGCTTGGCAGCGATCGATGGCTTCGTGCCAGGCGGCGGCGGTGGAGGCCGACGCCCGGCTGTGGCGGTAGTAGATGCTGCTGTCGCTGTTGTTGCTGTCGAGGCGGTGGACGAGGACCGGAGGATGGGCGGCGCTGCCGAGGCGGCGGGCGGGCCGGACGAAAAGTTCTTTTGCTTGTTGAGCGCGGCGATGCGCTCGGCCAGCGTCGAGAACTGCGGCTCCTCGACTTCCGTCATGGCGGCGGTGCAGGAAAGACGGCAATAAAGATGCCGAATTGATAAAAAGATAAAGGGAAAATCCGAAGATGCGGGAGATCGACGGTGAGGGTCGTCGGCACGGCAAGGCTGGGCGTCGCCCGTCGGTGTAGGCTGTCGGAATAATAGGCGCGATCAAACAAACAAGCACGCTTCGCTGAACAACACAAACAAGAACTGTGTTGATGGAGGATAAGGACAAAACGAAACAGAAGAGAAGAAGAGCGCTGAGGCGGAAAGGCAGGCGAAAGTTGTGGCCGTTGGCGGATGGTGGGGTGGGCAGATGCGGCGCAGCAGGAGCAGGGGGCGCTAGGCTGGACGAGGAAGCAGCGAGTTGTTTGTGCAAAAGACGGCAAGAGCCACTGGGGAATTAGACAGCACCTGCCAAGAACGCCAAAACGCCAGAACACCAGATTCGTCACGGCTAACGACGCGGGGCTGGGCCCAGGACCCTGTAAGATACGATATCAGTGACAATCACGAGGCGGGACAGTTTAAGGAGTACAGGAGTGTGTCGAAGAAGCGATTCTTTTGTTTCGACGACTTGCGAGTCCCGATGCTTGTAGCAGAGCACTGGATGAGATGTTTCGTCCATGGCACCTTCCCGCCGCAGTCTTCGCACAGAATTCCAATTTTGGAAACATGGGAATGGCAGGCACGACCGTGTAGTGCCCACTAGCGTCTTTGTGGCGTCCACTGGAAAATCTCGCCCCTGTCCAAAGTCAACATCCACAACAAGACATCGCCAACTCCAGAACAGCAGCGGTCGAATGGTCTAGTTGGTTATGACGGCGCCTTAACACGGCGCAGGTCCGCGGTTCGATCCCGTGTTCGATCAATTTTTTTTCTTTTTTCCTTTCTTACTGTCATTTTGTTATTTTCCGGATAGTTACGAGGTGCGCACATTGGCAATTTACATTCTTTTTATTCCTTTTTTCCCTTCGTATTCCTTTTTCTTCCTCTTTCTTCCTCTCCCCAAGCCAGCTGAGACATCACACGCACGTCACGCCCAGTCAACAGGTATGTATTGGTTTATATTGGGTTACTTTTATTCGAATGTCAGATAGTATGCTAACACTCGGCTCTCGTACGCCCTCCGAGACCACTGCGTCGTCGTCAATCTGACCATTGTCTTTCCACGACCACACGGGTCTCCCTCAGTTCTTGGCCTGCGCGGCTGCGGCCTCTGCGACCTCATGCTGCTGCTCCTGCGTCTGAGCGTTGGCGTTCTCGGCCAGCTCAATCTCGCCCGCCAGCTTGTCCGGCGACAGGCCCTGCTCAATGGCCGAGACGTCGTGGGTCAGGCCCGTGGTCTCAAACTCGGTGAAGCGCCAGGCGGGGATGCGGGCCTCGAACAGCTGGTCAATCTCCTCAAGGCTGCGGCCCTTGAGCTCGGGCATGACGAACCACACATAGACGGCGCCCGCAAACGAAAAGGCCATCCACAGGTACGCGAGCTTGGCGCCCAGGTCGGCCAGCAGGTACGGCGTGGTGTAGACGACGGCAAAGCTGACAATGACGTTGACGGCCGTCGCGACGGCCATGGTCTTCTCGCGCAGCGCGGCCGTGCCCACCTCGGCAGCGGTGATGTACGCCGAGGGGCCGAGGACATGTGCAGGATGGCCGCATAGAGGATGAACGAGGCGACCATGCCGTTGGTCTCGCTCGCGGACGGGTGGGCCTTGCTGCCGAGGCCGCCGATGAGGGCCAGGAACACGCCCTGGGTCCAGCAGCCGTGCAGCGTGACGCTGCGGCGGCCAAACATGTCGAGCACCACCATGCCGATGAGCGCCGTGGCCACGGACACGCCGTTGTTGATGGCTGCGTACGCAAACGCCATGCTGCCCAGGCCCTCGGACTTGTAGAACGTCGGGCCGTAGCTGCTCGAGAACGTCACGCCCGTCAGCTGCTGCAGCGACATGAGGCCGACGGCAATGTTGGTGCGGCGCAGGTTCGTGCCGCGCACCAGGTCCCGCCAGGGGCCCTTTTTCTTGTTGTGGTACTGGATGGCCGCGTCCTCGCGCATGGCGGCAATCTCCATCTCGCACACGCCGGCATCGACGTCGCCTGGCGGCGTACGCTCTTCAGCACGGCCAGGGCCTCCTCGTCGCGGTCCTTGAACACGAGCCAGCGCGGCGACAGCGGCGTCCAGTACAGGCCCAGCAGGATGAGCACGGGCGGGCCACCTGGATCGACGTCGCCGTCTGCCAGCCGGCGTTGGTGGTGTGGCCGGCCAGCGCGTTGTTCACGATGCCGGCAATCAGCGAGCCAAACGTCAGGCACAGCTGGATGGAGCCGACAAAGGAGCCGCGCAGCGCACCGGGCGCAATCTCGGACTGGTACGTGGGCACGACGTTTTCCACGAGGCCCACGGCAAGGTACACGAGCAGCCGGCCCACGATGAACTGGGCGGTGGCCTTGCTGGTGACCTGGACGACGGCGCCGACAATCTGGATCAAGCAGGTGCCGACCATGGTGGAGCGGTGGCCGTACGCTTCGACTAGGGGGCCGACGGCCAGCGACCCGACGAGCTTGCCGAGCAGGGGCAGGCTGTTGAGCAGGGCGCTGTTTTGCGTGGTGAGCGCGTAGGCGCCCTTCTTCTCGCTGAACGTGCCAAACTGGCGCAGGTACGGCGAAAAGGCCTGCACGCCGCTAAACGACGCCGAGTCGTAGCCAAAGAAGACGCTACCAAAGGCATAGACGATACAGATAAAGAGCAGGCGCGGCATAGCCGTCTTGAAGGCCGCCCTGCCCACGAACACGTTGCCGCGGCCAGCCATGGTGAGGCGAGAGGGGGGAGGGTGTTCAAAGGCGAAGAGGAAAAGAGACAGGCGAGGCCACAGAGAGAGGCCGCGAGGTGAAGAAGGTGAGAAAGGTGAGGCTGTTGGAGAAAGGAGTTGAGGGAAAGACGGGAAGAGGAGAGAAAAGGGCGAAAAGAAAGAGGGACGCCGATCTGCAACGATATATGCAGTTCTCTTCGACACTCTTGAAAAGTTTTCATCCGCGTCCTCGTCTAAGCCGGCCTTCTCCCCCGACCTCGTCTTCCCCATCCCGTCCCCCAACTCCTACATCCCAGGGCCATGTGGCCCACCACCGCCGTTCATCGGACGCCCATCGGGACGCCCATCGGGGGAAGCTTCTCTAGCCCAGTTTGCTACATCTGGGGACTCCAACGAAAACTCTGAAGCGAGCGAATCCCAAAAGGATCATAGTCGACAGAGAAACAGAAAAGCAAATCACACCCGGCTCAGAACCGACAGACATCAACAAGGGTTCCTGCAATGGCCGTCGTCGAGTAGTGTCGAGCTAGCGCAACTAACAAACGAACATGGCTCACCTCCACACGCCACGAGCCCCTACCCATCTGTATCTTGTTGCCATCCCAAGCCGGCCTTTCTACTGGCCGGCAATACCTAGACGGGCAATAAAAGCGGTCGCTCGCTTGTTCACACCCGGCCGCGGACACTCGACGCGGCCCTCGTGACAACAAAAAACTACAGCAGACCTCCACTCTCGTCCTCAAAGGATGCTTTTTCGACAGGGTTAGCCACCGCTAATAACGCTATCCTACCCTCAAAGTACCCAACGCTTTACAGCTTTAGGCTTCCCCACAAAGCCTGGGTTAAAATGCACCTTGCTTGCATTTCCCGGCCGGAAAAGCAGAAAAACGTGCCAGCAGGATGTTGAGGAAAACCCCGGTGAGCCTAGAAGCAGAAGCTTGCCTTTGTCGGCATGCCGTCGTGTCCTGCGCCTGCTGCGTCCAACCGGCACCGGTACCGGCCGCCAACACGGCACCTACATGTAAGTACTTTGTGTCCTACTCGGTCTACGACAGGGCAGGAGACCACAGGCTTTGCGTTCAACGGCCACTGAAAATCAAAACAGCCTCGAGACGTGGTGCTGACACATTGGGCATATTTGGCGCCGCGCATCTATCGTCCGGTCCTTTCTCGAGATGGCCATCTACGACCTCGTTGTCTATGGCTCGACGTCTGCTGCCGTTGCCGCGTCGATTCAGGCCGCGCGCCTCGGCCGCTCGGTCCTTCTCGTCTCGCCGCACGCCCATATTGGTGGCATCCAGGTCGAGGGCCTCGGCGGCTCCGACATTGACAACCAGCCCGAGTTCCAGAACAGCACCACCCTCGGCGGCTTGAATCTCGAGCTGCACGAGCGCATCTCCCGGAACTACGGCAACGGCCGTCCCGAGCGTCTGCGCAAGACCGTCGCCGAGCGTCTTCGCGACCCGGATGTCTGGCGCTTCGAGTCGTGCGTCGCCGAGGCCGTCATTGCCGCCTGGCTCGCCGAGCACGCCACCAACATTACCATTGTCAAGTCCGCACTGGCTGAGCAGAATGCCGTCCAGAAGAGCGGCCGGGGCACGGTCGAGGCCATCACCCTTGTCAGCGGCCAGACGTTCCACGGCCGCGTGTTCCTCGAGGCATCCTACGAAGGCGATCTGCTGGCTGCTGCCGGCGTGACCACAACACACGGCCGCGAGGCCCGGTCTGTCTACAACGAGTCTCTGGCTGGTGTGCGCGGTCACACGCCCTACCGCCAGATCGACGTGCCCGTCGACCCCTACGTCGAGGCCGGCAACCCTGCTAGTGGGCTGCTCTATGGCATCTCGTTCGAGCCACTTGGCAGCCCAGGCGAGGGCGACAAGCATCTGCAGTCCTTCTCCTTCCGTGTCCTGCTCACCGACGACCCGGCCAACCGCGTTGCACCCCTCGGCGGGTCACCACAGCCGGCCGGCTACGTGCCCGAGCGCTACGAGCTGCACCGCCGGTTCCTGCGGCGGGCGGCTTCATGTACGCGCCGACAATCAAGGTGCCCCGGCGCAAGACGGATCTGATCGGCTCCGAGGCGCCGCTGGCAACGGACTTGCTGGGCCTCAACGACGAGTGGCCGACAGCGACGTACGCACGGCGGGCCGAGATTCTGGACGAGGCCACGACGTTTACACGGGGCCTTTTGTGGTTCTTTGCCAACGACGAGCCGTGCCCGAGACGTACCGCAGCCAATGGCCGCCTTTGGCTACTGTCTCGACGAGTTCCCTGACAACAACCACTTCCCGCGCCAGCTCTACGTCCGTGACGCCCGCCGCATGGTCTCGGACTACATCATCACCGAGCACACGGCCACGCAGGACAGCAGCGACAGCAGCGACACACACACACCGCAGGTCGACGACCCAGTTGCCATTGCTTACTGGCCCACCGACACCCACAGCGTGCGCCGCATCCTGCGTGACGGCCAGCCGCACAACGAGGGCTTCATCTTCAAGGACGGGCACCGCTGGCGGCCGTTTGGCATCGCGTACCGCGCGCTGGTGCCGCGGCGCGCCGAGGCGACCAACCTGCTGTCGGCGACATGCCCGAGCGCGTCGCACGTCGGCTACGGCGCCGTGCGGCTGGAGCACCAATTTTATGCGTTGGGCCAGGCGTGCGCCAACGCGGCGGATCTCGCGTTGATGAATGGAGAGACGATAGTGGTGCAGGATGTGCCATATGCAGCGCTGCGGGCGCGGCTCGAGGAGCAGGGCGTGGTTGTCGATGTGCGCTCAGTCGGCTTGCCGACGTTTCCTGAAAAGTAGGCGGGGGTAGAACGATACGGAAAGAGAAAAGAGAAAAAGAAAAGGAAGTGTGACGAAAACAGAACCAGACAATCTAGACCCAACAACCGTGGAAACAGCTCTGGGGCGACCGTGGACGACCAGGAAATCCAGACTGCACTGTGTTCGGCACGGTTTCATTGGCGAGACCAAGCGTATGCAGCGTCTGGTTGGGGTGTCGGTTGGAGTGGGTTGGACTGGACTGGTTGGACTGGCTGGAGGTCAATGTTGCAAGGCCCGTGCCGTTCCATCAGGATCAGGGAAGCGAGCTTTTGGGGCGAGAGAAGAAGGACTGACTGCAACTTGACCATCCATATCAGCCCAATATACCAGCCGAAAAACCTCATTGAGAATTTCCTTCTTTGGACGTGCGCCTGTGCCGTCCCTGCTCCAACCTGCTTAGCGGATATGCTCCCCTGTGCTCCCCTGTGCTCCCCTGTGCTCGTCTGTGCCGCCCTATACTCCCTGTACCCGCTGTGCCTGCCTATGCCTTTATAGTTGTTTTATCGTAAGCCGGTATAGTTATAAAGCCTTGTTTTCTCGGCCACCATCTTATAGTGTGAGAAGCACGGTTAAGTGTATCTCGGAAAGCCGGAATTATATGACACAACTTTATCAAGGTGTATTAGGTGGTGACTTATAGCCCCCTTTATAAAAAGGCAGCCTATTCCTCTTATCTGTTTTATTAGCTCGGCTAGCTAACCACGTGGTCAAGGTTGATACTATGTATGCCGTACAATGATGGTTCAAGAGATTTCCCCGTTTCCATGTTCCCCGCGTTCATGAGGTGGATCGGATGTGGGAAGCGCCTCGTATTATGACGTCTTTGCAACCTCTGCCCTTTCGTTGATGCAAGAAGACTTTTTATCATTCTGGCAATCTGTAAAGTAAACCTGTCCGAAAACAAAAAGGCCTGATTCGCAACACTGGTCGCACATCGGAAGCGACTGGCTCTCATTACAATCACATTCTCAAGTCCGCGGGAAGTTCGACGGCCACACTCCCGCAACAATGGTCTCTACCCTTGCCTGGAACGTGGGGCTCGTTGCTGTCTTGGCCTTGATCGCGCGAATCTTCTTGAATCCCCTACGAAGGCTGCCGGAGCCATTCCTGGCTCGCTTCACGGATGCTTGATATTTCTGGCGCGTGAGTCGCGGCAAGTTCGAGGTGGACAACATTGAACTACACAAAAGATTTTTCTGTCGCTTTCCTTCACTTGTCAACGCTGCATGTCCTTGTCCTTCTTCCCTATGCCGGGGACGCTGACTTTGTTTTGTGTCTCACAGGTCCTGTTGTCCGCTATGGACCGAATCGCATGAGCATAAGCGACCCCGAAGCCTCCAAGACCATCTATGGTCTGGGCACCAGCTTCGCCAAGTCAGACTGGTATCAAACCGTGGGGCGCTCCTGGCCGCTGGACCATATTTTCCGACCAAGACATCCGGCATCATGCGCAAACCCGCCGCTGTATCAAAACACGTTCAGCATGAGCTCACTCGTCTCGTACGAGCCGTACGTCGATGAGTGCGCGGACGTCTTCGTAGAGCGGTTGACAGAGCTATCACGGGCCGGCGGCAATCCGTCGACACGGGTCACTGGTTTCAAAACTACGCGTTTGATTGTCATCGGCATGATCACGTACGCTAAGAGGCTCGGTTCCTGGACCGGGCGAAGACATTGGCGACATTATCTCGGCACTGGGAGGCCACTTGACCTACGCAACGCTCGTGGGCTTCATCCCGTCCTATACTGGTTGCAGGCACGGGTCCTGGGTGGTGAAAAGGGCCGCGGCCGCGCGTTTATCCTTCACTTCACCCAACAGCTGATGGCAGCGAGTGCACGTCCCGCCCCTCGGCCTCCGCGAACGGCAACGATGACGACGGCGACGAGCTGGCAGCGCCCGCTGTAGAGTCCTTCCTCTCCAAATTTCAGTCCAAGAACGTCGCGGCCCCCGAGACCTTTACCCCGTACCACGTACTGACTGGTGCGCTGCCAACATGGTTCGCGGCTCGGACACGACGGCCATTACACTCTCGGCGATTCTGTAACTACCTGCTTCGCAAACCTGGCGTGCCTGGACAGGCCTCAAGAGCGAGATCAGTGGCTTTGCTTCATTGGGCAAATTGTCCGCCAGCCAACATTCAAAGAAAGCCAGCAGATGCTATGTCTCCAGGCGTGATCAAGGAGGCACTCCGCATCCATCCGGCCACTGGCTTGCCCATAGAACGTGTGGTACCGCCGGAGGATCCACCATTGCCGGCTTCCACTTCGCAGCAGGCGTGAGTTGGCCCTTTTTTCCCTCATTTTGACGAGAAACCTGAAGAGTCTCGTCATGATTTAGGTGTTAGGTGACTGACTTTTGTGACATTCAAAAGACCATCGTTGGTATCAACAGTTGGGTGCAGCACAGAAACCCTCAAATCTTTGGATCCGACACAGACGAATTCCGACCTGAGAGGTGGATCGATGAGTCTGATACCAACAGGCTGTCTGAGATGAACCGACATTGGATGCCTGCATGCAATGCTCAAATGCGTCCCCCTCACCCCTACTGTTCCCTGTCGCTACGATTCGTAACAACCTACCACTTCTTACGTCTTTACTAATCAAACCGTTTGGTTCATCCAGTTTGGCCTCGGCTTCCCGAACCCTGCATTGGTCGGCATATTCCAGCACCCTGGAGATTGGGAAGCTGGTGCCTCGGATACTGCGCGACTTCAACTTTACCCTAGATGGCCTGGCAGCAGGGCCAACGGGCGGATGGGAAACGCATAATATGTGGTTCGTCAAGCCTCAAGACTTCTGGTTCACGGTCACTACAGAGTAGGGATTGACTCCTTGTTGTCTATGTTTCTTATTCCTCAGTAGGCTGATATGACGATGTTCACCGCGATATACAATTGTTGTTTTTACGGATTTAAATCTAGTGCTCATAGATTGTTTTACAAAGACGGAGGAAGAAAATCGTATGATAAACTCTAACATAGGAATATTTATACAATGACGTATTAATTTTCTTTCTATTAAAAATTAACGTTAATTTTTAAAACTTTATTTGTCGGTATAAATACACTACATGGCTATGGCACATGCCACTCCACAGAAGATAGGGGTAGCGCATAGCCCGTCACCATAAGAGATCTCGCACACCAAATTTATGTGTATTAGACCTCGTAGATAGACATACCCTTTTACCACTAGATTACTTATAAACGTCTTATACGAGAGGATAAGATTACGGTAAGTATAATATAGTTTGTTAGCAGTTGCTTCTTATTCGGATCCCACTTGTCCTACAGGTAATTCCACATTATTTCTATTTAATTTCTCTAAGAAGGGAAGGTTTATCAATTTTTAAGAAAAATCATACCTTGTTATATCATATATGTTACAAAGGCACTTACTCAAAGATAGAGTCTTTAATAGGTGATAAGGCTACGGAGGGGTCTTGTTCGGATTAAGAACAATGAGAAGGTGGAACGGATGAAACAATAGTCAACACGTGTAAGAAGGGTGATGCGTGTGGTGATTGTATGCAAGGAAAGGTTTAAAAATAGGCAAATAGGCAACAGTTACTAGCCTCACGACCCGCGCAGCGACGCCAGCACGGCGGTCCGGCGTCCAGCTTCCGTCCCACAGGTGCGCGTTCGGGATGGCCAGCGCCTCGCACAGAATCCGGAGTAGGCATTTTTGCACACCGCGGCGCGCGTCGCTGCTAAACGATAGTAGAACCACAATCATGTTCTCGGCGTAGAGCGTGCGCCGGTTCGCCGCCCGGCAGCGCCGCTGCGCGGCCAAACAGAATCGAATGCAGGGCGGTGGCCGACGGCCAGAGCGGGCGGGTTGTCCTGAAGGTGGACGTCGACGAGGACGAGGTCCGTCGGGTCGCGCCGCCAGCGCCGCCAGCGCCGTCGGCCTCCACCGACGCCCGCATCAGTATGCACAGCAGCACAATGCTAGCAAGGCGGACGCGCTCATGCTCGGTGGGCATCGCGGGGTCGGCGAGCGCCTCACGCCGGCGCGCCGTAAGGTCCTGCTTGAGGTCGGCCAGTAGCAGGCGCAGGGCGTCCTGGAGGCGCGCAGGCGGCGAGGCGGCCGCCGCTACTGGCAGCGCGGGCACTGACCATGAGGGTGTGCGTGTCCTGGACCGACGAGAGCAGCCAGAGGCCGCGCAGGAGCCTCTCGCGGGCGGCGACGGGGGCGTCGAGGGTGGCAAGGGCGTGTGGTCGACCGGCGTGGGTGGTGGCGGCGCATCCGCGAGAGCAGCGGCAGCGCGGCGAGGCCGGTGATTTTGTTTGGCGGCGTGGAACCACGAGGGCTTGGCCATGAGGGAGACGCTGGCGCGGTCAGTAACAAATGGACATGTGGACATTTTGAGCGGCTCAAAGAGGAGAAGCAGTGTGCGAACCTACAGGTACGTCACCAGCCCCAGCTGCCAGTTGCTCTGTAGCGCCGCGAAGCCGCCGCGCGCGGCAATCAGTTGCGCTGCAGGCCGGTCGCGTGCCCGTGGACCGGTCTCTGGCCACTCGGCGGCGGTTGCCCCAGTAGCGCTGATCAATGTCAGCATTTGGGGAAAAAAAAAAAAAGAAAAATCAAGGTTTACTTGCCACGCTTTATTTCCTTCATGAGCCTGTATCCAGACGCTTGGATCTCATTCACACCTCATACGTCAGCAGCCGGATCACGCCGCAAAGGCCTGGTCGCTCAGGCCAGCACCGCATGTGCCATCCACACGTTGACGATGCGCACGGCCTCGAACTTGAACTGCAGGGCCTCGAAGGAAAGCGGCAGCCCTGCTGGCGCGCGAGGTGGGCGGCGGCGTGGGCCATGATGGCGTTAAAGGAGGCGGCGTTGGACAGGTTCGAGCGGGAACCAGACGTCGCCGCATGGGGTTTGGAGGAGACGGTCAGGGGCTCGAACATCATGGTGGCGTGGCGCTGAGCCTGGGGGAAGTCAGCACGGGGAGTGGTGAAGTTGATGAGGGGGAATGAGATGAGGAACAACAAGGTAACGGGTGAGCTAAGAGGGCGTATGAATGAGATGACAAAGTAGGAAGTGAGGAACCACAACAAAGCATGTGATCATGATGGAAGAAATCAAGGCAGACTATGATACGCACAGTGGTGCAGCAGATCTGTGTGGGTGCTGGGGCCGTCAGCGTCACAGGAAACATGTCGAACGGGTCGAGGCGGCAGCGCCGAGCGCTGTGTTCCATTCCGGTCAGAGCTGCGTGGGAATTCCGCCCAGACCGGCGGCACTTCCGGGAACGCCCGGGGCGTGTCGGAGGAGGCGTCCGAGTCCGAGAGCCTGGACGCCACCATGGCCTCATCCGAGTTGGCGGCGCTTGTCGATACCAGGGAACATTCCGGGACGAAGCTGAAGTGCTAGGACAGCTGCCCTCCCACAGCCTCGTTGGACTGCCTGTCGATGCGGGCACGGCTGGACTGTCCGGCATTGTTCGTTGGGCTGGCTCTGCCAGGACAGGGGCCGGCATGGACGGCGCGTGCTCTGGTGCAGGCCGACCGCGCAGCACGCGTCCGCAGCCGCTTGCGCGTGCCGGGCTTCTCCTCGCCTTTTCGGCTGTGGCGGCTTCTTCCTGTCGACAGTGTTAGTCCTGGCCAGAGATACGACGGCAAGAAGCACCTACCAAGCACCTACCAGTACTCTCTCATCGCATGGCTGCGGACGCCTGTTGGCTGCTGTCCAGCACAAACTCAAAGGCCGCTCCTGCAGCGGATCGGTGCTGCTCCCGGAGCTCGGCTGCTCCGCGTCGTCCATGGCCGAGAACTAGACTGGCTGGCTGCTGCCTGTCGGTTCTTTCGACTCTTCTGCTGGCTGACTTGCGACTTGCAGAGACCAAAGCGGTTGCCGACAATGTACGATCAATAACTGAACTGACTGATAGAAGGGGCAACTGGTTCGCCATGGACGCCCGACGAGCTGAACGACGGTGCTTCGCCTCACCGCAGACAATTGCATTGTCGAATAGCTCTGGCCGTGCGGATTGGCCGAACGCAAGATCGCACGGAGTACGCACGCGCACTACGTATGTACATAAGGCTAGGAAGTGGCTCCAAATATTCATAGTGGGATCGGCACTGGAACCGTCTCTGGCCAATTCTCCGTACGGACTAGAGCAAGAGATGGCGCCTAGTGTCGGCTCTGGCGCCGTATTTGGGTGTGGGGCCTGTGGTCGCAAGCTTAGTGTGCCGACTACGATGGACCTTCCCACCGCAGATATAGCAGAAAACAGTATGAGATATGGCCAATATTACGCGTAAGGAAGAACAAGACGTAAGACAAATGACAATAAACGAAGTTACCGAGTAGTGAATAATTATTTATAACTTGGCGGGTTTTATTTTGTTTTATTTTGTTTTATTTTGTTTTATTTTCTCTAATTCTTAATTGTTCTTTTTTTTCGTTTAGTTAGGTTAAGGTATTTTTATGGCATATTTTACTTTGCGCGGGGTTATGATGCAAGTCAGGTAATAAAAAATGAAAGACAATTTCTTATCAAGTTTTTAAGTATTATAGAAGGGCAAATACAAAACCAAAACCCCAATACTGCTAAAGACGAAGCAATCTTGAGATACGCACACTTCGAATCAATCCAGCCTCACCCCACGCCGCCACCACCTGCCTCCGCCTCAATACAGATCCTTGTGGGCGGTCTTGATCATGTCGGCGCCCTTCTCGCCAATCATGTAGACCGAGTTCTGGATGCGGCAGTCGGGGATCTCGGGGATGATGGAGGCGTCAATGATGCGCAGGCCGGTCACACCGTGCACGCGCAGGGCCGGATCGACGACGCCCTGCTGGATGCTCTGCGAGAGCCGGTTGCTGCCGCAGGGGTGGAAGACAGTCTGGCAGCGGTCGAGGACGGCGTGGCGCATGGCATTGTCGTCGTCGAGGGGCATGTCCCAGAGGTACTCGGCCACGACAGGTCCTTGAAGCCGGCGCCCTTGGTCAGCAGGTCGTACGAGAAGCGGATGCCCTCGCGTATGGCAATGATGTCGAGATCGTCGCAAAGTAGTTGAGATTGATGTTGGCCTGCTCCAGGGGGTCGGCGCTGTTGAGCGTGACCTCGCCGGGGCTGGACACGGGGCGCACAAGGTCCACGACGACGCTCGTGTAGCTGCCGGCCTTGGGCTGCGGGTAGTGCCACTGGAAGGCGCTGCCAAACAGCGAGACAAAGTCGAGCTCAAAGTGCGGTTGGCCCTGCGCGCGCAAAAGGGATCGAGGCCGCCGTTGGCCTTCTTGGCCGCAACGTAGGTTGGGTCCTTCTCGAGGTAGCTGTCGATGCGCGGGAAGCCGACGACCTCGAGGTTGCCAGAGCCCAGGGGACCGGCGCGGCCGTTGGCATAGGCATTCACAGCGGCGGTCTTGAGCGGGCCGTCGCGCAGCAGGTGGTCGTCCATGCCAGAGCCGTCCTTGACGCGCAGCACAAACAGCACGGCTGGTGGTCAACGAGGTTCTGGCCGACGTGAGGCGAGTCGACGACCACAGCAATGCCGTGCTTGGCCAGCTCGGCCTTGGGCCAATGCCCGACAGCATGAGAAGCTTGGGGCTCTCAAAGACACCCTGGGCCACGATGACCTCGCGGTCCGCATAAAAGGTCTGCTCCTTGCCGGTCTCGGTGTCAATGGCGACCACGTCCGAGACGTGCTTCGTCTTGGGGTCGACCACCAGCTGCTTCGAGTACGTACGCGCCAGGATGGTGATGTTGGGCTTGCCGCGCACAAAGAGCACGCTGTTTCTGCGCTTGCCCTGGTAGATGGAGTCCACGCAGTGCGTCAGGCCAATCATCTCGCCGTCAAAGATGTTCTCCGTCAGGGGCTGGCCCATGGACATCCACGCCTCGTGCAGCGCCTGGCGGAAGCCCTCCATCTCGGGCAGCAGCTCGGCGTGCGAGACGGGCAGCGGGCCGCCGGCGCCAATCTTGGCTAGGCCCTCGTCGTAGAGGCCCTCGTCGTCGTGGTACGTCGCCGACTTGCGCAGGTACGGCACCAGCGGGTCCCATGTCCACTCCTTGCCGCCAAACTTCTCCCACAGGTCAAACGTACCCTTGCTACCCGGGATCCACGTGAAGTAGTTGAGCGACGACGAGCCGCCCAGCGCCTTGACGCGCGTGTTGGGCTTTTCGATGCGCTCGTAGTTGTCGCGCTTGACCATGGTGGTCTTGTAGGCCCAGTCGTAGACACCGCCGCGCAGCTCCATGGCCTTGGCCGCGTCATGATGTCGGGCACGTTCTCCGGGTTGCCCCTGCCGGCCTCGATGATGAGGATCTTGGCGTTGGGGTTTTCGGCCAGGCGGCCGGCCACCACATTGCCGGCCGTGCCACCGCCAACAATGACGAAGTCGAAATGCTGTCCGTTGGTAGCCACGGTGAGTGTGTATTCGTGAGTACGAGGTACAATGGGAGGGTATGAAGTTGTAAGTCAAGAGAAGAGGGGGACTGCTGTCAGATAAGTGATCGAGCGTGATGAAGATGGATAATGACAAGTGAGCTGGACCTGGGAGCATCACGAGTTAAATACACCTTTCTCAGATGTACGTAACCGTGGTCTCTGTGTTTTGAATCTACAGATTTATTGTTCCTGCATCCTGTCTCTCCTTTGTCTCGGTATCTTTATTCACACCGTGGTCTCTGTGTTCCCCTCCTGCTGTGTTCCCAGCTAGAGCTGGCCATTACGTGGTGCGGGCCTGCTGAAGAGAAAGAGCACAACCACCGCATAATAGGCTGAATTGGCCAGCTACTCTTTCCCGAATCATATAAAGATCGGTAAGGTTACACTCGTGATGGTGGTCATGACGAGAACAGTTAGTAAATTACCAACACCAATTCAATTCCGTGAGTTCCGTGAAAGAACAGCAGGCTGGTGACGTTGAGAAGGCTGTATGAGCAAAGGCAAGGAATACACATTCAGAAACACCGAGAGATATGGAATCAGAAACACCAAGAGCATAGCTTTGAAGAATGGTATCAGAACCAGAAGAGGAGTAATAGGAGGAGTATAGGACCAGGGATAGTATCAGGGGCTTATCAGTCCGTCTGCCACGCTCTTTTACGACTGTCTCTGCCCTGGCTAGCCGATTGGTCGCTTAGTCTTGCCGCAACGGGCAACCTACCGTCCTACCTGCCTCCAGTGTGCATCCACATCTGACATCGCGTCGACGCGATGCTGCACCTGCTTTGTGCCGTCAGTAAGCATGCTGGCGAAGCATCGAGGGCGACGACCACAGCTAGCCTGGTAGGGTGGGTAGTTCGGATAGACGGAGATCGTCTGGGGAATTACGAGTCTGGAGAACCCGGGCAGCACAGATCGTTTATTGTTTCAAAACGACCAAAAGTCTCCGATAGAAAGTACGGCCAAGCTATGGATGTCCTCGCTGTCCATGTTCTAGCTGTTCACATCCCAGTTGTCCACTTCCTAGCTGTCCACTTCCAGCTGTTCACATCCTAGCTGTCCATGTCGTAATAATACACCATGCAGGGTCGTCTCATACTCCCTCTAAACAGTCCGAGCTCTAGGATGATGCTTATGAAGCTCTGACGGACAACCTGATCTCTTCGATAAAGACATCTTCAGCCACCATGTTGCCGCTCCCCGTTTTCGTAAATCTCAGTTAGTTAACACCCACACCTCCATTCTGTATTCCCATTGATGTAGCATTGTGAGCTTCCGGACTTATTTTCGTTTAAACCCCGCTCCTTTGCGGAGAATCTATCTAGAGCTGCCTTCTAGCCATTCAGGCCGTGGTCTCGACCTCAAACTAGTACCTAGTCATTGCTTGTCTATCTGTCTTACCATGTACTTCCCCACCGTTATACTACATACGGCCATATCCAGCCTTGTCACCCGCAGTTCTTGTCACAACTTAGTACCCAGCTAAATACAACCTGGGGACACATGTAGCCTATTGCCCCGTTGCACTCTGAAATGTCGCGGCATTGGCATTGCAAAAAAGCGGTGAATTATTTCCGGGAGGGATATTGTCCAAGATTCTGATACTTGGCGAGACAAACCGCGCAAAGTTGCATCGTCTTTGATGCATGGCTGCCGGAGTGACTCAGCTCCAGAAATAACATTCTCGGAAGCTTCGCGGCTCCTGCTTGTCCGAGAAAGAAGGACTTTTGCCTCGACGGCCTGCATAAAGGAGGTGGCCTGCAGTAGGCTGACCTTTGTTCCTGAATTGAGCAAACAATACACCGATACTAGATCGCCAGCTTGAAGGCTGTGGTCGTTGAGCCATGTAATAAGGCTCGATTCTATTGGTCGTCTAGTCCTTCTAAACAGGGTAAGCGCAAAACGCATGCCACGAAGCGCGCTTATTAAGTGGCAATCCACACTGCATGCCACATGGGATCGATCGTGTTGGCTCCGTATTAGTCGTCTGGATTAGGAAATACTAATCTACCATAGCAATACGACGTACACAGTATGGAAACATGAACAGCTACTCTAGCAATAAAGAAAACATGAACAGGCGTATTAGACGTTGCACATTAATAAACATCAAATCTTTCTCATGATCTCTTCGTCTTTGGGGATCCTGTCTTCGGGATATTTTCGGATATTTTGGCTTATAAAAAGTCGTGTGTTGCAGCTTCTCCTACTCGTAAAATAGATATAAAGTCGGGTTTGATACGAATCTACTGCTCTACCTTTTCAGCCTCAACTACCCAAGCAACCGTTACAATGTCGCCTGCCTATACTCTTGCTGAAGGTTGTAGCCTCCAATGGCCAGTCTGAGTCCGCGTTGAAGTTATCTAACAGATCAGGATGCCCCTATCCACAGAACACAACCAGTGTCCAACTTCGGAATGGCTCTGGAGGTGGTCTCGTCCTGCTTCAGGACACACAGCTCATCGAGACGCTGGCCCATTTCGCCCGCGAGAGAATTCCTGAGCGGCAAGTATTACCTCGCCAGATCATCTACACCAGCCTCTGGAAGTAAAGTATCCAGTATCCAGAATGAAGCTGACCTATTTTCATACAGTGTTGTCCATGCCAAAGCAGCCGGGTATGTAATTTTGTCAAGATCTCAAGTAGCAAGAAATGGCCAGGCTAACAACTGTGCAGTGCCTATGGCGAGTTTGAGTGCACAGACGACTGCACCGACATCACATCGGCCAGCTTCCTCAACACCATTGGCAAAAAGACAAAAGTGCTCCTACGTATCTCGACTGTTGGTCCTGAGCGTGGATCGGCCGACACCGCTCGTGACGTTCACGGCTGGGCCATGAAGCTATATTACCGACGAAGGAAATCTGGATTGGGTGTTTAACAATACGGTAAGCCGGGAGAAAACGGCTTCCTCATACTATGCGATGAATTTCTGACATCTACTTGAACAGCCCGTATTTCTTTGTCCGCGATCCCATCAAGTTTCCGTCGCTCAACCGGTCTCACAAGAGACATCCTCAGACTAATAAGCCGGATAGCAATATGGTTAGTCTGCGCTGACCATGTCGTGTGCAAAAATATGATACTAATTCTGTATACAGTTTCTGGGAGTTCGTACATCCTTTTGACGCATCACGGCGCACAGCGTCGGAGAACTAACCCGTGTCTACTATAGTTTTCACGTGGGGAGCCCGGAAGGTATCCATGAGCTTGTCCATCTGTTCAGTGACAGGGGCACACCCGCCTCGCTTCGCCACATGAACGCCTACAGTGGCCATACCTACAAGTTTACAAAGGAGGTGAGCAGAATCCATTCATACAAATAGCATTTGAAGCGCGTTTTCAGCTCACAGGCCTCGCCTCTAGGACAACTCATTTCCTACATCAAGAACAGATTGGTGTCAAGAACCTGACCCGGCAGGAGGCTGTGAAGCTGGCCGGTGAAGACCCGGACTACCTTGTCGACGACCTCTTCCAGGCCATCGAAAAAGGCAACTATCCCGTTCTGGGACGTGTTCGTCCAGGTCATGTCGCCCGAGCAGGCTGAGACGTACAAGTGGAACATCTTTGACATGACCAAGGTCTGGCCGCACAAGGACTTTCCCCTGCGACAGATTGGCCGCCTGACGATGATCGCAACGTAAGCCGTCCCACATATTGAGCGGCTCGCACTTTGCATGCATCTGTTGTACTAACTCTCATGTCTCCGTCACAGCTCAAAACTATTTCACCGATATTGAGCAGGCTGCCTTTTCGCCGTCGAACATGGTCCCGGGCTGGGCGCCGTCGGCAGATCCGAGTTCGTTTCACCCGTTTGTTTACGTTTTAATTACGTTTTTATTGTTTTTATTGGTCTGCCACTAACCCTCGCCAGTGCTCCAAGCAAGAATGTTCTCCTACCCCGATGCCGCCCGCTACCGCCTCGGCGTCAACTACCAGCAGCTCCCTACCAACCGTGCTTCTGTGCCCGTCTACTGCCCGTTTGAGCGCGACGGCTTCATGAACTTCTCCGACAACTACGGCGCCGACCCCAACTACATCGGTTCTACACTGCACCCCACGACCTTTAAGACTGCCAAGCCAGGCCGGACCATGAGCACGCTCACGGAGCACGAGAAGTGGGCTGGCGAGGTGTCCAGCTTCACGACGAGTTCGGTCCGCAGGACTTTGAGCAGGCAGCTGGCCTTTGGGCTGTTCTCTGGGCGGGACCCCGGTCACCAGGACCGCTTCATTGGCAACATTGCAGACCATCTCAGCTCCGTGACGCACCTCCGGCTCCGCGCCAGGGTATATGGTAAGTGGCGCTTCCATCTTGCATCGTGCATCAATATATGTGTGGGCACGGGACTGACAACAATTCTCTAGAGCTATTCTCACACGTAGACAAGATCTGGGTGCACGCATTGAAAAGGCCACAGAGGCTCTGATTGCCTAGGTTGTCATTGATGTTTGGGCTTCAAATTGTTCACGTGAGACTCGATGCAGCCCTGTCGGCAAATACCAGAATGGAAGGAAATGTAGAAAAGAAACCACCAGAGTATTAGGTTGATTATTTATTATTCTATCACACAAGTATAATTGTATCAGCGTCCGATATCCTCGGGAGAAAAAAAAAATAGTCTGTTGAAGTGGAAGTGCATGCAGACGTGGTGCCGATCGCTCGTTTTCGCCGTCCGTGTCCGCTTTTACTTCTTCCTGTCTGTTCCTGCAGGTATCCGTCCACCGGTCGATCCGCGAGGCTGTGGTTTCTGCACGCTTGAATGTACGTCGTATGTCCTTCCTCCCCCGTGTATATCGCACACCCGTTGGTCAGTCGTATCAGATTTAGTCTGCCTCCCGCAACTGCTCACAAAATCTCCCGTGGCACGACCGCAGCCTGTGCAGCGCCTGTGCTTGGGCCCCAAAGCCGCGTCGTGATTTGCAGCAACGTCGATGAGGTTATTCGGCTGGTATAACACACAAAATAACAATGTACAGAGTACGGATATACAGAGTACTCTGTCCTCTGTACTGGCATTGAGAAGCATTGAGAAGCATTTCGCCGCCGCCAATAGAAGCAGACATCTCCAGCCAACCTCGCAAGCTGCCACCATTGATGCTCTGCATCAGTATTCCCAGAGCTCGCCATGGCATGCTGTCCTCCCGGCCTGCTATTGCAGCACAAAGAGAAAGAGAAATAAAAAGAAGGGACATTTTCCAGAGGCAATCTGCGGACGCAAGCTCGGGCCCTGCTGTGGCTTGAAAACGGCAACTGCCTATGCACCTCTGCCCAGATTGCTACCTCGGATCCCATAGGACGAATGCGCGTCTCTCCGTGTCCTGGGCATCTTCCAGACCTCCTTCGAGAACAGACGCCCGGGGGCGGATCTCCGCTCTGAAACGGGAGCACCGGCGGCCCTCGAGACCCAGCATAGCGTTCTGAAGACAGGATGAGACGGATGGGCCGTGTGGGCAGACACTGTCACACAGAGGTGCCTGTGATGCGGCGGGCGTATTTGTGTTTTTTTTTTTGTTTTTTTTTTTTGGACTCAGCTTCTGTTTTTTGACATATGACAGCTCGCACTGCTGTCGTTCAGTACGCCACTTAATCTTGCCCTCGCCTATTTTTCAGTCTGAGGCTGCTCCTTCCTCGCCGTGAGAAAAATTTTCATCCGACTCTGTGCTGTCTGTTGCTCCTTCCTCGCGTTCAGCTTCGACTCAATTCTCGCTTGAGGAAAGACCCCGCTATTGAACAACATCCAGCCTCACGCCTTCCTATATTGACTTCCCCTCTCATTTGGGGTCGCCCTTTCCAACCTCGCGTCACCACTCGATCACGCCTTCCTTGCGGTTGACCCCTATTGTTGGTTCCTTTTGACCTTCTTCTTGACCTTCTTGACCTTCGATTCTTTCGATATCCCTCTTCCGACGTGAATCTTGCATCTCCCACTCTCCAGCCAACATCCACACGGTATTTCTATCGGCTCGCCGCTTCCACACGCCACATGCAAGCAAAGCAGTATTGATTGGCGAGGGGAGGTGCCCCAAGTCTTTGTTTCGGATTTCGTTTGTAACGCAGCAGCTTCTCCTAGACGTCTTTCTCTCATTTCAGCACCTTTGAGCCTAAACTCGGCTGTCAAACGCCCAGCGACCGACATCACCATGGCCGGCAGCTCATTTTCGTCTTCGTCTGCGTCTGCATCTCCTTCCCCCCTGTCGCCGTCGGCCCCGTCCTCATCCACGGCCATTCCCCCAGCCGAGGCCTTGATCTATCCCTCCACCTCCGCCTCGCCTCGCCACGTCGCTAAAAATGTTCTGGACCTTCCCATCGAGGTTCAAAATCTCATTCTTGGCTACGTTCGTCCATCCGTTTACCCAGCGCCCTCCTTTATTTTGCATCGTAGTGTGTTTTATGTGCTTGGTCACCCTCTTTATCTCTCGCTGACCACTCCCTTTTTCCCTTTCTTGCCACAGTGTTCAAATCGAGATCTTCTCCGCTTGGCCGTTGTCTCGCGGCAGTTCCATGGGCTGGCCACCCAGACACTCTACACCAAGATTTGCATCGATCCCATGCAGGACGAGTACGTTGCGGCGAGCGGCAAAAAGCACCTGGCCAAGTCCTCGTGCCTCGATGCCCTCACGACTAGCGAGTACGACTATGCCCGCCATTTACAGGAGCTGGCAGTGGAGTTTGACAAGTCGGGGCGTCTGGCGGCCGAGCTCGGCAAGCTCTACCAGAGCCACGTGCCCACGGGCAAGATGTTTAACACGCTCATCGTGCTGGCCACGCGCAAGGCCGCCAAGCTCGAGTCCCTGACCTGGCATATGCCGTTTGAGATCAGCAGCCGGCTCTGGCAGACCCTGCACGGCATCAGCACGCTCCATACGGTTGAGATCAGCATGCACAGGGGTCGGTATTGCCAAAAGCCGCCTCGTCCGCAGCCCATCGCGTACGAGAACAACGACCCTTGGACGACCTTGAATAATTTCGATCCCGCCCCAGCTTTTGGTGCGTTTCTGACGTCCGTACCGAATCAGCATTCCCCTACCGTCGTGGGACTACCGCCTGCAAACCTCTTCGTGCTGCCCCGCCGCATCCGACGCAGCTGGGTCAAGGAGACGGCGGCCTTGTCTCGTCCATTGGGATGCATGCTTCGTCGTCCGCTAATAACGGCATGAGCTCTGTCTCTGGCAACCTACCCGCAAAAGCGGTTCACGGCCCGCGCTCCTTCTCTGGCTTCAAGCATCTGCGAAGCCTCTCTGTCCTCGACATTAACGATCTCACCATTACCTCGGAGATTCAGGAGTGCATTCAAAACTGCACCCGGACACTGTCTCAGTTGAAGCTTTCCCTGACCACTGAGCTGTCAAACGCGGCCCGGGATCCAATCAAATCGGTCATTGCGCCATCCAGCTCGGATGCTCTACAGCAGGCCGAAAAAAATGCTCTCAAGTTACTCGCAAGAATGGAGAACGAAGCCGCGTTGGCTCGCATTTTCGGCATCACGATGGAGAAACAAGATCTTGGAGCTGGGGGACAGGATGGACGAGGCGCGTTGAGCTCGAACGATGGCGCTTCGAACAAGGACAGTACCCGGGGCAGTGACAAGGGCAAGGCGCCTGAGCTGTCGGCGGCTGACAACTACCTTCTTAACTCGGTGCCCGGCACTCTGCAAGCCGCCACGTCGGACCTGGACCCAAATGCAGACACTGCTGTCTGGGAAGACCGAAAGAAGACTGCACTGGCACAGATCTCCCGGATTTTCGACGAGTACATGGAGATGAAAGCCGAAAAGCGGACTGCCAAGGCAGTAGCTCCTTCAGATTCCTCCGCCGACGGCTCGAAGCCAGTCTCCGAGGACAAACTCAGTGCTGACGACGGAGTTTCCCTTTCTTGGGGCTCGCCGGAAAAGACATCGACTACCTCGTCGTCCTGGGCCGTGCCGACGGGGATGATATTCTGCCAGATGACATTGATATCGAAGCCCCCGAGGGCCAGCTCGATCTGCATCCCCATGATGGTGCCGAACATGACACTGAGACTGGGACCGAGAAGGACGCAGATGAGGCACCTGCCAAGACAACGGCTGCCGGGGAATTGGCTACCAGCGAGGATATCTGCAAGCCTTTGGAGGGGCTGGCCTCACCAGCGCCAGTTTCATCAGACATGTGTTCCGAGGACTCAACTGAGCACGGGCAACACGAAAGCCAAACGCTTACATCTGGTCCTTCACTCGTGGAGCATCTGAGGCAGCTGGACGCGCTCCATGAGGCGCTTGATAAAGAGTTGAGCGCCTACCAGAGCTTTGAACATGCTCGACAGGAGCCCATGGTTAAGCTGCAGACCAGCGTTTCGCGTCTCCGGAAGGATATTGACAGCGTGATTGCTGAGGCGGCTACCTACGCGGCAGGTCAAACCAGTGCCAAGAAGAACAAGAGGAACAAGAGGAAGACCACCGCCGAGGAGGACACCCAGGCGCTATCCTCCGACGCCGCCATCGATTTTGCACGTTCAACACGCGGCCTCGCGCTTGAGTCGTTTTCTTGTCTTTTGATGCCGGTGCAAGCCTCGGTGCTCCGCAAGGCCCTCGATCTTTCGTGCCTCTTGGACCTGACACTGCTCAACGTTGGTCCCCAGTCGGCTATATGGATCATGTTCTCCAAGCAGAATGCCGCTTCCAATCTGCCGCTGCGCAGCGTTCGCACCGACAACGTCACAATGTCTTGCCTGACCTGTCTCGGCAGCCTCCGTGCACTCGAAAAGGTGTACCTTGTGGAGAAGGGCCAGCACACAGCGACGCACAAGAACCCGGCCAACAAGACGACGGTGGGCATCAGGGATATTCGGGAGCTCGTCCTCCGTGTGCATGCGGCAAAGCTCAAGGTCGTGTCGATCTGCAGCGACAGCAGCGAGGCATGGACCTGGACGATAAGACGATCCGAATGCTGTCCAGGCATGCCACGAATCTGCGGGAGCTCGCCGGCAGCATAACAATGGCACCCCTGCACACATTAATGCAGCGGTTGGATAGATTTGAGAGCCTGCTGGCTCTGCATATTGTGCAGCTGCACAACGACGACACCTGTATCTGGGCGATGCAGGCGGTCAAGGACTTTATTGCCGATATACTGACGCATCGTCCTAACCTCAAATTCGAGTACTTGGCCGTTGGCGACGCCCGACTGCCTACCTCGTGGAGCGCACGGTGGCAAAAGAGCAAGCAACTACCCAGCCGGCGGGCACAACCGCAAATGGGGGCAGCACGGGCGAGGGCGGCCTGAGCGCAAATGGGGAGGACGCCGACGCCGCCGCCAACGCCGACGCCGATGTCGATGCCGACGCTAGTAGTGACGATGAAGAATCGTCACCGCGTCTGGTTGCTGCGAGCTTCAAGCCCAGACAAATCGACAGCATCTCCGGCATTAGCATCTTCCAAAAGAAGATTAGAAACGGGGAGATCTAGACGGGGACGATCGAGTGCTGGCGGAAAGGCCGGCATGCGCGGAGGGGCACATTTATCTGGATCTTGTTTACATTTATGATTTGCCGTTTTGTTTGTCTGTTTGTTTTTTGCTTTCTTCTTTCTGTCTTCTGTCTTCGGTTCTTTTTCATGCTTTGTGGTCTTCTTTCTGTCGTACCGAGGCTTTCTGCGACATGCATTGCTATAGGGTTTTACGGTTTCTGGTTTAATGCTTCGCTATCAAAGTATGCATATCGCTTGTCATAATTCAATGAAATAAAGCTAACCCCAACCCCGAAGTGTTCTCTAGATCTCCGCCTCCTTGAGAATGCCTACATGCACAACAAAGCCGGCCTCGAGCCACAGAGACGGCGTCAGCAGCTCCTCGGGCACCCGCCACACGCGAAACGACGCTGCAAACGCCGTCAGCCATGCCGACAACACGTCGGGATCGCGGAGCTGCTGTCCGACAATACACAGCGCCGGTACGGCTTTGTCCATGCTGCTGCTACTGCTCTTCTCGCCCTCCTCCGCCTCGGCCGCCCGCAGCCGGCACACATCCACGCATGTCTGCACCAGCGGTGCCACAAGGGCCTCGTTGTAGATGCAGTCGCAGGCCAGCACGGCATCAAAGCTGGTCCGGTCGCCGCCGCCCAGTAGCCGGTGGTCACCCGGTCGCACGGCATCCTGCTCCCAGTCCAGCGGGCAAAACGAGAGGCGACCAGAAGAGCCGGCTCCAGCAGCACCACTCGGGCCATTCTCGTCCAGATTACGCTGCAAGAACTTGGCCACGTACGGCTGGTCCGTCAAGACATAGCGGCCGACGGTGTTTTGTATACAGGGGGCCAGCAGGTGCTGTTGCTGACATCATTTTTGCCCTTGGGCCTTTTCTTTGGAGGAGGACCAGGAGGCGACGCCTTGGTAGCTTTGCCGGCCAGGGCCAGCCCAATGACGCCGGAAATTCCGCAGCGAGCTCCAGCACGGCCGAGTCAGGCCCCAGTACAGAGGACGATGCAGCCGAGCTGTCGGCACCGCACCCGCGAAAAAGACATTGTCGGACCGGGCCAGCCACTCGGCCACGGCCGGCGTGACCTTCCACAGCACGGCGCCCGTGGTGCCGCCCGGCCGGTTCGAGTTGAGCACGCCCGGCGACTGGTGGATGGTCAGGTCGCGGCCGGCGACGGTCAGCTCGAGCACAAGCGGCATGGGGGTCGAGGAAGCCGAGGTTCTGAGCCTCGGGGCGGTCATGTGCGAAAAGGAGAAATGTTTCTGTGTGGTCAGGAGGAGGGAAGAAAGAGCCAACAAAAGAGTAAAAGAGTAAAAGAGTAAAAGGGTAGCGACAGTCATGCAGCAATCCTCCTTTTACTCACCTTTATCGACGTCGTCCACCTCCGGTCCGAGGCGGGCCAGGAGTCGGCCGAGAGGCGAGGCTGACATGGGCCGCCTTTGATTTTCCTTTCTTTTCTTTTCTCCCACTAAGAATCAAAAAAGGGGATGGCCACTGTGAGACACTTGGGAAGGTGCTGACGGTGCCTGTCCCTGAAAAAGACCCCTAAATCTGCCCCTATTTCTCCTTGTTTCTTGTTTTCTTCCAATGTCAGCCCGACGGAAGACCCCGCCTCACTCCAGTCTGCTTGTCTACCCCGTCTCTCTCTCTCACATCTATGGCCTCTGTATCTCACCTCTTTGCTCCCTCTTGTGAAATTGGTGGCGGGGATGGATCTTCTGTGGTAGGATACTGGCCTTGGCACCAGCAATAGTGCGTCTGGGTGGTGTCTTGTGCAGGGTCTAGTGCAGACCGTCGGTTCCAGACCGTTCGCTTCAAGAGTTTGTCGGAGGAGGCACGCTGCGTGGACAGGGTCACTTGGTATTACTCCAGTGGCTGCCTCATGGATAAGGCCGGATTCAATAGACCCAACAAGACGTGAAAAGGCAAAGTTGAAAAACAGACAGCGCCAGCAATGACAGCGAAAGATACGCCTATTCGTGGATAGCTTTGGCTGGCGAGCCTGGCTCGCAATGGTGGCGTTCGTTGAGTGCAAAATATATCAATCTCATATGCACCTTTTTCTTTTCGGTCCATAAAAGTGGATGGGCATGAAAATTAGCGGCCTATCTGACGACAGGGCACACGTGACATCACCTGTAGGGCGCCATAACCAAATAAGATACAAAAAATAGCTGCCACTAATACGGAGTACAAGGATCGCATGACCCGCTGAAGCCGGTTCTGGGTCTTGTAAAAGAAAACATCCCGTAGCCGTCGGAGAGACTGATGCCGGCCGTGACAAATCCCGACGCTGCATGCTGTCCCAAGTCGAACGGCTGAATGTGGCTAGCAAGGAGCGAGTGAGGTACCGTAATACAGAGTACCCCTTGATAACCATAAGAAAGAGCAACCATCTCCATATTTAGGATAGTGTCGTATCCACTACTGTGCACCGTAAGATACGTACGATATTGACCGAAACAACTGGACTTTCACTTGAACTTGTAGATGCGTCGCAGCAAGGCTGATACTTGGTATATTGTAAACTATCTAGCTATACTAATGTCCATCCATCACATCACATACAAAGTACCAGAGACCAATAGTACTCTGCAAGGTATTACATCCCAAACCTCCAGAAACTTGTCTGACGTCAAGCAGATCCATCAAATCCAATTCCTTCCTGTAGCTTGGCTGAGCACGCATATCTTGTCCATTCCTCTATTCCTCCTAATCTCGAACTCATCCTCCCAGGTATCGTCTGGCGTGTAGATATTGGGGTCAGATACTGGCTTCGTGCTGTGACAGCGTCTGAAGTAGTGCAGGGGGCTGTCTGCCATGTCTGCTCCGGGGTTTAGCCTAGATAGAAGAGGAAAAAAAAGAAGAAAAGCGTCAGTTATATCAAACATGTCATGTCAAGTTTTCAAGTCAGTGTACTTACCAGAGCCGTAGCCGGAGTCCTCGCAATCGCCACAAACCACCCCGTTGAGGATGGTGACAATCGTGTCGGCGGTCTCGGGGCAAGGCCTATCATCGCATGATTCCGTGTGCTCGCCCATATCACCGCGGCATTCGGGGCAGATAGATCGAAAATAAATGCACATGACTGATGGTATGATAGCTTGGCCGTTCTGGTTTGCGTTGATGAGGAGTGTTCTGTGAAGGTGAAGGTGAGGGTAAAAGGTAGATGGGAAAAGACTGTGGAAGTGCTGAATTTTGTGAATGATTTGTTTGATGTTGCTTCGTTGCGCTATAGAGAAGAAAAAGGAATGAATGAAACATACAGAGGGCATTGCTTCCTTTTTATCTTCGAGATGTGTCTTTGAATATTGACTGAGAGTGATGCTTTTCTCGAAACCCCCACGACGATGCGTTGTGCCTATGCCCCCACTGTTAGGCAGAAGCGGCCTGTATTTCAGGCCTCTCACGTTGATATTACAGCGCACAGCGCAACAGACCGTTTCTTTGACTCTTTTTTCGTATTTGAACACTGCATCCATCACTGGCCCCTTCACAACATTCAACCTTGTGAGAGTTTCTTCCCACAACAACACATCAAAACACGTCACAATACATCCTCAATTACCATCAACTCTATGCGCGCATAGCCCCCTTCACCATGCGTCTCCGGATCGAAGAAACGACCCGCGCGGCCCTTCTCGCCCACAAAACAATTCGATGCCTCTATCGCGTGCCACTCACTGGCCTCAAGACGCGGCGAGAGGCACCTGCGATCGCCTGGGGCCAACGCCTCGTGGACGAATTCTGCGAACATTTGAAAAAGGCGGATGGCCAACTCAGCACCTGGAGGAGGCAGCCTGGCCCCTGTCGACGGCCCAGACCAGACTACAGACCAGAGTACAGACCCAACCCCAGGCCCAGAGATCACGTCGTATCTGCACATTGTCTACCTCGCATCGTAATCGCATGGCCCTGCTCCTCTTTGACGTCTTTCTGCCTGATATCGATGACGAGGTCCGCCGTTATATGGAGGACAGCACAGACATACCCGTCCACTTTGCGTTTCGCCAGTCCTCTGACGGCACACTGCACTTGCAGAGACGAAAGAAACTCGATGAAAAGGCCATTGGAAACTACTACAATTGTCTGTTTCTGGATAGGACGTCGCCACCATACATCAATGGACGGCCTGTTCCCCACAGTTATATGAATGGCATCCGCCAGGAGCGGGACGACATCCACGGCGACAACCCTCTCCAAAAAGGCCGGCCGAATCGACTGCCTCCAAGCATGCAAGCGAGGAACGAACGCCGCAGAGCCATAGAACGGGCTGCGGAGCAGGCAGAGCAGGGTGAAAACGCCAGGAGGGGCCAGGAGGAACTCCAAATGCGACATGAGAAGAGAGGTGTCTGGCATGACGGACGAGGAATGATGACTGACAAAGGTTGATGTTTTCGAGAGAGATCACCGACGCAATGGACGTGGCCAATTATGATAATGTATATATACCCCAGAACTGAATAACAATGACGAAGCTACTATAGCATCAGCATACAGTCTGCTTTCTGTAGTCGCAGCAAGTGTTACGACGCAAGACGGGCAGATGGTGATATCATTTTTACACACTCCGCACACATCGTCGACTTGTCTTACAGTGAGTTGACTTTCTCCATTTAACTAGCGGCACGTGACCATATCGCGCTTTCAACCCCGTCCCAACAAAAACGACAACCGCGTCACTGTCCTTCCAGGAGGCCTGCTGGGGGCGCTGCAATGAATCGTAGCCACGCTTCCAACGACTCTGTTGGCTGCCTGCATAGCCCAGGCTTCAGCACCGATCATGGTTTGAACTGCTACCCAATCGACCCAATATCCGGAGCGAAAAAGGCTGTTTCTCGGCGTCAGCACAGCGTTTGCCATGAGCCGTTGATTTTTGTTTCATAAGAGCTTCCCTCGTAATCTCACCACGTATCATGTAAGATATCTTACATGTACATGTACTGAGTACATGTACAGCTCTATCGGCAGCTATGAGACACCCTTTGATAAGACCAAACCCTGTCAAAAGACCTGGTTCCTGGCGCTGAAAATGGAACGAAAAACGCATCCTCGACGGGCAAAGAAACACCGAGCAAAAGAGCTTGACAAAAAGACCAGAAAACTCAACCTAAAAAGCCCGCTTCCTTGCGAGCAAACACAACCCCAGCACTCCAGAAGTGCAGTCACAGCGCTTTTGCAGATTCTCTTAGCCTAGAAGCCAACGGAAGGGTGGGCTGGGGAGGTCTGTTCTCGCGTTTGACTGGCTCCAGTGCTCCAGACGAGGTTTCGGAATGGCTGGGCAGAGAATCCCATCGCACTTGCTGTTGTGCAGAAAGGAGGAAAAAAGAGGGGTGCACTAGAGCGTTATTGGAACTAGCGCAAAATTATCCTGCTCTCCTTTTGTGATTGTGAGTCGCTCTTTCCCAAACAACCACACAGCAAGTAATACGATGTCTTTCTCAGAGTTCCCCTTCTCGCCTCTCCACGACTGGCGCTGCAGCTTGCGTTTAGCGTGGCTGCTTCTCCGCACATTTTCTGGTGGGATGGGTGCCTGTTTTTTCTTAGGGCTCTCGGACACTGCACCTCTTTGTGTCTTTTTCTTTACTTTTGCCTCGTCGAGAAAAGCGCTGGATTTTGTGTCTCCAATCGTTTTCGTCAGTTCCCCGTTCGCTCCTGCCTAGTGCCGTCCCTTCTCGTTCTGTTCCTGCCCTCCTCCATCATAGCTCTTGTCTCTGTGTGCCTCCTTCCCAGCCTCGGTCGCCGTGGTCGTACCTGCCTTCCGGGAAGCACGAGGCATGCGATACAAGTACAAATACGGAGTACGGAGACGGAGTAATGTGCATGTACTTCATATCTCATGTGTGCCACATACACATTGACGAAAGGGGCGTCTGGAAAGCCTTGGGGCTTCTTGGCCGCGGTCTTGGGACAACCAACAGCACCAACACGCTTCGTTTCGTAGATAATAGTAATGGTCACCAGAACATTAGTGCCGTGGCCAACACACAACCATAAGTATGAAATACCCCATAGCTCTGTGGTGTGCATCTGTCGCTCTTTCCCTCCCTGCCAACCATACTCCCCCGATCTCGACTGCGCCTTCCCCGACTTTCCGGACATAATTAGTCGTCCCGACTCCCTCGCCCATCTTGCCCCCTTCGTCGCTGCTGTTGCCTTCCCCGTCGCCAGCCTCCCTCTACTGAGTAGCTTCTTAGCTCCTCCTCTTCCATCCGTTCCTTCCTTCCCTGTTGTACTTGTACTACGGACACTCCTAAACACGTTGGTCCATCGCATATCGCGAGGAATTTCTCCTCCTCTCCTCTTCTCCTCCTGCACCTCACGATTCCTCACCTTGCCTTCAACTTGCAGCGGGCCCGTCCACTCCCTGCTCTCGCTCGCCTCTACGTACCCCTGCTACCCAAACAACGGCGTCGTAGTGTCGCACTGCACGGTCTTAAACCCAGCGCAAAGCCCACCAGCTAAAATTGGTAAGAAAATAACCTCTCCTCTCCTCTCCTCCTCCGGGCTCCGTACCTTGCCCATTCCATTCTTCTTTTCCCTCCCGCTCCATTCTCCCCTTCTTTTCACATCTCCATCTCACTCCACTTCTGTGCTGCCGCGTCTTGCCCTGTCAACCTCGCGATCTCTCTTCGTCCGCACTTGCGACTTCGTCCGAGTGTCATCTTCTTCCTCCATCGCCAACCCGTTGGATTAATAACCAACTGCACGACCGGCCTCACTCTCCGTTGTTCTCCCTCCCCCCACCTGCACACAGGAAACCACACCCTGCGCCATCGCGCTCAGAGGAAGCAAAACTAACATTGTCGTCTTACAAGCAGTTCCATCTTCTCGGGTTGAGCCTTTTGGAAGCAATACTACAGCTTCCAAGCTTCACCTAGACAGCTTGCCCAAGCACCGCCGCCTCCTCTTTCTCCTCCTCCCTCTCCTTCTCCTTTTCATCCTCCCTTCACAGCTCCCAAAATGGTCATCCAGAGCACCGCACCGCGCCTTACGGCCCGGCCGCCCTTCTCCGTCGAGGTGCCCGGCCAGAAGCCCGTCGAGGGCGAGACGGCCGTCCGCCGCCACCCCAAGTCCGTCCGACCATCATCAGCACCCCCAACGCCGACATCACCACCGTCTACGAGCTCGTCAAGGTCTCCGTCGCCAAGCTCGGCAATGCCAACGCCATGGGCTCGCGCCGCCTGCTGCGCACCCACCAGGAGACCAAGAAGGTCAAGAAGGTCATTGACGGCGAGGAACAGCTCGTCGACAAGCAGTGGACCTACTTTGAGCTGAGCGGCTACGAGTACATCACCTACAACGAGTACTTCCGCCGCATAGGCCACATTGGCTCCGGCTTCCGCAAGCTCGGCCTGGCCGCCGGCGACCGCGTCCACATCTTCGCTGCCACCAGCGCCAACTGGCTGGCCTTTTCGCACGGCGCCGCCACCCAGTCGATGCCCATTGTCACCGCCTACGACACGCTCGGCCAGGAGGGCCTGCGCCACTCCATGGTCGCCACCAAGGCCAAGGCCATTTTCCTCGACCCTCACCTACTGCCCATCCTGACCAACGTGCTCAAGGACGCCACCGAGATCCGCCACGTCATCTGGAACGACCAGAACCAGGTCAAGCAGGAGCACGTCGACAAGCTCAAGGCGGCCTTCCCCAACATCACCGTCCAGAGCTTCCAGGACCTCCTTAAGCTCGGCGAGGAGAACCCGGCCGACCACGTCCCGCCCGCGCCCGAGGACCTGTGCTGCATCATGTACACGTCCGGCTCCACCGGCACCCCCAAGGGCGTGCCCCTGAAGCACAGAAACGTCATTGCCGCCGTGGCCGGTGTCAGCGTTGTCGTGCAGCCGTACATTGGCCCCGGCGACGGCCTGCTGACCTACCTGCCCGCCCGCGCACATTCTCGAGTACGTCTTTGAAAACGCCTCGCTCTACTGGGGCTCCACCATGGGCTACGGCAACCCAAGACGCTGTCCGACGCGTCCGTGCGCAACTGCAACGGCGACATCAAGGAGTTCCGCCCGAGCGTGCTGGTCGGCGTGCCGGCCGTGTGGGAGATGGTCAAGAAGGGCATTATCGCCAAGGTCAACGCCGGCAGCCCCGTTGTGCGCTCGCTGTTCTGGGGCGCCATGTGGGCCAAGACGAACCTGATGGCCTCGGGCCTGCCCGGCTCGGGCATCCTGGACGCCATTGTGTTCAAGAAGATCAAGGAGGCGACGGGTGGCCGCCTCAAGCTGTGCATGAACGGCGGTGGCCCCGTTGCCAAGGACACGCAAAAGTTCATCTCCATGGCCATCTGCCCCATGATCAGCGGCTACGGCCTGACGGAGACGACGGCCATGGGCGTGCTGCAGAACCCGGCTGAGTGGACGACGGACGCCATGGGCGCGATGCCGGCGTCGGTGGAGGCGAAGCTGGTCGACTTCCCGGAGGCGGGCTACTTCTCGACCAACAAGCCGCACCCGCAGGGCGAGGTGTGGCTGCGCGGCCCCAGTGTCATGGACGGCTACTACGAGAACGAGGCGGAGACGGCCGAGGCCATGACCGCCGACGGCTGGTTCAAGACGGGCGACATTGGCGAGTTTGACGACCGCGGCCACCTCAAGCTGATTGACCGCAAGAAGAACCTGATCAAGACGCTCAACGGCGAGTACATTGCCTCGAGAAGCTCGAGTCCATCTACCGCTCCGCGCACGTCGTCGCCAACATTTGCTGCTACGCCGACGCGCAAAAGGCCAAGCCCATTGCCATTATCGTGCCCGCAGAGCCCGCCCTGCTGAAGCTGGCCGCGTCCATTGGCATCACCGGCGACCACATTGAGGAGCTCGTCCATAACAAGAAGCTGCAGTCCGCCGTGCTCAAGGAGCTGCAGGCGGCCGGCCGCGCCGGCGGTCTGTCGGGCATTGAGATTATCGACGGCGTCGTTGTCTCGGACGAGGAGTGGACGCCCCAGAACGGCCTGGTCACCGCCGCGCAGAAGCTCAACCGCCGCGGCATCCTCGAAAAGTTCAAGGCCGAGGTCGAGGCTGCCTACGCCGCCGCTGGCTCCAGCTAAGAAGCGGTGGAGGCGCGCCGGCTCGATGACAGAGTTGTTTTGTGTTTTTGTCTTTTGTGTCTTTGCTGGCTTTTGTGATTCCCTAGTTGTGCGTCTCGTTTTCCCTTTCGTTTTACGTTTCGTTTTCTTTTCTGTTATTTCTCTTTTTCTATTGCCTCTTTTTTGGATTGTGGCATGGGTTTTCTTTTTTTTCTTGTCTTTTGTTTTTGCTGGTCCTCTCTTCTTATATTTTTTCTGGATATTTTTTCCCCGCTCTCCTTCACTTGTGTTGGGTGGGTTGTCTCTTTTTATGTAGCTCTTATTAGCAGTCAATACTCTCTTCAAACGTTTAATTTTTTTTATTCAAGCCGTCCATATTTGTTGTGAACTGGGCGGTCATGCCTACTGGACGGTCTCTATTGATGTCGAGAGCACTCTGGGAGATAGCAGCGGCACTCGGCTCTGGTATTTCTGCTGCTATGAACGGTCAAGGAAGTGAAAGGAAAGACAAAAGGGCATCTTTTACAAACAACCGGGGTGAGAGAAGAAATAAAAGAAAAAAATCAGTGATCAAGAATAAAATGCGTGGACTTTAGTGTTGTAGAAAACACTTGTAAAAAACAGAAAAATACACACAAATAAAAGGAAATGTAGGAATTGAACACGTTAAAAATAAACAAAAAAAATAAAGAGCCAAAAACCCTCAAAGAGACACACAAAATAAACGCCCTTTTCCTTCTACACCAATCCATCATACAGCGACAGGGCGGATACAATGGTCTCGTCGCGCTTGCTGCCCTCCTTGAACTCGTCCATGTCGAGACTGCCGTTCTCGTCCTTGTCCATCATGCGGAAGATCTTCTTGACACGCTTCTCGGGTGTATCCTCGTCCTCAGGGAGCTTAACCATGGAGCCGACCTGTTGCTGCTGTTAGCGGGGCTGCAAGGAAAGAAGAGAGGAAGAAAGGAGAAAAAAAAGAAAGAAAAAAGATGCAGGGGTGAGGGAAGAGCCTACCATCTTGTAGATGGCCTCGACGATTTGAGCATTTCGTCGTAGGAGATTTTGCCGTCGCCGTCAATGTCGTAAAGCTGGAAGGCCCAGTCGAGCTTGTCCTCCATCTTGCCACGACTAGTCACAGAGAGGGCCACGATAAACTCCTTGAATTCAATCGTGCCCGACTTGTCCGAGTCAAAGACATTGAAGACGTAGTCGGCAAAGCTCGAAGGGTCGCCAAAGGGGAAGAACTGGCGATAGATTTTCTGGAACTCTTCCTTGGTGAGCATGCCCGAGGGACAATCGCGGAGGAAGCCTGGCCATGTTGTGTTAGCAAATCAGATCATGGCCGCGCGAGACATGCGAGCGCAGCGAGAACAAGAAGAGCGAGCGAAGCGAGGACAAGAAAAAACGCACCCTTGTACCACTGCTGGAGCTCCTTCTTATCGAAATGTGTCGACTTTTGCAGCTCTGCGAGCTGCTCCTGGGAGAGTTTTGACTGTCTACAGCAGGACAATTAGCAAAGGCAAAAAAAGGGAGGTTCTCCTCGACGCGAGAAAGGAGGGGCATCCAAAAGTGTCGCGCGACACATCCATTGTGGCCATCTTCTTCTGCAACCCCTCACAAACGAGGCCCCGTCCAAGCTGAACGTACGATTTGCCCATTGTGTCTGCTGGGTTTCCTTTTGCTTCTGGATGTTTTCCTGCTGCAAAACCGTCGGTGGGGTAGTTGCTCTGCTCTGCTGCTGCTGCTGCTGCTGCTGCTGTCTACTGCGCGACGCTGTTGGTCATGCGCTTGCGCCGGGCCAGCCGGGAGAACCGGGGTGTAGGAAAGGAGGAGGAAAACCCCGGGAGACGAAGACGGGGAAGAAGACGACCTCGGATCGAATACGGGTAGAGGACAGAGTGGGCTTAAAAGAGAAGAAAACCCTTGAAGGATCGATCGTCAAGGCCGAGGATGGAACCGTTGGAACTTTGTCGGTCGAGGAAAGGCGGGCGCTTAAGTGTACACCAGGGTTCAGTCGTCCTGGAGAGTGGTAGCAATTAGTCGCCGCGAAACGAGCACGAAGGTGTTTGGTGGTTGAGGATGGACAGAGCAAAGATGCGGAAAAAAAAAGAAGACCGTTGTTTCTGTAGCCTGCCTATTTTCTGCCGCTGGCAGTTTATGTCGTCGCAGATGAGGAAGGGGCGGGGGGCAGGAAGGTGCGAGGGCGAGCACAAGGGAAGGCGGGACCAGTAAAAGTGCTGTGTGAGGTAAGGGTGGCAATGGGGCTCTGCTGCAAGATACGAAGAACCACTCTGTACTCTGAAGTGAGGAGACAGAAGGAGCGAGACCAGAGAGGGGCGGCAGGAAGGGGAGGGACGGAGGCCGTCGCCAGTCTTACCGTTCCGTTGTGTGCGTGCGTGTCGTCGTGTTTGAGACGAAGGGAAGGAGCGAGGGAGGGGACAAGTAGAAGCGCAAGCGAAGACGAGACGATGGAGGGGCTCCTTCCTCGATGGTACTTCGTAGATATAGATTTGGGCAGGGCACGTAGCAGATGATGGAGGGGAAAGAGCAACGGGCTGGGGCAGGTGCTTCTGGTGTTGCTGGTGCCGCCTGGGCTGGACTGAACTGGGCTTTGAAAGGCGGGTCGGTTTCGCCGTGGCGCAGAACGGCGCTAAAAAGGCGCCACCCGTGGCCGGGTCCCAGCACTGAACAAGGCGAAAAGCCGCTGGAAATGCAGGAAACCCGTTCGCTAGTGACGTAGTTCTAGGGCTCAACGGGAACGCCAGCAGAAGCAGCAACGAAACCAGTAGAAAAGGAGGTAAAACACTTGCGCCATCACTCGTAGTTACCTACTCACTGAGTCCTTCTCCAGACCGTTCCTCTTCCTCTCACTACGATCGACCACCGACCAGGCGGCAAGATGGAGACAGGCGAGAGTGACAGCTTGCCAGAGATGGCCCCAGATTGATATCACGTTTTCGAGTTCTTGTGAGGCGTCCGGCCTACTGAGGGCATCTTTGCTACGGTTGTCGGCTTTGATCGACCTTTCGTGGTATTCGCTGGGGATCCCGTGGCTATCTATTCTCAGCTATTCTCAATCTTCCAGCCGTGCTGCATGTCGTCGCTATCAATGAGCTAGATGATATTAGCTCATGAGAGCTTTGGCCTGCCGTGTTGCCTCAAAGCCTCAAGGAGAGCTCAGCCTCTTCGTCTGCACGGTGCCAGCTCTGCCTCGCGGGAAGAGACCTTCTTGAGGATGATCAGAATGGTCGGGGTGCTGTCTTGAGGCACAGGAATACGCCGAGATATCCGCAAGCTTCCCGAAGTTGTTGTCTTACAAGATAAACTTACTCTCTGGCTGCTGCCACGCGACAGTCACTGCACCCAGGACAGATCCGATCATTATCTTCTGGTAGTCTTTCAGTCTTCGTTTTCGGTCTTTGGCCTTTGTCTTCAGCCTTTTGTCTCCAAAACTCAAAAATCAAGATCAAACACATACGCTCATACGGAGTACATATACAATGCTTGTTCCCCCATGTCGAATCTGGCGGTGCTTGTGTACCAAGCCACGGCCCTCAGAGAGCGCACCATCAGCCTTGGCACTGTGCCCCGAAGTTATTCCCTCGCGTTGAGTCAAGAGATAGATGCACGTTGAGAGTAGAAGAAAGTTGAGGTGATTCCGACTGCTCGGCACCTTCCTGTTTGGGCGTTTCTTCCCCAGGCGCTGCCATTTACATCCTGCACTGCATCGTCCGTTCTTGCCTAGCCAATTCATTGCGAGCATAAACGTTATATAGAGGAAGCAAAGGCCAGAGGAACAATCCTCTCGAAGAACACCTCAGATTCGCAAAATGGCAGGCACGACCTTCTATGCAAGACGGCCTCGAGAATACCCTATCTAAACTCAGCCACTGGCTTTCCTGATTAGGAAAGCAAACGAAAGTAAGGCGACAGTCTTGTCGTGGGTTTTTCGTCTCGCCAGCCGTGCTTCCCAACCAGTCTCATTGGCGTCTATTGGCGCCAATTGTGGCAGTGTCGACGGCCTGAACTGCCGGTCGAGGTCAACAAATCACATTGTGCCTTTCCATCGATGCATACTCGCAGGCAGAAAGCACCAATTGGATTTTCACTTTCCCACAATGCACCTGGATCGTTCTTTCCCCCGCTTGCTTACACAGAAGCCGTGCTCTTTCCTTGTTGTGGGCCAATATCAGACTGGGTTGGGAAAGAACGATGTCCTCCTTCCACAGATACCTACATTGTAGAACGAGAAAGCACGTCGGGAAAGAACGATGCTCTGATGCAGCGTAAAAAAGAGGGTGAGGGCACTAGCCCAGCTGCCAAGCCTTCTTCTTGTCACCAAGCATCACCACCTTGCTTTGTTCGATGTGGCATTCCCAAATCGCATCACAAGGACACTTCGCCCAGACCCCCCATTCTGTCTCATTCCTCCGGGCATTCATTCTGACCTCGCCAGGATACGGGATTATCCGAGACGAGATGCCACGTTTATTTAGCCCTTCACGGAAAACGACTAGCCTGAGAGAAAATGAGAGAAAACATCGCGAGAGTCCGGAGGCGGCCGCTCTCGCGGATAAACTTGTCAGACAACGGCAGGAAAAGTCGACCGACGACAAGGCAAAAGGTAAGAATTGCTGACAGGCAGGTGTTTGGCCGATTTGAGAAAGCGTGGCTGACTTTTGGTGCAAACGTGAGGTTCGGGGCTTGCAAAGGCCCGAGCCAATCCAGCAGCCGGACAATAGCAATGCCCGGCCCACCACCGTCGACAGGACATGAGCGACCGACGGCGACCCGGCGTGCCGGCCGTGAAAAGCATAAAAGGGAGCCGATGCCTGTGGTGAAAAGGCTCGTTTGGAATTGGGGCTTCCAAGTTGCCAAAATTGCCAAAAACACAAGCATCACCAAAATACACCCAAGAACACATCCCCTCCTCCACACAGTGTCCAAGATGCCCAAGACATACGACATCATTGTCGCCGGTGCAGGCCCCATTGGCCTCTTCCTGGCCGGCGAACTCGCCCTCGCCGGCACGTCTGTGCTTGTTCTCGAGCGCGACCTCGCCAGCAATGGTCCCCTGAAGGAGGCGCCCCTAGGCTTTCGCGGCATCAACACGCTAACCCTCGAGTGTCTCTCGCGCCGCGGCCTACTGGACGCCGTGTTTCCCGCCGACGAGGCCAACCTCAAGGGCATGATGAGGCCCAAGTCTAGTGGCAAGGCTGATAATGCTGGCAAGGCTGGCAAGAGGGCCCCGCCGGCGTCGACGCAGGTCTTCCGCAAGACCGAGGGCGTGCAGTTCGGCGGCCATTTTGCCGGCATGTTCTTCAACGCCAACAAGCTGGACCTCGGCCGGTGGAAGTACCGCGTGAACGGCCCTGGCATGGTGCCCGGCCCGACGACCATGGCCACCGTCGAGGCCGCGTTTGGCGAGCGCGTCAACCGGCTCGGCGTCGAGGTGCTGCGCGGGCACACGCTGGCCGAGATCGTCGAGGGCACAGAGGAAGGCAGCAAGCAGGTGCAGGTCAAGGTCACGACGGCCGAGGACGAGGCAAAGACCTTTACTGCCCGCTGGCTCGTTGGCTGCGACGGCGGCAGGAGCGTTGTTCGCCGCACGGCCGGCTTCCGCGTCGAGGGCTCCGAGCCCAAATTCACGGGCTACGCCATGCGCTGCGACCTCGAGAACAACAGCAAGCTCAAGCCTGGGTTCATCACGACCGACCATGGCCTCTACATTTCCGGCGCCTTTGGCGACTCCGTGTATCTCATGGACGCCGACGACGGCAAGTTTGACCGCAGTACAGCCGGGGGCCTGTCGCAGGAGCACATGCAGACGGTCCTGACGCGCGTCACGGGCGACCCCGACGTGCGCATCACCGCCATGCGCGCCGTCACGTCGTTTACCGACCGCTGCCGCCACGCCATGGAATACCGCCGCGGGCGGGTGCTGCTGGCCGGCGACGCTGCGCACACGCACGCGACGTTTGGCGCGCAGGGCATGAACCTGGGCATGGGCGACGCCATGAACCTGGGCTGGAAGCTGGCGGCAACGCTGCGGGCCGAGGCAGCAACAAAGCACCTCGACACGGCCCTCCTCGACACATACGATGCCGAGCGGCTGCCGGTGGCGGCGCAGATTCTGGAAATGTCGCGCGCGCAGTCCATGGCCTTTAGTCCCGACGTCTACGGCAGAGCCGTGCGCTCCTTGTTCCAGCGCACCCTTGACACGGTCGACGGCACAAACCTGTTTATGGGCTTGTTCTGGGGCCTGTCGCAGCAGTACGATCTGGGTGAAAAGGGCGCTACGCATCCCCTCGTCGGACGCAGTGCGCCCGATTTCGTGCTCGATGGCCGCGACGAGAACAGCGACGAGAGCCTCGCGAGCCCGCGCCTGAACCACGCACTGGCAAAGGGACACGGTCTGCTGGTGGACCTGAGCGCAGACGGCAACAGCATGCTGAAAGAGCTCGCTGGCACGGCCTGCCGTGTCGACTATCTGGCAGCACCCGCCGTGGCTGAGAAGCGCGGGCTGCAGGCGTTCTTCGTGCGGCCGGACGGCGTGGTGGCCTGGGCGGTGGACGAGGGCAAAGAGGTGGACGAGGCGAGCCTCAAGGCCTCACTGGCCCGATGGGCTTCCTATTAGGGACTAGGCGTCGTGTTTCTTCCTTTTCTGCTTTTTTGATATGTTTTTTTTTCCCGAGATGTATACTATACCTCGCGCAACGATCGCCACTCTGCTTCCTCGCCTTTTCGTTCCACTCTCTGAAAAAAGTTCCCAAAAATGCTATCAGATTCTACTATCAAGTCAAGTCCAAGTCAAACAATGAAGCGTAATTCATTTTGTACCCATGCAGTAGCGGACGTGAAAGGCAGTGAGGCAATGGCAACAGGCAAAGGGCAGCAGACAAATGTACAAAAGCCGCAATGAATAAACAAAAATCGAGAGCAACGGCAATAAGCCAGAGGACAAAAAATCAAAGACACGCAAGACACGCAACAAAACACCCAGCAAACAAAAACAAAACCAACAAAAACTCCCCTCTTCCCTTCTTCCTCGTCACCACGTCTATCCCACCACCGCCTTCATGCTGAGGCTCTCGAGAAAGCCGCCCAGGTCCTCCTTCTTGACCTCCACCACACAGTGCTCAAAGCTGTCGATGCGCACGCGCGTGTTTGTCTCGGCCACCACGTCCTGGAACGCCGTTCCGAAGCGGTTCAGGCCAAACCCGCGGCTGGCCTCGGCCGTTGCCTCGTCGTCGTCGCCGTCTGATTCCGAATCAGAATCCGTTGCATCCGATTCTGTGTCATCCTCCTCCTCCTCCTCCTCCTCCTCGTCCCCGTCCTCGTCATCCTCGTTGCTCCCCTTTGCCCTCTTTTCCCGCCGTCTCCGCTCTTTGGCTTCTTCGCGCTGTGCTTGCCGTGCCTGCCGCTTCTCGTCGCGAATCTTGGCCTTGGCCGCCCGCGCCTCCTGCCTTTTCGCGGCTGCCGACTTGTTCTGGGCCAGCATGTCTGGTCCACCGCCGCCACCGGTGCCCACCACAATGTACACGCCGCGCTTCTCGTTGAGCGATGCCACCACGAGGGCGTGCCGCGGCCGCCGTGCGCCAGCCGGCCTGTGGCGTCCTTTTCCTGCTCGGCGAGGGCTTCCCCGATCCACAGCGCCAGCTTCGTGAGGGCGCCCGGGTGGTTGAAGACGGCCGCGTCCGGCCCGTCCTTGACGATGCACATGCGGAAAGCGTGCAGGTGCGTAATCTGCTTCTTCTTGATGAGGGCCGTGCCCGTGTTGAAGATGGCGCGGTGGAGGAACTTGGCCGTCCGCAGGCCGTCCTTTAAGAATTCGATGCTAAATAAAACACACGTCAGTCAGTCAATCCTTGAACAACAAAAAAGAGTTTGCAACAAAACCACAACACACAACATACTTCTCCAGTGCGTCGTAGGCTTCCCAGAACCGCGGCACCCACTCCTCCGACGGGTCTTCCTCGTCCTCGTCGCCGCCATTGTCTTGGCTGGAGTCACCGTTGGTGATTGCGCTGCCGCCGCCGCCGCCACCGCCACCATTCGCTGCGGCTGCGCCCTGGTTCTTGCCCACCTCCAGCAGCGCACCAATGACCACCGCCACGTCTTGTGCGCTCAGCGTCGCGCGCCAGCCCCAGCTGCGCACAAATCCCCAGCCGTCCTTGGCGCCCGCGCGGTCCTTGCCGTCCGTGTCAATCGTCGGCACCATGCCGTCCAGGTTGTAGAGCGACGCGTACTTAAGCAGCTTGACGCGCAGCTCGCGCTTCAGCATCATGTCCATGTGCGAGTAGCTCTGCTTGCACTGCACGAGGCTGACGCCCATCTTGGCAAACAGCTTGTGCAGCCGCTTGAGCCCCGTCTCGCTCCACATCTTGAGCCGCGAGAACAGGTACGGCGAGTGCAGCATGCTGTCGTACAGGCTCCAGTGGCGGATCAGCAAAAACTTGGGCTCAGGCGACAGCCGGATGCTCGTGTCCTCGGGGCTGCGCGCCGTCGTCGGGATGATGCCCGTCATCTCGGGCGACACGCGGCCGCCGTTGGGAAAGCCTGTCCGTTCGTCCCTGCACTTGCGCTGCCGTTGATTATGGCGTCGGGCGGGTTGAGACGCCGCACCTCGTCGCGCAGCAGCTGCCGTATCCGCGCGCCGCGCATGCCCATCCAGCCCGTCGTCGGCCGGCTGTCGTTGCTGCGGATGGACACGCCCACGCCCGCAGACGACCGGCCATACAGCTCCATTGACGTCACGCCCACAATCGTGAGCCACAGCAGGTCGTTGTCTTCGCGGCCGAGCTCCGACGCCAGCGAGTACATCATCGACGAAATGGGCTCCGAGTAGGACGCGCCCATGCGGTAGTACTTGCGCAGGACCGTCTCGTTCTCCTGCCGCAGCCGCAGCAGCCGCCGTCGCAGTGTCCGTGCCGACGGCTGCTTCTTTTTCGATGATCCTGCTGCGACAGCCGTCGCGCTGTCGTCGTGTGCCGAAACATCGGAAAACTCGAGGGCGTCGCTGGAGGGCTGCTGCTGGCCGCGCAGCGAGAGCAGTGGCCTTGACTTTGGCCGTGGCGCGTCGGGGATCGAGCTCGATGAGTTGCTCCTCCGCCGTCGCCGTGGCCGGTCGCCATCGCTGTCCTCTTCGTCGCCGTCCTCGTCGTCGTCATCCAGCCACGACTTGCGCTTCTGGCCAGCGCGTGGTGCCGTCCTTTGTGTCGATTCGTCGTCTTCGTCTTCGTCCACATCCTCTTCCTCGTCGCTGCTCTCGCCGAGCAGGTCGTCGTCCCGGCCGTCGTCCTCAATCTCGGGCATGTCTGCCAGCGCCATGTACGCGTCGCGCTCAGCGCCCAGATCGTCCTCAATGTCGCCGTCGTCAAAGACAATCAGGCCGCCCTTGCCGGGCTTGTACGCGCGCTCAATCTGGCCGTTGTTGATACCTGGCGGCACGCGGCCCGACAATGGCGTTGGTGCGGGGGTGGGTGGTGACAGCTCCGGCTCCAGCGGAAACCCGCCAAACACGTTGCTCAAGTTCCATGGCCGGTGTGCGTCCAGCACCCAGACCTCGACGCCGCCAAACGCCAGGTCGGCGTCTGAAGCAGCACCACCCCCGTCCTCCGACTCAAGGCCAAAGAACGTGGCCAAGTCCACGGTCCCGCCCACGCCCAGACACACGACTACGCCGCCGTTGCCGCCCCGCGACGTCATCATGGGCGCCACGAGCTCGCGGCCGACGCGCGCCAGGTCTGCATAGCCCGCCACGGGCTGGATCTTGTGCGGGATGTAGTCATGCTTGAGCAGGCTGGTGAGGATGCGGCAGGCGCACAGCGCGTCGGGTTCGAGGGCGACGAGCACGAGCACGGGCGGTGCAAGCGGGTGGCGCGAGTTTCTGCAGGTGCAGGTACAGTTTGGAGACGAGAGACCGCGGTAGATACATGGCTGTGTCGAGAGCCGAGTCGAGAACAGAGCACAGAGGGAGGCCGCCCTCTCGTGGCGCAAGCGAGTGTCGTTCTTTTGTGTCGTGATACGCGTCAAGATTTTTGTTATTTCAGCGAGGAGAGGAGAGGAGAGGGAAAGGCGGTAGAAGGCTGCCGCCGTGTGTCGTCGAGAAGGTCGAGCAAGTGTCGAGACAGCAGGTCGCGCGCAGTCGAGGCAGGCCGAGCAGGCCAATGGCCAGACAAAGAGAATAAAACGGCAAAATGGCAAAATGACAAAATGACAAAATGACAAAATGACAAAAGTAAACAGATGGGCTATGAATAGCAGAGAAAACAGTGCAGCAAGTGAGGTGGCAGGACAATGGACAATGATACACGCTGCCAGAAGCTGAGAGACACGCAAAAACAATGTGCTTGTCGCTTGTCGTCGCCCGTGGAGAGTTCTGACGATATCGAGTACGAGAGGGGAGGTCTGCACCCTTTTCTCTACCCACACCAAGAAGGCGCAGTGTTATTATGGCGACGCGGTTGTGCGCTCCTGCCGTAATGGCCTGGCCCGTTCAGACGCGACTCGCCAAGACCCACTTGGGACCGACACCAGAAAGCTCAACGAGGAAAGAGCCAAGGGCGGGCTGGCGACAGCGCTCGACAGGGAAGGCGCCGCTCGTCAACTGTAAAAAGCGGGTCGCCTCTCGACGCGCGTAAAGTGGCCAGTGGGACCAGCGCTGTGCTGACGTGCAGTCGCTGTGATGCACTGTATTTTAGTGCCTTTGGTGTCTGGTAGGCGTTGACGGCTTCATCAACACTGAACAGCAACAGCTCCTCAACAACATCGCCATGGGTTCAATTCTCTTTTGTTTTGGACAGACAGACTCTAAAACTATGGCGTCTATGTATGGCTTTAGATGAATATGTAGCCCATGCAGGGCTCAGGGCCCTGTGCCCAGGTATGTGCAGCTGGACAGCATTTGGGCTTTCATTCCGATCTCGACGATCATCGTTTGGCATTTCGCCAGCTTGCACAGACAGCTTGTGTGTTCAGCTGTCTTGGGCCATCCTCGTTTCGAGACAATCTAAGCTCTGTCTACCGCGTTCGCTCATTCTGCACTGTCGAGAATTGCAAACGGGTTGGTCGTTGTCTGCACCCGTGCGGGCGCTTGGTCAGTCCTCTTCCGCTTCTTGTTCTTGTTCCTGTTCTTATTCTTCTTGGACGAGGTCTTGAAGGCAATGGGCTCCGACAGGTCGGCCAACTCGCCCAGCACCCCCAATGCCCCGGCGGCCTTGAGTCTTGCCGGCATTTCGCGGAGTGTCCGTAATGTTGGGTAGTCGGGCAACGGGGTGACCGTCGATAGGGCCGCTACAAGGGCCACCAGCTTGGGGAGTAATAGAGCTCCTCCGCCGGCAGCCTTGTCAACAGCCTTGCCGGCAGCTGCCTGCTTCTGCACAAACGTGGCAATCTGCTGGAGGATGCGCAGCGAGTACATTGTCGCCTGGATCTGGGCCAGCCAGTGCACGGCGTTCCATGTCACACGCTCCAAGATGCCATTGCCGGGCGTCTCTTGACGCAGCACCTCGAGAAAGACAGACTCTTTTGTGTTCTCCTTGGACCACTGGATGTCCCGGTACGATGCCAGGGTGACCCACTGCAGCTCGACATCAACGACAACCTCCCGGATACGCTTGAGCAGCGTCAAGGTCGCGTCCACGGCCGCGCCCAGCTCTCCTGGGGAGATCATGTCCAGCTCACTCCCACGCGAAGCCATGGATGCCATGCGGGAGTATTCCCGCACGCCGCCGCCCATCTTCCGTGCCGAGGCCGCCATGCGCAGTAGGGAAAAGGCACAGCCGCGGATGGGTGCGCTGGCTTCCCACGCGTTGGCTCGCGTGCAAGCTGTCGAGCAACGGCGGAGCAAAAGCGAGGATCGGGGCGGGTGGGTCCCCTGCACTAGACTTCTTGTCGTCGGAATACAGACACTGCAGCACCAGCTCCGAGACCCGCGGGTCCAGCCCGGTCAGGTCGTACTGCTTGGCGGCTGCCGCAAGCTGGATTGGATAGGCATATTGCTCGGCAAACTCGGCGTACTCCCGCAGTGCCTTGGCTACAGCCACGCCCTGTTTTGGTCCGCTCAACAAGCTCGCTGACGATCAGATGCGGGTCCATGGACAGTTCAAAACGCAAATCCAAGCATGCCTTTGTGGGCGTCGTCACTGCCGCCGTCGTTTGGCTGTGGAAGGCCCAGTCTCCGGCAGATCGTGGCCAGCTGGTAGGTTGTAGCCACCAACGGTTTTGCTGCAGCAAGCACCTGGCACCGTCCCTCCTCCACGTGGCAGGTCAATGTCGCGGAAGAGCACAACGGCGCCATCCGCGCCCAGGTCCTGCACCAGCAAGTCCGAGTCGGATGTGATCACAGTGCTGCCGCCGTGTGTCCGCGCATGCTCGGCGCAGAACGTATCTGCCTCGCCCGGCACAACCGTCGTCAGCGGCCGTAGACGGATGACGCACGTAGGGCGTCGAGAACTGCAGGCACCGCAAATGCTGGTGCGGGCAGCAGACTGCCGGTCCGTGGGCCCTTGACGTCGAAGCCAGGCAGGTTGTCCCGCTGGTAAAAGACAAAGACGTCTTTGAGCTGTGCCGAGGTCCGGTAAGACCGTTCCAGCCGCACCGGCCGCTTGGCCTCGGGCAAGTAGCCGTCAAAGTACAATGCTTGGCTGGACAGTCAGTGGATGGTCTTTTGTGCGCGTCTCTCTCTCTGGGATATCGGCAGGCTCACATTGTCACGCTTCGCGCGCGCAATTCGTCAAGCCATGCAATGGCAGCCTGGCCGAGCTGGCCGTAGGTGGGCTGCTCCAAGGGTGGTTTCTGCCGGCAGCCATCACCGGATCGGGCCATGCAGAGGCTGACCGCATGGTAGGCCAGTGCCGGCCCGTCGATGATCACGCGCGCATGGTCGAGCGGCTTGCGGTCGCCGTATGGCGTCAGCGTCGACAGAAGTTTGGGGACGCCCATGACAGGGGGTGGGAACTTGTGTGAGAGCGGTAGAGGTCAAGTGTGGCCTCTACGTGCCAGCCCCGCCTTCCGTTTTGATCAGCTGTTGACGGAAGACAGAGGCCCTTGGGGATCATTGTCACCACGGTGCGGCAGGAGCGATCGAAAGGTGCCGGAAGTGTATCTTTTATAAGACGAGGCAACGATAATAGATGTAAAAAGGAAGGAGCGCCCTGCACGTCTTTTCTGCCGTCTCACAAAATTAGACGATGCGCCGGCCAAAAAGCTGGACGAAAATTCGACCAAAAAAAATCCAGTACACCACAATGGCAAAGGCAAAAATTGATTTGATCGAACACGGGATCGAACCGCGGACCTGCGCCGTGTTAAGGGCGCCGTCATAACCAACTAGACCATTCGACCTCATTTGTTGGAAGCGGAATCGCACTTGCCGTATATGGAGTCTGCTTCTACACGCCTCAGTGGACCATACTCGACGAACTTTCCTGTGCAACAGAGGAAAGAACAAGCGGGTGACTATCATGTGCTCTTTCCATTTTGTCTCACCCCACCTCCTCCCTGCTCCCCTTCGCTCTTTCCTCTTCCTTTCTCCCTCCATGTTTTATCTCTTGTTCTCCGCAGATATTCAATCCCAAGGATCTCGCGTTCCCCGTCCTGGCATATGCCATCGAGCTTCAAACTCTAAGAAGCCATGAGCAGCTACCAAACACCGAGCAGCGAGACGTTCCCAGTGAAAGAAGCGGCCGAAAAAAACTAGCGACCCGCAACACCCCATTCGCCCAGCCCTCTGCAAGCCCCACCAAAGCAATCTCAGCACGGCTTTTTGCGGCCATCGCTCCTTCTCTTTTCTCTCGTCCGTCTGCTTCTCAGATTTTTTTCTCCCGCTCCACTCGTGTACCGTACCTTCCTCGTCTACCTCCTCCACTTCCACCACTTTTTCTCCCTTCCACCCTGCACCTTCCCTCCCCTGCATTGTATGCGGAGTCCTCCTGCCGAGTATATATTGTATCGGGGAGACCAGGGACCTGAAAAATTATCGTCTACTTTCCCCTTTCCTCTCTTCTTCCCGCCTTCTTTCCTGCCTCCTTTTGGAGCTGCGAAAAACTTTCTCTTCTCTTTTTCTCCCTCCCCCCCTGTCGCTCTCAGCATGAGAAACACTCAGATTTTCGCCGGCTCCAGCTGCACGGCGCTCGCAACGCAAATATGTGAGAACCTGGGTATGGCTCCAGGCAATACGGAGCTGGGCCAATTCTCCAATGTACGTTTTCCCGGATATACACGCAACTGCGGCTGCAAAGGGAGCTGTAAACACGGGGCAGATAGGGCAAAAAGGCATTGCTGCACACAGACACTGACCTTACTTTTCACAGGGCGAGACCAGCGTGCGCATCCTGACAAGCGTCCGGGAAAAGGACGTCTTCATCGTCCAGTCGGGCAGCCCCAAGATCAACGACACGATCATGGAGCTCCTGATCATGATCCAGGCCTGCAACGGCGGCTCAGCCAACAAAATCACCGCCGTCCTGCCCTACTTCCCCTACAGCCGCCAGTCGAAGAAGAAGTCCCATCGCGGCGCCATCACGGCCCGAATGCTCGCCAACTTGTTGAACGTGGCTGGTGTTTAAGCACATTGTCACGTTGACCTGCACGCCTCGCAGATGCAGGGCTTCTTCAAGTGCCCCGTGGACAACCTGCACGCCGAGCCGATCATTGCCCGCTGGATCCGCCACAACGTGCCCAACTGGAAGGGCGCCGTGGTGGTGTCCAAGAACGCGGGTGGCACCAAGCGTGTCACGTCGCTGGCAGACGCGCTCAAGCTCAACTTTGGCATGGTCACGACTGACCGGAGGCGGAACAACAACATGATGACGAACAGCATGATCATGACCCACCTGGACAACATTGAGCAAAAGGCCACCTGTGGTGAGCACAGTGTACCGGGGCTCATCGGTCGGAAACAGTGGCCGTGATAGTGGCCGCGAGAGTGCTACGGTGAACGGCAATGGCCCGACGTCTGCACCGCGAACGTCGAATGGCAACGCCGACGGCAATGGCAACGGCACAACAAGCCAGCGCACGAGTGAAGCCGGTGGCCGTGCCGTCAATGGTACGCCCTCGGAAGTCTCCACGGCCGACACCGTCCCCACGGCCGCGGCCACGGCCACGAGCTCGCTGGGCCAGGCGAGCGAAGTGGACCAGGAGGACTCCGAGTACAACGACCAGCGGGCGCACGAGGTAACTCACGCGCGTCTCTTCCAGGGCCACATTGTGCCGGACGACTTCCCGTCGCCGGCCATGTCGACTGCCGACGGTAGCGTGGCGGGCGAGGACCCGATGATGATGTCTCACATCTCGTCCTTTTTCCAGCCAGAACCGCACGCCCTGGGTGGCTCGGGCGATGCGGGCGCCTCTGACTCGGAAGACGACGAGGTGCTGCCCCCCAAGCCGGCCGTCGAGCGCACGGTGACGCTGGTGGGTGACGTGCGCGACCGCGCCGTGTTTATCGTGGACGACATGATTGACAAGCCCAACTCGTGGATTGCGGCAGCCGAGACCGTCGTTCAAGCGTGGCGGAGCCAGCAAGGTCTACTGCATTGCCACGCACGGCATCTTTGGCGGCGACTGCCTGCAGCAGATGCAGGACTGCGACTGCATCGACGCCATCATCGTGACGAACAGCTACCCCATCCCGCCGGAGCAGACGCGCGACATTAGCAAGTTGGTGGTGCTCGATCTGTCGTACCTCCTGGCCGAGGCCATCCGCCCGCAACCACTACGGCGAGTCCATGTCGCCGCTTTTCCAGCACATTGTCGACTAAGCGGTTGTCTCTCGGCACCAAATCTCTATTTTTTTTTCTCTTTTTTTCCAATATCCTATACCATATTTGTTCTTTTCCTTTCTGTTTTCACATGAGTTGCTCTTCCATAAGCACTCACGGCGATAACAAATTGCATACATCGGCCTGGTCTGACCACGGGACGGTCATCAACTACATATACAGCGTTGGCGTTTTGGCGATCTTCTCTCAAAGGAGCACGAGGACGACTGGGTGGCATCCTCGACTCCCGCGGCATGGTTTTTGTATTTTTGGTCTCTTTGGCATTCAACTTACCTGGTTTTCTGGTGGCGGAAACACAGCACGAACAGGATACCTTTTTTAGACGGATGGTCTTCCCCAAGACGTTTTATGACAACTACTTTATTTTCCTCTCACGGGATCATCTTCCCTCTCTTCCTTTTTTTTCCTCCATCCCCCTTTGCCCCCTCAGTCAACGGCAGACTCTGTCCACGACACCAGCGTTGCTACCTTCGGGTAGCACGAGCTCATTTTTCTCCCTAGAATAAGCTCGTAACGGACCGTTGGAAGAACAAACTTGCTCCCTCCATCTCTCTCGGAGAGCGAGGGCCCAATCTGGTTGTTGAAGGCCCGTCGCTTCGTCTTTATTTCATCTCTCCGGAGGAGTGAGCGACGGGCAAGAGAACTTCTCGGACATTTCATTTGCAAACCTTTGCGGAGTATTGCCATGTTCTTGCAGTGACGACTATGTTTTATGACGTTGATTCTATCATGTTGGAAAAGGCGCAGGCGCATGAGACAGTAGGCTTTACGCCATGATGTGTTGGAACTTGTGGACTAAATTTGACCCTCACAGTATCCAAGGCAGAAGAAATAATACAATGAACTTGACTTAAGAAACTCGAGAGAAAATAACTCAAAGGAAGCGAAGTCTACGTAGTATGATTTTGGGGGGAGAGAGAAGAAGACAATGCGGATCACGTGATCATGTGCCGTACCTGCTGTTTTATCGATAAGGCGCAAGCTCCAACATTTTTTAGGCAAAACGGCCAAAGCTCTGACAGCCAGCAAACAACAACACGCCCTTCTCAGCCCTCACATCCCTCTCCCAACGGCGTCGATCATGCCTGACACCGACCTCACATCCTTCCTTGCGTCGCGCTACCTGGTAGCCGACGAAAAGCCGACGAAAAAGCGCAAACGCAAGGACAAGTCTGGGCGCAAAAACGCTGTGGCCGAATCCCTCTTGATTCAAGACGACGACGACTTCGGATGGTCTTCCACGGGCCGCCGAGGTGGAGGCGGCGACGACGACAATGATGACGATGACGAGAACGATATCTCAAAGATTGTTGGTGCAGGTGGTGGCTACGGCAGCGGCGGCACGGTCGCGGGCACCTCAGCCGAGTTCCGCAAGACAAAAAAGTCCAACTGGACCGTCGTTGGCGGCGGCGACGACGACGACAACAAGAACAGCAAGCCCACAAAAAATGTGTCGTTTGACACAGAGGCCGACGCAGTCATTGCCGCCGCGGCTGCCGACGCCAAGGCCGCCATGGCCGCGCAAGACGAAGCACCCGTCATCGATCCTGCTTCCTCAAACCCCGTCCTCATGAGCGACGGCACCCACGCCGGTCTGCAGTCCGCCGCGTCCGTCACCGCCCAGCTCGAGCGGCGGAGGCGCGAAGAACGCGATCAGTACGAGCGCGAGCGGCAAGAGAAGCGCGAGCGGCGGAGACAGAGGAGGGAAGAACGGGGCGAGGGCGGGGGAGACGACGATGACCGGTCCGAAGGCGAGGAAGAGGTGGTCTACCGCGACGCTACAGGCCGGCGCGTCGATGTAGCACTGCGTCGGCACGAGGCACGGCAGGCTGCGGTGGCGGCCGAGCAAAAGGAGCGCGCGGCAAAAGAGGCATTGCTGGGCGACGTGCAGCGAGAACAGGCGCGGCAGAGGCGAGAGGAGCTGGCAGATGCGGCCCTCCTGCCGCTGGCACGAAAGGCCGACGACGAGGATATGAACCGCGAGCTCAAAGCGCAGACGCGGTGGAACGACCCCATGGCCGCTTTCTTGAGACCGGCCGCGGCGACGTCAAGGGAGGAGCAACCGGGAGTGGCAAGTCCAAGAGCGCGGCAGCCAGCAAAGCAGAAAGACCGGTCTACCGGGGACCAGCAGCACCAATCGGTACGGCATTCGGCCAGGCTATCGCTGGGACGGAGTAGATCGCAGTATCGGATTCGAGGCAGAGCGGTTCAAGGCCATCAACCGGAAAGAACGTACTCGGGACCTTGAGTATCAATGGCAGATGGATGTGTAGAGCCAGTGGACGTGGACGCCAGTGGACGTGGACGTTGTGTTCATACTTTGTCTTTACTTGGCGAATATTTTATTATATGGCATCAGGCTTTTGGGTTAAGATAGTTACAAAAATATACCCTTCATGTTTCACTTTTATTTTGCCTTTTGATTATTTTTTCCCCATAATGAAACATTTTTGTTCTAACCATTTTTCATAAATATATTTGATATATATTTGACATATTCCCCGGACCCCTGAAGAACTGAACCGCCGGCTACAGGGCGGCCGTACGGCCCGGCCTCTCCTTCGCTGGCTTATACGGAGCGGGAGGCTCCCGGAGTACAGCCTGGCCAAAGAGCTCGAACGGTCACCGCCGCCGGCGTGACACGCCACTCGTTATTTACTTTTATTCATCTTGTTTAATTTTATTTGTTTTGTTTTGCTTTATTTACTAGTTTGCCGGATAAAGAGTGGCCATTGGCAGCCAACTACACACACCTGTAAATAGGAACACACACCCACTTAGATCTGTGGCAGTTTTTTCCCCAGGAGGGTTCTGTCTAGCTAGTCGCCAATAGCCAGGAGTGGCTGAGAAAGGCGGATAATAATAATAATATTTGACATATTAATGTTCGATATATTAATATTCTTAGTATTTTTTCTTCTCTTTATTTTAAAACTTCACCGGAAGACCACAGTCAGCATGGCACAATATATAATTTTTAACAATCGCTGCGGGATTGATACTTATTATTAAACAAATAGGCGTATAGGCGCCGTTTCTATTAGAAGGGCCTCGCGTCTACTTTCCCGTGATATCACCGTTTCTGCCAGGACTCCTACGTACCCCGTCGTATCCAGTTCTATTCAGACTTGGCACGTAGGAGCTTATCCTCGCCAAACACCGAATTCTCCTTGACCAGTTTGATCCAATCCTTACGCTTCATCTGGTTGGGGCCATCGCCGATGCGGCTGCCAAACTGCTTCAGAAGGCCACCCACCGTAATGCCCTCAGGAATCTTGCGCAGCGCGGCGATGATCTCCTGGGCATCCATAGTGCCACTGCCGGCGCCGGCGCCCGCGCTGGGTGAAGCCGCACGCGAGGCAGGCGATCCAGGAGAGCCAGCACGGGCGCTAGGAGAGCCCGGAATGGAGCCAGGCGACAGTGCCGTCGGGTGGGGCTCGAGGCACGCGATCCAGAGGGCGTGCTTCTGGCGCGGCGCCGACAATCTTGATCCGCCGCTTGCCCGTGCCCGCACCGTCGGACATCTCGCCACCGGTCGCCTCGCCGTCGCTAAGGGCACCGGCGCCGGTGGTGGAGCCGCTCTTGATGATTTTGGAGCGCGGCGGCTGGCCTGGCAGCGGCGTCGAGGACCGGCTGGGCTTGACAGAGCCGCCGTTGGCGTTGCTTCTTAATCTTCTTGCGCGACGACTCGTTGCCGCTGGACTCTGACAGGTTCGGCGAGCCCGGGCGCTTGAGCGACTTGCCCTTCTTACCAGTCGCGTCGCTCGTCTTCTTGCCCTGCGGCGTGGTGCTGCCCTTGGGCGTGCCGGTCGCGGTGCCGGGCTTGTCCTTATCCTTGCCGTCCTTGTCCTTGTCATCCTCCTTCTTCTCCTTGTCCTCTTCGTCCTCATCCTCACTCTGCCATGGTGTCAGCTTGTCGTACAATCAATGTAAATGTAAATGAAACCCCAAAGAAAACCAAAATAGACCCGAGCGAAACACTCACCGAAAGCTCCAAAAAGTCCTCCTTCTCCGAGTTGGTGTCTGAGTCCACGTATTCCAGGTACTCGAGATGCGCCTCGCGCTTGGCCAGCGCCTTGCGCAGCTGCTTGCCGAGCTGGCCCGTTTTCCGCGCCGCCTTGCCCTCCTCCTCCTCCTTGTCGACTTCGTGCTCGTCGGCGGCGCCAAACAAGTTGGCACCCAAGTGGTTGCGCCGCAGCCGCTCGCGCGTGTCCTTGGAGTCCTCGTCGTTTTCAGGCTCCAGGCCCACATTCTCGTCGTCGTCCTGGAACTCGTCACCCTCCATGTCAATGTCGTCGTGGTCCACCTTTTCGGAGCGCGGCGCGGATCGGTACGTGCTGCTCTCCAGCTTCACGCCGCGCCCGGCCACCAATCGTCTTGCGTGTCTCCTCCAGCTCCTCTTGCGCCTTGCGCTTCTCGTCATCGCGCATCGCCCAGCGGCCCGCCGTCATCTTCTTGGCCATGATCTCCTCGGCCTGCTCAATCGAGTATGCCCGGAATGGCGGCTTGGGCGTGAAGCGATAGAATTTCTCGAGGGGGACCATGCGGAACGCGGAGCCGTCAATAACTAGCGCCACGTTCGCCTCGGACAGCGCCGACACGTACGTGCCCACCCACACGTTCTTGCCATCGGCATCCTCCAGGTGCCATGGCAGCGCCTCCTCGTAGCGAATCTCCGTCTCCTTTTTCTGCTCGGCCGTGTTCTTGGGGAAGTAGAGTTGGAACTGCTTCTCCTTCTTCTGGTTCTGTTGCGGCGGCTTCTTTGCTGCCGTGTCCTTGGCTATCACGGGTGCAATCTGTGCCATGTCAATGGCCCGCTGTGCCTCGCGCTCGGCCTTGAGCTGCGCCGCCTTCTCCGCCTCCTTGTCGTCAGCCGTCACGGGTGCTGGCGGCGGTGCTGGCTCTTCCTTGATGGCGCGACCGGGTGCTGGTTGACGGGGGTCGCGGCGGTGCAGCGACACGGGGCGCGTAAAGTCGTCCTGGTTTGTCGGGTCGATCTCGGCACCGTCGTCGCCACCCTTGGCCGCCTTGGCGAACCGCATCACATGGTAGCGAATGCCTTCACGCAGCGCGCGCTTGGTCGTGACGACGGGGAAGTCGCGGTACTCTGCTGGCGCCGGGTCCGTCCATCCATTGTTGGCCCTTGCGCTGCGCGTTGAACGCGGCAAGCTTCTTGGCCTCTTCCTCTGCGTTGAGTGTGTTGAGTGTCCGTGCCTCGGACGGCAGGCTGAGCGAGGTGATGCCGGCACGGTTTGCCGAAGAGAGGATGCTGGTGGTCGGTGCTGCCGCTGGCCGCTGCACGGGCTTCTTGCGTGCCACGAGGGGATCGGCCTTTTTGCGCCGAAGTAGATGCGGAGGAAGCTTCTTGAGGGGCTGTGCTGGCTTGCCGTCTGCGCCGTTGGTCTGGCCCGGCTGGCCCGGCTGTCCGGAGGGGCGGAGCTCATGATTGCGGTGTCGGTGCTCGGAGGGGGTGGACGGCACGGAGAATCGGAGAGTCGAGAGCCAAGTGAAGCCGTATCAGGTTGACCGAGAGCAGAACAGAAAAAGAAGGGGCACGTGAGACAGAGGCGCCAGGCGGGATGGATGCCGCGAAACTGTCCTTGCCCCGTACCTCTTTCTCACTTGTCTGTCCTGTGCGAGTACAGGTCGACGTAGTCGCTCAGCCAATCCCCCTTACTTGACGCGTAAATGATGCAAAGGAAGGGCTGAAAGAAAATGAAGGCGGAGACTAAGGCGAACCGAGGGAGGTTGTCGTGATATTGGCTGTAGTGGCGCGTCTGCTGTGAGTATGTGCGTAAGGATGATGGTAAGTCTACTGGGTCGACGCGGCGGAGGAAATGGTGGTTTGTTGAGACAATTGTGCGTGGGCGTGCAGAGGAAGATGGAAATGATGCACAAAAGAAGGCAGATTGTGTGGAGTTGGTGACGGCGTCGAAAGCAGATTAGCAGCAAACTGGGCAGGGGCAGGTACCGGCCAATCACAGGCGCCCCTGCCTAAATGCCCCGGCACCCAGGTACCGGCCAGCACGGGAAGGTATCTACCACCAGGGCTAGGCGGTGGAGTACCTCAACAGCTTAGCTGGTACAACGCGACGAGGCCTGCACGTCCAACATTCAGCTGGCAAATCCGGAAGTAGCGAAGGGCGAAATGGTCCCAAAGAAAGGCGACGCACAAGGAAAGAGCAGCCAGCCGACGACGAACGCTCCTTCCCTTGCAACACGTTTGATCACCGAACCACCACGAAAACAGAAAGAGCTCGAAAAGCGCACAAAAGGCCCAAATCGCGTCCAAACTGAACAAAGGGCCAAAACACAACAGATATCACCAGCAGCCAACAGCCTTCGCCTGGCAACAACGCATTGCAGTCTCGACAGCCCACTGTGCGCGCGCGCGCCTAGCACCGATCCGTCGCATTGCGAATCGACTGTTCTTTGCTGCACACCTGTTGGCCGCCCGAAGCGGAAGAAAAGACCAGATTTGGCTCGAGAAGCAGGAAGAGACCAGAGGACCAGAGAATCTCGACGCAGCTGCGATCGCACACCTTGCCCTGCAGTTTGTGTCCGTTACTGCCGTTGCAAGCGACAGTGCCTACAGCATACCCCTCATCGCCGAGTGGGTCGAGCTCTGGAAGCTCCGTCACTCGCGACGCGCTGGAGTTCCTTTTTGGGCCAAATTGAGCCTTTTGCGCTGCAAACACAACACCAACGTCGTCTACGTCTTTTCTTTTTCCTTTTTGTTCTTCTGTGTCTCCGCACCGTCCTCTTTCCTCCCTCTTTTGTTCATCGACGTTCATGGCTAGCCGTGCATTCCACACCTTTGCACCATGTATCACCAACAGCCGAATGGAGGCGGAGACGGAGGAGGAGGAGGACCGAGACCCCCGCCTGGCCTGAATGCAGTGTCTGGTGCTCCGCCGCTCGAAGACCGCCTCCGGAGCATGATACTGACCAACTCAGACGACCGGCCGTTCTACAGCCCGCCCGGCGGTGCCAACCCAAACCCGAATCCCGGCACGCCCCCGGCAAGCTATGGGTACTCTGCCACGGGCACGGGCACGGCCACAGCTGCAGCCACGGCCACGGCTACGGGCACGGGCTCAACCACAGCAACAGCAACAGCCCCTGCAGCCATCGAAGGACCTGCCATGGCCGGTGCGATTGGCTCTGGTGCGCTTCCCGCATCACCCAAGTCGTCTCGGAAACGGCTCAACCAGGCACAGCGGCGGCAGATGTCGGCGCAGCTCTCGATCCCGATCGACCCGCGACACTCGCCGCCGAACTCGGCCGGAAACTATATCAACTCGCCTCCCTATAGCGGCCACAACAGCCACAACTCGTTCCTCACCCGCACCACCAACCACACCAGCACCCGCATCACAATCAGTTCCAATACCACAATCAGCAACAACAGCAGCAGGGCCAGTATCAGGGCCAGTATCAGGGCCAGTATCAAGGCCAGTATCAAGGCCAGCATGGCCACCACCAGCAGCGGCAGACGGCTCAGCGGCCACAGTCGGCCACGATGCGGCCACCACACTATGGTCACAGCCCGATGCCGCTGACTGGCCAGGGCAATGGCCCGTCGTTCCCGTCACAGCCACGGCACCACCAGTCGCTGTCCTACCAGGGCCCAATAATGTACGACGACCCGTACAACTGGCGTCGCATCAATCGCACCAGTCACATCAGCCGCACCAGTCGCACCAAGCACACCAGGCGTCGCTAAGCTCGTTTGACTCACAGTCGCCGCGCAGCGCGAGAGCACACCACCACAACAACCACAGCCAGTCCCGACTGTACCAGGCGAAGCCGGAGGAGATCCAGACCCAGGCGGCTCTCTTGGAACAACTGTGCGAGCAGATTGTCTCCAGCGCCGAGATCGAGCCAGCCGAGATCCACGAAAAGGAGCAGTTCCGTGCCTCCATCGAGCGGCTGTGCCAGGAGGCGCTGGCCAAGTACGAGTTTGAGGTGAACAACCGCACGGATTTCCCTCCCCAGAGCGCGCGGCTGCTCTGCTTTGGCAGCTTGTCGTCTGGCTTTTGCGACAAAGGCCTCCGACATGGACCTGGGGCTTATCTCGCCGCTGTCCATGCCGCTGCCTGATTTCCCAAAGTCGCCGATTCCCCGTCTCATCGAAAAGGCTTTCCTGGAAGCTGGTCTTGGCGCTCGTCTGCTTTCGCGGACGCGTGTTCCCATCATTAAGCTGTGTGAAAAGCCGCCCAAGCAGCTCCGCCTCGATCTGTTGGACGAGCGAACCAAGTGGGAGAGAGGTCTGCTGCCGGAGCACGACGGCCCTGAAGTGGACGAGGAGGCGGTGGATGACTCGGAGCCAGCGTCAGCACATGCCGCTGGAGAAAGCTAGCGGCGGCACCATCAACGGCGGCGGAGGCGGCGGCGCCGCCAATACCAACGGAAACGGGCAGGGGCAGGGGCACGGACAGGGCACGGATCCGACGAGCCAAAGATCGGACACATTAGAAGAGAGGTCTATTCTCGACGGCCCCGTCGACGGAGATCGGTACAAGCAGATCCTTGCCCACATGAAGCAGCCGGCAAACCAGACGCTCGGCAAACTACTACTCGAATGCGAAGCGCATCCTCCGCAAGCTGGATGGACGCGATATCACCCACTCTACGGCCCGCGAGTTCAAGGAGAAGGACCTCAAGATCCTGACGGATGTCTGCCACGCCTTTGTGCTGGGCCTGGCGGATCCAAAGCTGCAAAGCCGGCTTTTGGCCACGCATTCACTAAAGACGTCGCACGCGCCCTCACAGCTCAACTACCGGTCCTTGGCCGGTGTGTACATGCAGGCGAGGGCGAGGCTCTGGCCATGCTCTGGGACACGCGCGAGATTCACGAAAAGGACAACCACCACGAAGGAAGAGGCTGCGCAGAAACTCCGGCAGTTTAGCGACCTGCAGAACCGTGCCAACTTTGCCGTGGATCTTCTCGGGTACAACAAGGAGATGCAGCTCATGGTCGAAAGCCTGCGCAAGACTGCGTCTCTGCAGGTTGTGATGCTGGAGCAGAGCCAGTACGAGACCGCCACGCAGTTACCACGACCGGGCCGGCAAGATCCTTTTGCAGGTGGGCGGCCGCGACGTCGCGTCCCCCAACAACATGATTCTCTCTGCGATCATCAAGCACTACATTGCGGGCATCTGGAGCCACGAGATTCGCGAGCAGGTAGACGCATTCTCGCAGACGCTGACTAGCCCGAGCCTGCGGGCCGTTGCTCGCCGCCACAAGAGCCTGCAGCTTGCGCTCGAGTTTGAAAAGCACTGGCCAAGAACTGCTACGACGAAGAGACTGCCAAGCAGGTGCAGGCGTACGTCGGCGTGCTCCGCAGGCCGCTGGAAAAGTGCGACTTGCCCGGCCGCCGCTTTGACTATGTCGTGGGCGCGCACGCCCGAGACAGCACCGATCATCTCGCTCGCCCGGCAGCTGGTGGACCCGTCCAAGCTGGCGCCGAACCAGCCGCGCGACCCGTACCGGGACCGTCTCGAGTTCCCCAAGACGGGTGCGGGCGTGCAGTGTGACATTAATTTTTCGGCGCACCTGGCGCTGCAGAACACGGCGCTGCTGCGGTGCTACTCGCACACGGATGAGCGCGTGCGGCCGCTGGTGCTGTTCGTCAAGCACTGGGCCAAGATGCGGGGCATCAACACGGCGTACCGCGGCACGCTCAGCAGCTACGGCTACGTGCTCATGGTGCTCCACTACCTCGTCAACATTGCGCAGCCGTTTGTGTGCCCAAACCTGCAGCAGCTCGCACGGCCTGCCGGCACGCCGGGGTGCTGGTCCAGTCGCCACCACGGAGTCTGGCCCGCCCGCAACCGGAGGAGGCGGCGGTGGTGACACGGAGGACGAGACAGTCGTGTGCAAGGGCCGTGATGTGCGCTTCTGGCGCGAGGAGGAGGAGATCAAGAGCTTTGCCGCCAAGGGCATGATCACGCAGAACACGGACTCGATTGGGCACCTGCTGCGCGGTTTTCTTTGAATACTATGCGCAGAGCAATTTCATGAGCACGGTGCCGTCCAAAGGGCTTTGACTGGGGCCGCGACGTGCTGAGTCTGCGCACGCCGGGCGGCCTGCGGTCCAAGCAGCAAAAGGGCTGGACCGGTGCGCGGACCGTTCTCGAGGTGCAGAACCAGGCCACAGAACCGCCTCTGCCGCCGCCCACACCCACGACCACGACGGCGGCAGCAAGCTCGACGACGCCAACGTCCGAGAACGCGGCCACGCAGCCGGCGGCCACCTCGCCCGTAGCCGCGACGCCCGCCAGGCCGGTCGAGCTCAAGGAAGTCAAGCACCGGTACCTGTTTGCAATGAGGACCCCTTTGAGCTGGAGCACAATGTGGCGCGCACGGTGACGCATAGCGGGATTGTGGCAATCCGCGACGAGTTTCGGCGGGCGTGGCGCATCATCAAGAACCTGGGCAGGGCGGGCGGCGGGTGGGCATGGTGGAGGAGAACCTGCTGGACGACGTGACGGACAGCAAAGCCAAGGAGCGGGACGTGTTTGGGGAGCTGCTTAACGAGATCCACGGGCCGGAGCTGGCTCTGTAAAGGAGGGAAGGGAGGAAGGGGAGGTGTATTGTGTGGATTTTTGTTGTTGATCTCTTTGGGCATGTTTTTTTCAAGGTGTAAAGGGGAAAGGAGACATGGCATGTGTACAATACTTTCGAAGGGATGGGCCTGTACGGAGTACTCGGGGACAATGGCAAGGCATGGCATGAAGGCACCAAGGAAGGGAAGGCAAAGAGGCCGAGGGCCGAAGAGGGTGAACGGATTGTATGATTAATTTGACGAACATTGCATTTGCCAACAATAATGATCTCGATCTGTTTGGACGCGGCCTCTCTTCACAAACGATAGTCCAAGGCTGTCTTTTAGACAGATGCTATTATACAAGATGTAGTCTGATGTGATGCTCCTGTAAAATAATGATAGCTATATATAAGCCACAGATGGATATCTGTTCACAGCCCTCCCGTTCCCCCTTAAAAGCCAATCCTGTCCCGTTCTGCCCGATAACGCCGTTTTTCCCAGTTCGCTGGTACGCTGGTATACACAAAAGAAATTAAAGCCCAACCTGCAATATTGCCCACCCAAAATAGGATGCTTTTCTCTTCTTTTCTCTTCTTTTCTCTTCCTTTCCTCGTTACACCCCCGCACCCCCCTTCTCGCCCTGTCCTTAGAAATTCCACCGGCACCACTCCCGCAGAGGCGGCACCTCGGGCATCTGGCCCACGGCAAACCGCCCCGTCTTGGCAAACGTCTCGTACTGCGCCTGGATGGCGCTGCCGGCGGCCGTGTACAGCGACCGTGGCTGCGCCTCCGTGTCAGGGTTGTAGGCGGGCGCGCCGCCGGGGAACCAGATCTTGGCGGGCTTGCCGTCGCTGGGGCGGGGGATGGTGGGCACCTCGACGGCGTTGTCGGCCGGGTCCTTGGACATTTGGTAGGTGACGCGGCGGCCCTGGAAGGCGAGCAGGCGGGCCGGGTTGGAGGGGTCGCGCTGGGCATAGGAGTCGAGGCCGGGTGCTGCGTGGCCGCGTGGGGCCCGTAGGTGTCGGGCGCCGCCGCAGGGTTTGCAGCAGCAGCAGCAGCAGCAGCAGGAGCAGCAGCGGGAGCAGCAGGTTGGCCAAAGGGAGACGGGGAGGCCTTCTTGAAACCACCACTTGGCTGGCCGAATGGCGATGGTGAGGCCCCATTGACAGTGGATGCTGCTGCTGCAAAGGGGTTGGCGGGAGCAGCAGCAGCAGCAGCACCAGCTGGTTGTGACGGCTGGCCAAAGGGATTAGCCGGTGCAGAAGACGGCGGTGCAGCCGGCTGGCCGAACGGGTTGGCAGACGCTGCTGCTGCTGCACCACCAGAGGGCTGGCCAAAGGGGCTCGGCCGTTGATACTGCGCCGCCAGAGGGCTGGCCAAAGGGACTTGCCGACGCAGCTGCGCCCGACGTTGGCCAAAGGGGTTGGCTGGCGCCGTGGCCGTGTTCGAGGCTGCCGCACCAAACGGCGACGTGCTTGCTCCAAGGGCGGAGGGCTTGCCAAAGGCACTGGCACCACCGAAGCCACCAGCAGCAGGTGCAGCGGCGCCGAGTTGCGAAGGCTGGCCAAACGCACTGCCGCCTGCTGGCGTTGCCGACGCAAACTTGGAGAACCCGCCGCCGCCGCCGCCAGCATTGCCGAGCTGTGAGGGCTGTCCAAACCCGCCAAATCCGGCCGGCTTTCTGGCCCAGAGCAGACGGCTGGCCAAAGGCACTGGCACCACCGCCGCCACCAGGCTGGCCAAAGGCGGGCGCTGTCGGCTGGCCAAAGGCAGGCGCTGCTGGCTTGCCAAAGGCCGATGTCGTGGCGCCGAGCGCCGAGGGCTTGCTAAACGCGCTGCTGCCGCCACCGAGCTGCGTGGGCTGTCCAAACGTCGACCCTCCTGCCGGCTGGCAAATGCGGGCTTGGCCCCAAACGGATTTGCTGTGGCTGCGGCGGTGCTGCTGGATGCGGCGCCGAATGGGCTCGTTGCTGCTGGCTGTGACGGCTGGCCAAATCCTCCTCCTCCTCCTCCTCCCAAACGCGGGCTGTGGCTGGCTGCCGCGCTGCTTGCCCTCCCTCAAACACGCCCGGCGACGGTCTCTGCGTGTTCTGCGTGCACTGGTCCAGGCGGTTCGGGTTGCTGCTGCTCGGACTGCAGCACAAAACTGCACGGCGTCCTGCGGGCTCTTGACGGCCGTCTCCATCTGCTGCTGCGTCTGCCGGTACAGCGTGTCAATGTCCGTTGATGGCGGCCTGCGGGTTGCCGGCGGCGGCGGCCTTGTAGTAGTGCAGGCGCAGCTCTTCAAAGCTCTGCTCGGTCTGCGCGCCGCCAAAGAGCTGCGCGGGCGCGTTGCGGCCGGGGCCGTATGCCGAAAAGATCCATGTTGGCCGGTCCTCGGTCAGGTCTTTGACGATGCCCGTGGCAGTGACGTTGTAGGCGTTTGGTAGCGGCGGCGTTCGAGGCCGAGGAGGCCGAGGAGTTGACGGCGGCGGTGGAGGAGCCGCGGCTGGGCGCGCCAAAGGTGCTGAAGCGGTTCTGGTTCTGGACGGGGTGCTCGAACCGGCACGAGTCTGTGAAGAGGAGGGAGGAGAAGAAGCGTTAGCTGAGGAGGAGGAGGAGGAGGGAGGGAGGAGGAGGCAGGAGGGAGACGCACCGCCGAAACGCAGCAATTGCCCTGCAGCCAGAACTTGCACACCACCATGATAAGGCTGCCCAGGGTGTATTCGATGCCTGGCATGGGACGGGTGGTGGGGGGTGGTCGCGATGTTGCGGGTGTTGCTTGATTATTAGGAGAAAAGGACGAGGTTGAAAGCTGAAGCTCGTTCTACCGTTTTGGCCGCAGAAAACATTGGAACGCGGTGCAGAAAAGCATTGGAACCGCGGTGGCAAGAAAAGTGGCCCATGCAAAGGGTTACCCCACCGGCCGGTGAAGTACTGTAACTCTACGTCGTATTAATACTGGATAGGTGCTGAAGCCGGTATTACAAGCGCTGTAACGCCACTTCCATTGCTGTATTGAACAGCAGAACGGCCATACGTTCAATATCTACAAAAAGCACATCACAAAGGCATTGGAACAAAAGTTAGCGGACACATGTATTGGTCTTACGCCATGTAAAAGCAAGCAGAGAACTGCTACTATGGAGAAAAAGCCGTGAAAGCATGTAGTAAAGAAGGATGCGAGCAGCTGTCCATGCCGGAAGCAGTCGCCAGAATATATAATAAAACAAGATGGCAAAGACGCATAGGTTGCTCCCAGTTCTTGTCATGGAGGCAAGAAATATGTGAAGAGGAACAGAAAAGAGAAACACATGTCCGGATTCCTCCACCGGGCCCTTGGCCATGCCATGTAGAAGCGAAAGTGAGCCGAACAATGAAACATAAAGAAAGGAGGAGAAAAACAAGAGAATGAGAGGAAGCAAAGCGGCATCGAAGAAAAAAAGAGACAGAAACAAACTGGTAGGCAAAGAAGGAAGAGAGAGGGCCGCTTCCCTCTTTGTTGATATCCAAGCGAAGTGACGAATAAGCAAAACCCCTGAATATCTGCGAATGTGTCTGGTGATTTTTGACTTTTTTTTCTCAACTACACGCCACTTGCGTCTCCGGTCGTCCTCTTGTCCCGCCGCCTCCTTCTCTTGATCAGCGGCTGGTCGTGTAAGTTTTTGTTGTAAAAAAAGGGGGCCGTAAACAAGGGAAAGAAGAATACAAAAGGCGGAAGGAATCCGAGTCGAGCAAAGGCGCTCATGTGTGCACGCGCACGCTCACGCTCACGCTCGCAAATTTACTGCGAGGGAGGCTGTCGAGGACCTGGCGGGCGGCGTTGTACATGGCGTTGAGGTCGCGGGACGCAGCGGCACAGCTGCCGCCGGGGGCGTAGCAGCGGCCCTCGAGGTTGTCCTCGGAGCGCTTCCAGCACGCCATCCACATGCAGAACTGCGGGTTTGCCTCGGCATCGCGCTTCGCAACCGACGTGAAGCCGTCAATGGTATTGACAATGGCCTCGGCGGCGCGCTTGACCTTCCAGCACGACTGGCCCATCCACATGCAGAACTGCGCCTCGGCCTCGGCGTCGCGCTTCTCGGCACCGCCCTCCTCCGCGGGCGCGGGGAAGTGCGAGGCGAGCAGCAGGTCCGAGTAGAAGGAGCGGGGGTTGGCCTGCGTCGACCGCAACAATCGTGGCCAGGCCGTCTAGCGAGCGCATGGCGTTGTTGGCAACGCCGCCGTTGGCGTGCGACGGCGGGACAGCGGGCTGTCGCGTTGGTGGCCGGGCCGCCCGTGGAGGCAATGGCCTCGGCGAACGCCTCGGCGGTGCGCTTGACCTTCCAGCACGACTGGCCCATCCACATGCAGAACTGGGCGTCCGCCTCGGCGACGGCCGCAGCAGTGCGCTGGTAGCACCGATGGCCAGGATGGTGAGATAGCAGCGGTCTTCATGTTGGCGGTTTTTGTAGATTTTCTGGAGAAAGAAAAGAGAGAGAGCGAGAGAGAGAGTTGAAAAGAGAAAGTGGAAAAGAAGTAGAAGATCTCGTTGAGTAATTGACTGATGAGAGCGGGATGAGGAGAGGAGAGAGAAAAAAGTTGAGGACGAGGAGGAGGTCGAGGGGATTCTTATACCTGATGGCGAGGCCTCACGACAGGCGAAGATGTCTGCCGTCTATTGAGACCAATTCGGGGCGCACAAGACGCACAGAGG
>JADMNF010000070.1:0-156067 GCA_016097085.2 Sporothrix curviconia
TTAAAACGAGCGTTCACCATTGTACGTAATGCGCTCATCTTACTCGATCAAACGAGAACAGACAGCTTCCTCTGGCCCCCTTTCCCTGGCCACCTTTCTATTCTACACCAATGTGCCCAGACGGCTCAACCGGCAACCGGACAAATCGAAAACAAAGTTGTGGTGGGCACAATATAAGCATATATGAGCCGCCCTTTGCCAAGGGTCCAGTACGTGGGCCAGTACGTGGCTAGACGCGGTCGAGGGCACAAACTAATCGTCAATGCAATATGGTTTGTCCCTTTGGCCCTTTGAACAGGCTATTAAGAGCGTGGAAATGGAGAACCTGGCCCAGCTGGGGCTTTGGTCGCGAAAGGGGAATTTCTGTTAGCAATCAAACACGCATACCTCAGTCAAGTGAAGCATAAGCTGAAATCATATGCTTACGTCTCATTCGTTTGATTCCGCCCCTTGAATTTCTAATAAGAGCGCCGCCATGCCTGATGACGAACGACGTGAAGCAAGTGTCTGCGAGGAGGTCTGCCGAAGAACAGAAAATAGACATCGCAGTGTTCGTTTCATAAAATAGGAAAAGTGGTCTGGAATAAAGAGGTGCCTGCTGGGACGCCACACAAACTGGACGGACGTAGCCCGGAACACGCCCGTGCGAGGCAATACAAGGCACGTTTCATGATCTCACGAGCAGGTCCGATGCGGAGGATTCTACTTTTTAAGCGGATGGGCCACGACGATTGAACGGCACCTTCTGGGCAAGATCCTCTAGGCTGCTCTGTGTATGGATTAAGCTTAAATTGCAAAAAAGGTTTCGTCCGTTCCATGGCTTTCTGGTCTGCATCCTTATGTTTAATTCCTTTTTGCTCGTTCTCTCTTACGCCCGGCACTCTGATGAGGAGTCATTTCTTTTACCACGGACAAGGAAGACAGAAAATGAGATGGGAAATGAGAGAGAAGAAGCCGTGCACACAAGCTTGTTTACGAGCCCACTTGAACCGTGGGCCATCATCAAAGAAAGATACATCTTCAGTCGTCTCCACTCGCATGATCTTCCATTCGTGATCTTGCAGTGGACATGAAGACATACGCGGAGTTCTCACAGCCAACTTCAATTGCGCCTGATTCCCCTGGCCCTTTAGCACTGTCACCTGACACGCAAATGACCGTGACAACCATCCACCCGGCAGTGCCTTTTTTGTGCCGATGCCTGCGCCGATGTCTTCACCGATTTCGGCTACCGCCATGGTTCAGATGGCGGTGAAGAAGCGGTGTTATCGCAGTGGAGACCCTGTCCGTTGTGCCTGGGTAGCTGTGTACACAACTCCTTCCCTTGGAGAGAAAGCAGCCAAGAAGATGTGGGGGCACATGTTCGGGGAAAGCAGCGGGGTAAAGCGCGCCCCAAGGCGCTGTAATTCATACAGAAGACGCTGGACGCAAGACAACAACTTAAAGAAATAACAGAGACGACATCGGAAAAGCCAAGCAACAGCAAACCGAGGGCAGGCATGCAGTCGGCTAATTGTTCCAGTGACCCACTCTGGCGTCCTCTGATTTATTTCGAGTTTTGCCCAGTTGATTTCCGCGTTGTTTCCGAGGCGTTTCCGGATGCGTTCCTTGTGTTGACTTTTACAGCATCACGTCACGGTTCACGGTTGACGGCATGAATCCGAGATTCGTTGGTTCTAGATTTCATTGTATGCGTAAAAAAACGTATGCAAAAAAAATACACCAAGAATTATTTTAATCTTTTGTTTACCCCCAAACAACGCTCTTTCCCTTAGTTCTTCTCAATCAGCTCGAGCAGGCCCCTTGAGGTCAATCGACTTGGGCGCTCAATGGGCAGCCCAGGAATGCGGTCCCAGACGAGCTGGGCCAGCGGGCCAAGACCGCGCGAGACACCAAACGTGGCGGTGTAGTACAGGTCTCGTGAAAGCCGTAGTGGTAGAACAGGACGCCCGAGCCGAGTCGACGTTGGGGTAGGGGTTCTTGGTCTTGCCGTGCTCCTTGAGCACGCCGGGTGCGATCTCGCTGTTGGCCGGACGATTGCCGAAGACCGGTTGGACGAGATGTTCGGGGCGCATGGCCGCGTAGTCCATGAGGGCCTCAAAGCGCGGGTCGGGCTTGCGCAGCACGCCGTGGCCGTAGCCGGGCACGACACGGCCGAGTTGAGCGTGGACCACAGGTAGTCCTTAACGTCCTGCGGCGTGTACTGGGCCGGGATGGAGTCCTTCATCTGCAGCACCCAGCGCGCACTCCTGCGCGCCAGGGCCGTCAGCGGGCCCGCCAGGCCTTGCAGGCCGGCACTGTAGCTCAGGAAGGGGTCGGACAGCGCCGAGCCGACCAGGTTGCGTGGCGTGGGCCGACACGTTGCCCACCCTCGTGGTCGCCGTGCAGCGCCAGGTACAGCCGCAGCAGGTCCTGGAAGTCCTCGTGCTGCTTGCCGCCCTTGCCGAGCATGGCCGCGAAGTTGTACGACCAGTCCTGCTTGGGGTCCACCTCGGCGGCAGCGCGCCGCCGCCGGTGGTAGCGTTCTGGTAGATCTTGGCCGCGACGGTGTGGGCAGCTTGGCCAGCAGGCTGATGCAGTCGTCAAACGTGGGCTCCCAGTAGTCGGACCTTGTTCATGCCGGCCGCGTAGCTGGCCGCGAACTTGGACGTGTGGCTCAGCGCCGACACGGCAATCGAGAACTGCGTCATGGGGTGCACGTCGGCCGGCAGGTTGTCGAGCAGGTCGTTGACAAACTGGGGCAGCGCGGCCTTCTCGGCCAGCTCTCGCGCGAGAACGCGCGGATCTGCGCCGTCGACGGCACCTGCCGTCAGCAGCAGCCAGAACATGGCCTCGGCAGCATCTCCGTGCCCGACCGTGCCCTTGGGCAGCTTCGCGCTGGCAGTCCTTGATCGTTCGGCCGTGGAAGCGGATGCCCTCCTCGGGGTCCACCACGCTGGCCTCCCAAGCATCGCCTTGAGGCTGCGCATGCCGCCCAGCGTCCTGCTGCGACCTTAGAGGTCACCAAATGACCTTTGCCTGCCGTTGGCCCTTGACCTTCTTGAGCAGCTCGCGCTTGGCCGGGATCACCTCCCTGAGCGTGGTCTTAGGTCCGGCTCGGCCGACGCCGAGTAGTGGCGCGGGCGGAACGCGAGGGGCGTCGACTGACGGGTGAGCGGCTGCAGTCAAGGTTAGGAATGTTTTGCGTTGGGGTCCGCAATGCTCATCTCGCGATGAACATTTCAAGATGAACATCTCGCGATACTTCACCAGCACGTTGCGGGGAACTTACGCGCAGGGCGGGGCCTAAGGGGCTCTTCGTGGTAGTCCGGGCACTCATGTTGGGGCAGTTGGGCAGATTCGTGTAGGATGTGGATTGGGAAGAAGGGAGGCAGAACGAAACGAGAGGAAAGAAGAAAAAAAAAGAAAGAAAGAAAGTCAACCAAGGGGACAAAACATGTGCTGAAAATATACGCAGCTCGTCTCACGGTCCCTCCTTCCCCATCTGTCCATTGTCGAGCAACGTGCCTGCCTCTTCTCGGCTCCTCTTATCCAAGCCGAGCACACTTGCGCTCACAATCCCAGAATGAACCGAGGAAAGCCGTTTAGTGTGCAGTCTCTCTGCCTGCCTGTTGGCTGCTGCCACGGCTAGCACCAACGGTTATGAAGTCACGGCCAGCGGTCAGCGGGCGGCCGGGCACAGCGTCATTGGTCAATCGCAGCTACGGAGAAAGGATAAGAGGCGCTTGCCAGGCTTCCCCTCACTGGACTCCCCCAAACCAAAAACTACAGTATGGGGAACAACCATTTGCCGCATCACGTGATATTTCATGACTGATTGATTGCCGTATATGGACGACGATGCTACCAACAAAACCGACATATGATTCGACCCGACTCCACTAAGGCATCATCAACAAATATGACTCGATTTGGCTCGAAATAATCAATTTAGACACCCAGCACGACACCCCGTCACCCCCCTACAGCGTCTCCTTGAGCGCGTTGTTGATGGGCGCGCCCGACGCCGGACCCTCGGGCGTCACGTACGCCTTGGTCATGCCACCGTCGACCACCATGTCGTGGCCGTTGACGAAGCTGGCCTCGTCGGACGCCAGGAACAGCACGGCCTGCGCCTGCTCAATGGCCTCCCGAAGCGGCCTGAGGGGAAGTGGATCTCGCGCCGCGCGCGCTTGGGCTTGTCGTCGCCGAGCCAGTCCTGGAGGAGGGCGTGTTGAGCGGCGCCGGGCACAGCGAGTTGAAGCGGTAGCCTTCGCGCGCGTGCACGATGGCGAGCTCGCGCGTCATGGCCAGCACAGCGCCCTTGCTGGCCGTGTACGCGAGCTGCGGCGTGGCCGAGCCGACGAGCGCGACCACCGACGCCGTGTTGATGATGGAGCCCTTTGTTTTCTTGTGGCGGCGCAGCGACAGCACGGCGTGCTTGCAGCCGAACCACACGCCCTTGACGTTGATGTTGTGCGTCAGGTCCCAGATGTCCTCGGGCGTCTGCGTGGCGTCGTCGTCGCGCGCGTGCATGATGCCGGCATTGTTGAAGATCACATCCAGACCGCCCCAGCTGTCGAGGCTCTCGACCATGCTCTGCACCTGCGCCTCCTTGGACACGTCGCACACGACCGTCTCGACGCGCGCCGTGCTGTCCGGTAGCAGCTGCTTGACCTTGGCCAGCGCCTTTTCGAGTGCCGGTGCGGAAATGTCCGACATGAGCACGTTGGCGCCCTCCTGCACGAAGAGGATTGTGGTCTCCAGACCAATACCACTAAGGAGAAGAACATAAAGGGAAAAAAAAGACAAAGAAAAGTCAGTAGGACGTCAAGCGTAGAGTCAGTCAGTCAAGGGTGCAGTGGTGGGAGTGGACGCACCCGGCAGCGCCGGTGACAATGGCGTTCTTGCCTTCAAGACGGCCGGGCATTGTCGTAGATGGACGGGGAGTATGGTTGTTAAAGTTGAAGACGTAGAGAGCTGGCGATGTCCGTGAACAAAACTGGAGTGTTGAAGAGGCAGTCACCAACGTTTTGGGCAGGAAGCGTAGGTGGGGAGGTCAAGTCACACGATAAGGAAGGCGCGAAACGAGGGTTGGCGGGGTTTGCTTTCTAAACTGGAAAGAGCAACGACAAAGTAAAACGGAATGTGCGTGCTTGTTGAGAACAGGAAAGAACGAAGCAAGAAGGAAGAGAGACAAAAGTCAGAAACATAAGAAAAGAAATCGACAAAACCCCATGAGAATGCTCAGCGCAAACGACACGAATCTTTCTCGTGACCTCGTGGCCACGCCAGATAAGGATTAGAACGAGATACGGCTATGCTAAAACGGCGTCTGGCCCATTCAGGGTCTCCATTGTTATTACGCTGGTGCCCGCTCCATCTGATTTTCTTTTTCTCTCTAGATTTCGTTACTATTCTCTGGCCCTTCGCTTGGCCTTCTTTTGGCCTTCTTTCGCCTCCCTTCCGCTTTTAGTGCTGTGTGGTTGTTCCTTCCGTTTTGGGATGTGCCACACGTCTCACCGACGTCCAACGCCGACAACGATTGACGGTGAATGTATTCAGATTGTATGTGGATTGGCGGCAGGCACGACCGGGGATCAGCTGGACATGTCTTGTGTTGCGACTGCCATTTGAATTGTGTTCACGCAGTGCTGGCTGCACCGATTGGCCTGGCCATCGGCTCGCTGGACTCGGCCTTTGCGTCGCCGAAGCCAGGCCGCTTCAGGGAGACAAGCCCTGTCTTGCATGCGGGAAGGCGCAATGCGATAACGAGGTTTCACGCACCTTGGCATGGTACAGCACAAAACGGCACACGACAAGAAATACAAATATTGTCATTGGATAGACAACATTCGACGTTGGACGACGATGGGTACTGACGACGCTCGAAAGTCAATCATGAGTAATGAGTATTGTGTCTGCCGTGGTCGGCAATATCTCCAACTGGCAGGCAGCCATCGTTCTTGCCTTTTGTGCTCATCCTCATTACCCCTCGGTTCTAGTTGCTTTTTCGGAGGTCTCTGGGGCGTGTTTCGTTAGTGACAGTGGCCGTGGCCACCTTCTCTTTTGGGAAAGCAGATTGTTGGATGCGACAGGCGCGGACAGTCGGCGAGACGACCAGAGACCACCCACAAGCGCCTCGAAGAGAAGCTAATTGCGGAGTATGACAACATTGGCTCGGTGGTCAGAACGAGGTGCAGCGGGCACCACGAAGCCACCAAAGAAGCCACCAAAAACAGGGCCGGCGTCACAGTCACAGGCCAGAACAAGGGAGCTTCATGATTGGCCCCGCGTGCTCCTTCCCTCCGATCTTATCATGACGCTGCTGTCCACTTTTCGTCTCGAGCCACCTTCTAGCTTCACTTTTCTTTGCGATAGATAGACCTTCAACCTTGCCTCTTCGACTCCAAACGGCCACGGCTTCCGTTGCTTCAACAGCACATATCACACCGAAAACCGCCAAAGAAAAACACGCACAGCTCAACTGTTGCCGACATGGCCGACCCCATCACGGTCGAGGGCTGCCGAGCCTCCTCAAGAACGACAACAAGGTCAAGGTGGCCGGCGTGGACGTTGACGGCATGCTGCGCGGCAAGATTGTGTCCAAGGCCAAGTTCCTGTCGATTGCCTCATCCGGGTTCGGATTCTGTTCCGTCATCTTTGGCTGGGACATGCACGACCAAACCTACTTCAAGGAGCTCGAGGTCAGCAACAAGGAGAACGGCTATCGCGACCTGCTGGCCGTGCCGGACCTACAGACATTCCGGCGCATTCCCTGGGAGGACGACGTGCCGTTTTTCCTGCTGCGCTTCTACGACCCGGACACCAAGGAGCCAATATGCGCGTGCCCGCGGGCCTGTTGCAGCAGCAGGTGGACAAGATCAGGGCCCACGGCTACGGAGCCAAGGCCGGTGGTGAGTCTCCATATTTTCGGAAACCTTTTTTTTCGGACAAGATCCTCAGCCCATGACATCTGCTGACCGTTCCCAGCCGAGTACGAGTTCTTTCACTTTTTGACACCAAACGACGCCGCCACGGCCTCCGGCGGACGCCCGCCCTCGACCGCCGCCTACCTTGCCAACAACCCGCCACACGCCCTGCCTCCCCTGACCGAGGGCATGTTTGGTTATAGTTGACGCGTCCGGCTGCCAACAAGGATTATTACTATGACGTGTTCGAGACGTGCAGCAAGTTCCAGGTCGACATCGAGGGCTGGCACACCGAGAGCGGGCCCGGTGTCTACGAGGCCGCGCTTCAGTTTGGTGACATCCAGGAAATGGCCGACCGCGCCAGCCTGTTCAAGCTTGTGGTCAAGTCCGTCGCCATGCCCTACGGCATCACGCCCTGCTTCATGGCCAAGCCGAAGCAGGGTCTTCCCGGCAACAGCGGCCACATGCACATCTCGCTCGTCGACGGCGGCGTCAAGAATCTGCTGGCACGCGACAACCCCGACAAGGACGCCCCGTGGCCCGACATTGCCTACCTCTCGGACCTGGGCCGCCACTTTTTGGCCGGCATCCTCGAGGGCCTGCCCGACATTATGCCCCTGCTGGCACCCACCATCAACAGCTACAAGCGCCTCGTCGAGAACTTTTGGGCGCCCGTCACCGTGTCGTGGGGGTACGAGCACCGCCAGGCCTCGGTTCGGCTGATTGGCCCGCCAGGCGCCAAGGGCGGCGCGACGCGCTTCGAGGTCCGTGTCGCCGGTGCGGACGCCAACCCGCATTTCGTGCTGGCAGCGATTCTGGCCCTGGGCTGGCGCGGTGTCGAGAAGAAGCTGGCCATTGCGGTGCCGCCGCTGGGCAAAGGCCAGGGCGTGGGCAGCGAGGCCGACGGCGGTGTGCGGCTGGCCCGCAGCCTGCGTGAGGCCAACGACCGGTTCATGGCCAAGGGCAGCGTGGCGCGCGAGGTGCTGGGCGACGCGTTCGTGGACCACTACGGCGGCACGCGTGAGCACGAGATCCGGCAGTGGGACGAGGCCGTGACAGATTGGTGAGTCTTCTTCTTTTCCTCCTTTTTTCTTTTCTTTTCCTCTTTTCTTTCCCTTTTGACTGTTCCTAACAAGCCAGGGAAATGAAACGCTACATCGAGACGGTGTAAGACGGACAGATATATTTGGTGGTTGGATCTTATGACCCAGTTTTATATTTGGAATTGGCGATCTTGGGTACGACATGGATTTTATGCTGGGAGAAACGAACTGATTTTGTTTTCGGGCTTCTGCAGCAAGTACCAGTTGCCCCTTTTGGTTATGACAGTTTACGACAGCACAGCCTTCTTGCAATGCATTATCTTACAGCCAAATGCACAACAGAGTCATTGCAGGGCTGATTTATGTCTTCTGTGATTGGCATCATCTTCTGTCAAGAACTACAGCAGCGGATCGAGTGACACTGAGGCAACGCGGAACATCTTCCGCGCTTTGTTTTGTCGGATGCTGGCTGTCTGCACGCGCCTTACCAAAGCCCTACGGTGCGGAACGACTGGGTATGGCAAAACGAATATGCATGGAGAAAACCCCCTTGTCTTAGTTCTTTCGGTCCTCAGCCGAGAATACGGACAGTCGGCGTGCTGAATGGCCACGGAAGAGATGCTGCAGGGTCGCAAGCTCCGCCATTCCACGGTGATTTACCGCCCGCAGTCACATTTATTTTTTCTGTTTTTCTCTTTCTCTTTCTTTTGTTTTTCGTATCGCCTGTGTTGTTTCCAGTACCTTGGCCGTGCATGGCGAGCATCAACGGTGAGATGCTTACCTCTTTGTATCATTGGGACAGCATCTTAAATCAAGGGAGTGTTCTTGTCAAGGATATTTATTTACTGTCCGATCTGCTGCGTGATTTTGACCCCATGCCATGTCCTCTCACGGCACAAATCATGTTATATGTATCAAGTATTTGGAATTGCCGTGTCTTGGGTGCCTGCCTAGATGGAGATATGACACTTCCTCAAAGGCGTTGCTTTGTTGGACAAGAGTCTTTATCTCTCCTTTTCTTCTTTAATGTTGTAGCTTTGTGGTTAATACGTATGCACCACTCGATTCACCACTGTACGTTTTCGCCAGCCACAGGAATCATGAATCCAATCCAGACAAGTCCAGAATAAGAGCAACATGCAGATTTGAAGCTGCGCAAAACTGTCAAGGACAGGTCCGTTCCGCTCGCCTTTGCCTCCGGCGGGACACTTGAAGATGTGAAGATGGGTTTAGAGCTTAGAGCTTCAGAGGTTCGCTGCAAGGGTCACTAACCTGTCTTGGGCGTGGTGGTGTAGCGCTGTATCCCGCCAACAGGAATATGCAAGGCATGGGCCTGCCGTTGATACTACGTTCCGATACGCCATTGCAGACTAGACACCCATAAAAAACTCCGTACTCTGCTGCAGGTTCTTCAGTGGGTTGACCACCAACAGCATCCCTTCCGCACTGCACCGCGGACGATTTCCGTGCTGTCCCCGTGTTCCGTCCATGGTTCCGCGCGCCAGAACAGGGGTTGTGTCGTTTTTGGGAAGCCTTGCCAGGGATCTGCATGCAGAAAACCAGAAACACACTGGCCAAAATAGCACAAGGACAAAAAGGACAGGGACTACTAGTTGGCAAAAAGACGAAAACGACGTGAAGATCACATGCGGCTCTCGCTTCCTCCGGGGAACACAGCCAAAACTCATTTTGGCTTGACGGGTTCACGAGAAATAATATCTGGGAATAAGCTGTTCACCGTTCCCACGACACAGTCCACAACTCACGTCCAAACTCGCAGCCCAATGCTCCATACGCAGGATATTGACTTGCCGTCCTCAATGTTTCACTCGTTTTGTCAAAATACGGATCCATCTAGCCTCAACCTGTACTCAGTACATGTACATGTACAGTATTCCGCAACACATACGCCCCCCAAGATATCCTTCACATTGCCCACCCCGCCTACGACGTTGCTTTCTCCCTCATTGCTCTTGGCCTTTCCTGGCCCTGGCCTAATGTGGCATGACCAACGCTGGCTTTTCCGCTCCAGAGCACCCTGTCCGTCCTGCATTGAACTACGGAGAACAAGATGCCGCATGCCTGTCGTTCTTTTGTTTCTGCCCTCCATGAATAACCCCTGTGCCCGTTGCTCCCGTCGCTTTTCCTTCTTCTAGATCCTGCTGCCATTCCATACGCCCACTGGTGATCCTCTGTCTACCGTCTCATCGACCATGCACCACCACCACCTTCCCGATTGTGGAGATCCTGCCGGCGAACCAGATGACGGCTCCCTTTATCGCCGTCTTACTTTTGCATCTTGGGTTCCGCGTCTGTAACTGCACGCTGCTCTCGTAGCTATTCTCCCCAACGCCTTTGAATCCTGACCTTGCACATCCCCCTTCTCCATCCCGCTCACGGCCCCCGGTTTCTTTGTCCAGCGGACAGCTAGTACATATCCTGGCGGGTTCCACTATCTTTTCGTGTGTCTCATTTATCATATACTTTTGACGCTTCTACTTTGTAGTCCTTTTCTCCCCCTTCTCTTCCTTCTTCCGCTCGCTTTGCTCCGTATGGTCTGCATCTTGCCTTGGAGCTGTAAAGCTGAAATGGAAAAAGGGCCCACCGGGTGCGCACTGAAAGGCGCGGCCGATGCTTGGCCCAGTACTTGGGTGGTTTGAGGTCTGCTCTAAGGCGGCCGTAGTTTGATTCTTTTCGAGCTGTGTCGGCTGCGGTGGCGGTCTCGAACGTACGGGAGACTTCACTAGCTCAGCGGCGCAAGCGTCGTTTCTGAGCACTCCGAAAGGAGGTGACGAACGCCGCAGGTGTTCCTTCTCTTTTTGCGCTGCACTGAACTCTCTGGCTCTTTCCGCACAAGACCACCCCCGTCAGCCCCGGCCGGACGTGCTTTCCATTTTACTATTTCTATTTCCAGAAAACAAAAGTCCTGGCATTTGACAGTCGTTCTTTCCTTCTGTGGCTTTCTGTGCTCTGTCCTTGGCAGCGGTTCTTCCTTATTTACTCCTCGTCCCTTCCTCTTATCACCCCATCTTCACGTTCTCCTTTTTCCGTCTCTCTTTCTCTCCTGTCTTTCTGCTCAGATATCCCTCACATACATCGCACGCCCGATATGGCCTCACCGACGACCACCCCGACCACGGCCACGGCCGCGGCACTGGTCGACCGCCACGAAGACGCCAAGTACGCCTTTGCATTCAAGAACCTCGACTGGGAAGCCTACCACCGCTACCGGCCGGTCTACCCCGAGTCCATGTGGCAGATGTGGTTCGACTACCACTCGACGCACGGCAACGGCTCCTTTGCGGCAGCACACGACGCCGGCTGCGGCCCGGGCACGGCTGCCACGGTCATTGGCCAAAAGTTTGACAAGGTGTATGTCTCGGACGCCGGCGCCGCCAACCTCGCCACGGCCGAGGCCACGCTCGCCCCCAAAGAAAAGTTTGTCTTCCACCAGGGCCCGGCCGAACAGACGGCCGCATGGCTGCCCCCTTCGTCGATTGATTTTACGTCCATCTGCATGGCATTCCACTACATGGACCCCGTTGCCACCGTGCGCGCCGTGGCCGAGACGCTCAAACCCGGAGCCACCTTCGCCGCCGTCACCTACGGCTTCCGGCTGCTGTTCCCAGGTGCAGCCGCGTGCCCAGGCGCTGTGGTACGAAGCCGCGAGCCACGAGTCACTGCGGCTGATGCGCGAGGGCAAGCTGTTTCCGGCGGCCATCAAGGGCCTGGCACGGGCCATGACGGGCCTCGACTTTGTGGCCTTTCCGAGCAACCTGTTCGAGGAGGGTGTGAAGCGCGTCCATGTCAATGTGGAGGAGAACGAACAACGGGCCCTGTACTTTGTTGACAACGAGCCGGGCCTGTGGGAGGAGGCCGCAACGGCTGTGGCCCCGACCGACACGCGGGAATACATCCAGGACCCGACGTGGGGCCGGCGAGCGGACGCTGCATGGCTGCGGGGTTCCTGGCCAGCTCGCAGATGGGCTTTGGCGAGACGACGTGGGCGTTGCCGGCGTGGCAGGAGCTGGAGGAGATCGTCAACAGCGGGCCCGACGGCACGATTGCCATTGAGTGGCCTGTGTCCATTACGCTGGCAACGCGGAAGAAGGATGCATAAGGGTGGCGGTAACGGCGCACAATGTCCCTATTTTATTTCAACAAGAAACTGGTCAGCGATGTGGCAATGATAAATTTTGAATATTCTGCGAGCAATCTTTTTTGTTTACAAAAAATTCTCGGAGAGAAGTAGATGAAACTAGATAATATTAACGATCAGGAACGATGGGAATTGTGATATCACGTCCGTCTTAATTACCTTGACTTGCAGTGGGTTTCGTATTTCTTTACATGTACCTCTTTTTGCCTTTTTTACTTCCTTACACGAGAATCATAAGGCGGAAAGAGCCAGAGCAAAAGCGAAGGAGAACACAGTCACCTGATTAAAACAAAAACACGCGCGGCAGGATATTATTGCCTCATCATGCCACGAGACTGACAACCAATGCATGAGGATGATGGGCGCGGGGCTTCTTTGCAACGTTGGAGACACGGGTTCTACTTTTTGCCGTGTACGTGATTTTGCAGTATTCTATTTAAGAGAGGAGAGCTTGAGCTTATGTGCAGTTCACATCACGGCATTTTATTCCAATGTTCTCTTTCCTTACTTTAAACTCATTCACGCCTTCACATTCGAGCAAGGCAATCTACCCTAAGCATCTTTCGCGATAAACAAAACAATACACTACCCACAATCCAAATCCAAACCCAAAAGACTATAAGGCGTACTTTGCTTTGAAGCCCTTGTTTGCGACGGACAAGGAGGTGGTGGTGCAGTTTCACTGGCTAAAACGCGCCCCTCGCGAAACGACGCAAATGAACTTTGAAACCTTTGACGCTGCCATGAAGACCATTTGCAACGGCGACACCCATGGCTGGGGTGCCCCGGAGGTAGCCCATCGGCGGAGCGGCATCCGCATCCAGACCGGACAGCTGTATACCATTCGCGCCAATGCCCCGGAGCAGCTGCCCAGCATGGAGCTGCTGCAACTGCAGTGGGATTTGTTGCGAATTGCCGCCATGTCCGGCGCCGCGGACGTCTACGATGACAATGGCGATGACAGCGACGACCAGTGCGAAGACGACGAGTTATGCTCTGCTTTTGGTTCAGACGAAGCAGATACTATCTCCAGCATCGACATTGATTTCGGCCGCGACGAGGACGAAGACGAGACAGTAAGCCGGCAATAGGATGCCCAGCTGAAAAGCCTCGAACGGCCTCGAGTCATCGAGGCAATTGATCCCACTTTCAATACCATTGCCGTGTAGGCCCAAAAAGAAGACGAAGGGGACGGGGATCAGGGCGTGGCCTTTGAAAACCGGCGAGGGATGGAGATTGCACGTTTGACCGCTCGTGACTTGCAAATGTAGTTTGAGGAACCGTCGAGGGCATTAGAGTGCCATCGAAGCAGCTTTTATTGTATTCAAATACCAGTGCTCGTTTCATCTTCCACTTGCTTTTCTTTCGTGACGTGCTGGGCAACAGGGTTCACGTCTGTAGAGTGCCGCTATAGAGTTCACCAAATCTGCCCCAGCCGACAAGACAGAAAAACAGCTGCGATGCAGTCATCTATTGCCAGTAAAGTTCAAGGACACTCAACGGCAAAGTTAAAGACATATAAAAGCAATCATTATCTGCAAATGCAACTGTCTCCTCCCCCACAATTCGCTCGAATCTCGTTTACAAATCAATCCAACAAGCTCTCATTTTCTTTTCAATCAAAACTCACCTCTTGTCACAAGAATCCCACTTTACCTATTCCACAAGCCACCGCAACCTTCACAGCCGCCAAAATGCTTTTTACAGTCGAGTATTACGAGAGCCTCAGAAACCCCGGCCTCTGGGCGACGGCCTCTGCCAGCACCACCAGCACGATTGCCGCCATGGCAGCGGTTCCTTTCCTGAAAAGCACGTCCAATGTTTACGCCAATGTCCACTTTGCCAATGCTACTACCGCAACGCCTGCCAGCCAAGTCGACTATGTGACAATTGCGCCCACCGTGCCAAAGCCTCCCCAAAACACCACTGATGCCACGGCCGATGCAGACGCTCCGGCTTCTGCAATGTTCACGACGTCTTCGGGACCTCGCTCAGTAAAGCCCAAGATAAACGGCTTTATCACCGTCCTTTTTATCGCCCGAGAGCATGTCCGAGATGGAGTACCTGTTTGACAAGCATGACAGGCTGTCCCGCAAAGACTTTCTCGCCCTCTACTCCAACGCATCACCGGCCAGTCGCCCCGACTTCGCAACCTGGTCGCCGAGATGGAGGCGCAGGGCCGGTCCTTTGACGTCTTTCCGGAAGTAGTGGAGGAGGAGAATAAGACTTCGAGTGCTGACGACGGCCCAGAGGTGCAAGGCAAGGGAGGGAAGGGAAAGGAATGCAACGTGGTTGCTTAGTGTGCCAAAATCCCGAAAATCCCGAACATGAAACCAGCTCGCTGCAGACGAGCAGCCAAACCGGCCTAGCCTTTCGGTAGTTTCGTCGATTTCGGGGTTTTCGCACTGAAAAAACAAAGGCATAAAAGACAACAACATCCTCACGACAATGTCAGCTAGATATGCAGCACGTCCACACAACTACACCACTTGAACTTGGCTTTACTTTACTTTGCCATAATCATTTGCTCTCTCCAGCATGTCTCAAGCAACGAATTGCCATCATTGGCGCTGGCCCGGCCGGTCTCGCCCTCGGAGCGCTCCTCCAGCAACAGCACATTCCATTTACCATCTTTGAGCTTCGGGCACAGCCAACGGCCGAGGAGCTTGCAGGTCCCTCGGGTATGCTTGATCTGCACGAGGAATCCGGCCTCGCAGCCCTGGCTGCATGTGGCCTGATGGACGACTTTCAAAAGATCACCACGGTCTGCACCGAGTCCATGTTGTCATGGACCGTGACGGAAACAAGCTGCATGAGGACAGTGGCGGTGTGCAAAGCCGACCCGAGATTGCACGCCACGCACTGCTCAGCCTTCTCATGGCCAAGGTTGCGCCGTCCCGTATCCGCTGGAGCAGAAGCTGATCTCGGCCCAAGAGCAGGAAAACGGCAACCGTTACTCTGCACTTTCAGGTTCTTTGGCCGAGACGTCCGAGACCTTTGACTTTGTCGTTGGTGCCGATGGCGCATGGTCGCGGATTCGGCCTCTCCTGACACCCTCTACGCCCGAGTACTCTGGCCTGCAGTACATCCCCGTCAACGTCCGTGGCGTCTCGACGCGCCATCCCGAACTGGCGGCTCTGGTCGGTACCGGCATGTCTTTTATCTTGGGTGGCCCCGATACGGCCGTCATGAGCCACCGCGGCGTAAACGACGCGGTCGGCCTGTACCTCACCGTCAGCCACCCACAGCAGAGAGTCCCTTTTACGGCATGACGCGAGTCAGGTCAAGGATACCCTTTTGGGCAATCGTTTTGCAGCCTGGGGCCCCAAACCAAGGCTTTGATTGAGGCTGGCATCGACGACGAGATTCGGTACAGCAACGTGCTCGTGTGCAAGCCCATGCACCATCTGCCCACTGGCCACGCCTGCAGCCAAAGTCGTGTGCCACACTGGTGGGCGACGCTGCGCACTTGATGCTGCCCTATGCGGGCGAAGGTGTCAACCTGGCCTTGCGGGATGCTCTTGAGCTGAGCAACGTTATCAAAGAGGCCGTCCAAACCGGCAGTCTGTCTCGTTACAGGAGCGCCTCAAGGCACCGCTGGCTGCGTTTGAGACGGCCATGGCATCCCGTGCAGCCGAGTATGCCAACGAGACGGAGCAGAACCGGGCAAAGATGTTTTCCAAAGACGGTGCGCAAAAGATGGCGGATCTGATGAAGAGCTATGGACCGCCACAAGAGTTAGAGTTTCTGGTTGGGGCTTTTTTCTGTTTTTCTGGATTGAAGACGGGGCGATTGATTACTTTTGCTCATTTTTTGGATGGCTTTTCACAAGTTTCTTATTCCCGATACTTGTACCATAAAATATTATTTATTGCTTTTACACTCTTAAGTTTTGGAAATATTGAATCTGTGAAACACAAAAAATCACGTAAACAGTTCCATAGTCAGCATCCCTGAGCATCCCGTGGCATTGCCAAAGTTTCCCATCTGGGCTTAATAGGTCGGAGGAGATGTGGCTTACAGCACTTTGTTTCTTTTTGTTTCTTTTTGTTTCTTTTTGTTTCTTTTTGTTTCTTTTCTTCTTTCTTCGTCAACCGTCACCAGTATCCCATTGGCACCCGGCAATTCTTATCGACACAAGGGCATTGGATGTACTCTCCCGCACCTTCACAACAATCTGCACCTCAGCTTTAGCCTCACGTTTTGATTTTTTAGGTCCGACGACGTGGGCTGGGTGTGCGATTGTGGAGGGCTGTGGTGTCATTGGCCACCCCACGTTTACGAGGAACCTGCAAAACAGAAAGGCTAAAAAAGGAAAGGAAAGAAAAGAAGGAGAAGCTTGGGGTCAAGAGCCAAGACGAACAAGGGGAAAAGGAAGACCGTTATCTATGATCGACGAGGGAATTAACGCCTTAGGGTGGGGACGTGGAGCTCTCTTTTTGATTTTTTTTTCTGGAGCAACATAAAAAAGAACTTTGCGGAGTGCTTTTGGGCACAAACGGGCTTTCAAGGCCGCAAATGCTGTGAGTCGCTGTTTGCCTTCTTCTGTCGAGGTCAGCGTGACGTTGACGAAATGCTCCTCCACCAAATACTACATAAAACCCACGAAGAGACTCTACAGCGTGAAACTGTGTCTGTGGGAAAGTTGTCCGTGTGTTCGGTCGGGGCGGGCCCAAGGAAGCGAGCGTGTTGGGGGGTGTGTCTCGAGCAAGGAAGTTTCTGGGGGAGAAGAGGCGTCGTTGGTGAACGGCCACCTCCGCTGCAGGGATGCTGGATATCGAACGGCTTCTGGCCAATCACACCACACAATTTTCTTTATCAGGGACAAAGGGCGATGATGTACTTCGTACATTGAGCAGCCGTGGGAAATTTAAAATTCTGTCGTCCTGGGGAGATACAGACGATATTATCAAAAGACAAAACAAAATGAGCAATAACTATGACCGAGCAATTCTCCATCAAGCAGGAGACTTGTGTGGGCTTGTGCACCCTTGACCACCTTGACACCTCTGCTTGGCCGGAGTTTAAAACCCATTGTTCTGCCTTTTGACACCTTTTGTCGTCGTGCACTTGCCCACATTATTTACTTTGCCCCATAGGCACTTGTTGCTCCTTCCTCTCCATTTTTATGCGCGCCTTCCTGTGTCATTTCTATTTCGCCTCCTCTGCTCCTGTTCGCGCCTTCTGTTTCGGTCTTCTTCAGCCTCCAGGGCAACTCGCCATACTGAGAGTGGCCTAGGACACCCGCTCCTGCCCGTAGCCCCGGCACTTCCCCGCCGAACCTTATAGGCGCCTGTTTGCAGTGGCACTAGAATGCGCTAGGGAACCAAGATATGAAGATGCACAGAGACGTGATACGGTGGCTCAACGAAAGCTAGCAACACCTAAAAGCCTGCCGTCACGGATTTCGCGAGCCTTATCACTAGCACGCCATTGGCCGAGAGCACGTCCACAGCAGCCCACTACGAAGTACAGAAAATCACTCTCCACCGCAGAACCCACAAAACGAGATTTTGCAACTCCGATTTTCCTCCCCGTTCTCCTCGTCTGTTCCCTGAGCTTGTTTGTTCTCCATGCCTTATCGGCAAGCTGCGCGGTGTAAGTGACGCCAGTAAAAGCTTCAGCACGGGGAAGCGTGCGTCTGATTGGCTGCCCGATTTGGCTTCTGTCATAGCTTTTTGCAGCGAGCCAGCATGGCAATCGTCGAGGTCCACAACCTCTCATACCTGGTGTGCCATTTTTATTTTCAAATTGTATTACTTTGTACGAGTACAGTATCTCTTGCAGTCGAGGCTGGCCCTAAAGAAAGATTAGATTTCTTTTTGGCAATGCCGTGGGGCTGCCAGAGTTTCCGCGGATTCCTTTCCCGCGTCTCTGTCTCTCTCTCGTCGTTTGCACTCTGTTCGTTTCATGCAGCCGGGCTACGCGTGATTTTCATCTTGTCCTTGCCTCTAGCTGCGACCCCATATCCCCCGTGCGGGGCCACCGTAAATTAGAGACACCAGAGAGGAAGGCTGATATCTGTACTCAGTCGTCTTGTCTCGAGTTGGTAACTGGTGTTGTGTAAACCACCCAATTGCTGCTCGCGTGGCCTTGTTTTCTGTACTTTTGCCACCTAGTGCTGCCTTGTTGCCGGCTGGTCATAGCCATGAGTACAAAGTACCACTGGCTTGGGACGTGATGGATGGCCTATCCTGATTTGCCAGAGATTGGTTGCGCGTTCTTTTTTTCTCGTCTCGTCACCGTTTCTCCCTTATCAAGCCACTGTCGCATTGGCATCTCATCAATATCGGCGGGTATCGTTATCGCAACCCTGAGCTGTCACGGAGACAGCTATCCTTGCTCCATGTGCCCCAGTCTTCCATGTGTCCAGCCATGCTCTGTGCTCGTAGATGTGGCTGTCTTGTGTGTACTCCGTCCCGGTGCTTTTGTATATAGATGTACGACCTTGCCGTTCTGTACCTGTACTCTGTGCTTAGCGAGGTCACCATTCACAACAGCACATCTTCATCCCACCCAAAAAGGGATCCAGCGACATCTTGCTGACTTTATCGTTTCTTTTTTGTCTCCTTTTTTTCCTTTCTTGTCTCCTTTTTTCCCTTTTTTTCCCTTTTTTTCCTTTTTTCCCTTTTTCTTTTATTCCTCGACAACCCCCAACATGGTCGCTCCGGCCCTCGACCAGGGCGTCGGTACGGCATCGTGCTCGGCCTGGGCATGGCGTTTGCCCTCGGCATGATCCTGGTGACGTTTATCCTCAAGCGGTACAACTCGGAGCTGCAGACATCCGAGATGTTCACGACGGCCGGGCGCACGGTCAAGTCGGGCCTGGTGGGCTCGGCCGTGGTGTCGTCGTGGACGTGGCGGCCACGCTGCTGCAGAGCACGGCGTGTGCTACAAGTACGGCGTGTCGGGCCCCTTTTGGTACGCGTCGGGCGCGACGGTGCAGGTGCTGCTGTTTGCGACGCTGGCCATTGAGCTCAAGCGCCGCGCGCCCAACGCGCACACGTTTCTCGAGATCATCAAGGCGCGCTACGGCACGGTGGCGCACGTCGTCTTCCTGGTGTTCGGCCTGGCCACCAACATCCTGGTGTCGCTGATGCTCGTGATTGGCGGCTCGGCCACGGTCAACGCGCTGACGGGCATGCACACGATTGCGGCCATCTACCTGCTGCCCCTGGGCGTGGTGGCCTACACGCTGGTGGGCGGCCTCAAGGCCACGATCCTGACGGACTGGATCCACACGTTCATCCTGCTCATCATCCTCATCATCTTTGCGCTGACGACGTACGCGTCGTCCGAGCTGCTGGCTCGCCGTCGGCCGTGTACGACCTGCTGGTCCAGGCGGCCGTGGACCACCCCGTCGAAGGCAACGCGCACGGCAGCTACCTGACGATGCGGTCCAAGGAGGGCGCCATCTTCTTCGTGATCAACATTGCGGGCAACTTTGCCACCATCTTCAACGACAACGGCTACTGGAACAAGGCCATTGCCGCGTCGCCCGTGCACGCGCTGCCCGGCTACATCATGGGCGGCCTGTCGTGGTTTGCCATCCCGTTCCTGGCCTCGACAACGCTGGGCCTGGCCGCGCTGGCGCTCGAGTCCAACCCGGCCTTCCCCACGTTCCCCAACCGCATGAGCGCCGAAGACGTCTCGGCCGGCCTGGTGCTGCCGTACGCGGCCGTGGCGCTGCTGGGCAAGGGCGGCGCGGCGGCGACGCTGCTGATTGTGTTCATGGCGGTGACGTCGGCCACGTCGTCGGAGCTCATTGCCGTGTCGTCCATCTTCACGTACGACGTCTACCGCACGTACATCAACCCGGCGGCCAGCGGGCGGCGCCTCGTGTGGATGAGCCACTGCATGGTGGTGGGCTACGCCGTGTTCATTGCCAGCTTCTCGGTGGGCCTGTGGTACGCGGGCATCAGCATGGGCTACCTGTACCTGATGATGGGCGTCATCGTGTCGTCGGCCGTGCTGCCCGTGACGCTGACGCTCACGTGGTCCGGCCAGAACAAGTGGACGGCCTCGCTGACGCCCGTGGTCGGCCTGGCGCTGGCCCTCGTGGCCTGGCTGGTCACGGCCAAGAAGCAGTGCGGCGCCCTTGACGTCGACTGCACCGGCTCCAACGAGCCCATGCTGGCCGGCAACGTCGTGGCGCTGCTGTCGCCGCTCGTGCTCATCCCGCTGTTCACGCTCGTCTTTGGCCTCGACAAGTACGACTGGCAGTCCATGCTGGCCATCCGCCAGGGCGACGACCACGACGTCGCGGACGCCGCCAGTGTCGATCTCGAGGACACCGTCGGCGGTGCTACCTCGTCTGCTGCTACTGCTGCTGCTGCTGCTCCCGGCGTTGTCGTCGTCAACTCGGCCGCGTTTGAAGAGGAGCAGCGCAAGCTGCTGCGCGCCGGCCGCATCAGCAAGATCTCGACGACGTTCCTGGCCGTGTCCTTCCTCGTGCTGTGGCCCATGCCCATGTACGGCTCGGGCTACGTCTTCTCCAAGCCCTTCTTCACGGGCTGGGTCACCGTCGGCATCATCTGGATCTTCATCTCGCTCATGTGCGTCGGCATCTACCCCGTGTTCGAGGGCCGCGCCACGCTGCTGCACACGTTCAAGTCCATTGCCCGTGACCTGGCCGGCAAGGCCCCGGCAAGCGGCAGCCGACCACCGTTGTCGAGGCCGAGCGGGTGGAAGCCACGCCGTCGGGCTATGTGACGCCCACCGAGAAGAAGGAAGCGCCGGCCGAGTCGACGCCCGTGATACAGTAATTGTATAATTGATTGTGGAGAGAACGGGGAGGGTGAGGAGGGAGACAGGAGGAGTCGTGGCCTGAAGATACCCTAGATATTAGAAGAATGCAGATTAATACGACGCATATATGAGAACATCCGATTAAACACTGTTAGTATGCATATAAAGAGCGTGTGCCAAATAGCGCTGTAAATCAATCGCGTTATGGTGGACAGTCAGTGTTAGTGAGTGCCATCGTATTGAAAAGGGGCATGTCAATAAACCACCTGCGAATGAACTGTATTAATCGTATGCTGGGATTGTAATGTAGTGCGACCGGCGGAAGGAGACATGGAGACTTCTTAAAATAATGATAAGATATATATGCATCTATGTAACTGGCGTAGTAAAAGAAAATAAATGAGAAAACAAGAAAAAAAACAAAAACAAATTGTTCCCAGGTTGAGTAGATTTTTATTCGTTTTATTTTATGTTCTAGTTCAACCAGCCCAAACAAAGGAAATGCTGCCAGTGTGTGCCTCATGTCAACAGTTCATAATATCATACCCATGCCCAATGCTGACTCCCATTTTGCCTCGTCGCATGACGTAAGTAAAGACACAAGAAAGACACAGTAAAAAGACAGTAAAATAACAAAAGAATACAGGAAACCACACAAAATACAAAAGAAACAAAAGAAACAACTACTCAAGTACTCAACATCTTCACCCTCACGCCGAGTCGTAGTCGGTCTTGCGCGAACAACGCGAGTTGCTGCGCGACCGGTGCAGCTCCGACTTGCGCATCACCTGGAAGCGGCCGCGGTCGCCGTGCGTGCGCACAATAACGAGTTCGTCCTTTTTGCCCTTGGCGCTCTTCTTCGTGGCCGACGACGATGCGTTGCTCGCCACGGACCCCGGCCACGCCGGCCAGCTTGGCCCGCATCTTGGCCAGCTGGTCGCGCAGGGCCATGCCCTCGGCCTCGGATGTGGCATAGGCCGACTGGAGGTGGTGCAGCCGGCCGGTGATCTCGGGGAGCTGCGCAGCATCTTCGTGGGCTTGGCTGAGTGCCGCGTCCGAGGAGGCAGCGGCTTCCTGGGCAGCAGCAGCGGCGGCGGCAGCGTCCTGGGCCTCTTTGCGGGACGCAGCAGCCTCCTCCTGGGCTGCAGTCAGAGCGGCAGCTGCTGTGGCTGCTGCCTCCTTCTCAGTGGCCAGGCTTGCCTCGATGGCAGCAAGCTTCTCCTGCAGCTCACCGTGGGCTGCCTCGAGCTGGGCATGCTTTTCTGCGAGCTCTTTGTCGGTCTCGGCGGCCTCGGCTGGCGCGGCAGCATCATCACCATTGCTGTCACCATCGTCCTCTGTCTTTTCAAAAGCAGCAGCAGCAGCAGCAGCAGTTACAGCGGCCGCGAGCTTCTCGCACTCGGTCTGGAGCGCAGCCACTTTGCCCTCGAGCGTAGTGATGGTAGCTTGCTGGGCAGCGGCGGCCTCCATGGCGGCAGCCGTGGCCTTCTCGCCGCCCTCTTGCCGGGCCTTGTCCACAGCTGCGTCGTGGCCGTCCACAGCCTCCTGCAGGGCCGCCTTATCCTCGTTGGCGACCGCCAGGTCAGCTGCCATCGTGGCCACCTCGTCTGTCTTGGCCGCCACGTCAGCTTCCAACGACGCGATCTGCGCCTTGCACGCTTCCAGTTCGGCTGCCACAGCCGTCTTTTCCGCCTCAAGGCTGGCCAGCTTTTCTTCCGCGTCGGCCACCTTGGCCTCCAGGGCGTCCTTGTCCTCGTCAAACTGGTCACGCGCTGCAGCCTCCCGGTCCTCGGCTGCCCGCGCTGCCTCCACGGCCGCAGCCGCTGCTGCTACGCGCGCCGCCTCCTCTTCCTCTAGAATGCCGATGCGCACCTGCAGCGCCTCCTTGGTCGCCGTCAGGTCGTCAATCTGGCTTGCCATAAGCAGGTGCAGCTCCTTGTTGGCATCCCGCGCCGCCACCACCTGGCCCTCGAGGCTGCTGCACTTGGCATCTAGCTCGCCGCAGCGCGCCTCGAATGCGGCCTTGCCCTCGCGGAACAGCGTAGCCGTCTCCCGTTCCTCGGCCAGCTCGGCGCGCAGCGCGTCCAGCGTCGTGTTGGCGGCCGCGAGCGTCTGGTGCGCCTCGTGCAGCGCGGCCTCGCTGTCGTCGCGCTGGTGGCGCGCACTCTCCAAGTCGGCCTGCAGCTCCAGCAGCTCCTGGCTGGCGGCCGCTTCCTTTGCGACCAGGGCACCGTCCGCGCACGCTCCGCCTCCTCCTGGGCCGCCTCCTGGGCCTCCTGGCCTCCTTGAGGGCATCATTCTCCTGGGCCAGGGCCAGCATGCGCTGGCGCTGCTCGTTGGCCTCGCGCCGGAGATGGTCGCCGTCCTGCTGCGCCTTTCCCAGTGCCGTGACGGCCGCGTGCAGCTCGTCGGCCAGCCTGGTCTGTTCGGCCTCCAGCGTCTGCTGGCGCTGCTCAACTGCGCCTCGAGCGCGACCCTGTGCGCTTCAAACTGCGCCTGCGTGTTCTTGTCCGTGTCGGTGGACGAGGAGGAGGAGGACGTCGTGGCGTTGCTGGAGAACCGTACGCCAGGGGCCGAAGAGTCCACCGCAAGCGTCCTGGTCACGCACCTCGCTGGCGGGGGCATGGACGTACGACTCGCGCCACTGCCGGCCGGGCACGTGCACCAGTTCCGTGTCGTCGGCCGCATGATCTCGCGGTCGATGCCGCTGAACGAGCGGGACCGCCGGCGCGTGGGCTTGCTGCTGGGGCGGTGCAAGTGCACTAAAGGACACCATCTGCGGAGGCAGGCTGAGCCGGACCGAGGGACGCAGCGATGCTGTCTGCTCGACGCCGGTGGCCGTCTGCTGATGCTGCTGCTGCTGCTGCTTCTTGTCGGGCCCGTAGTCGTAGTGCTCGTCGTAGTGGCAGTGGTCGCGCCCACCATAGTCGCGCTCGTCCACCGACGTGGCCTGTGTGCTGTTCGACAGACACGATGCCGAGTCTCGGTCTCGGACGAGTCAAACGTCACGTGCTTGGTGCTGTGGTGGTTGGTCGAGAGGGAGCCTGTCGTGCTGCCCTCGTAGAAACAGAGTTGTTGTGGCTGTTGTGGATGTTGTTGTGGATGTTCATGTTGCTGAATGACGGACGACGTGTCATGTAGTTGCCGTTTCTGTTGTTGCCGCTGTTGCTGTGGAAACCCAAAGCCGGCGCCGAGTTGCGGTGCATGTTGCCCGTGCTGGCCGCCGCGAGAGCGCTTGTACTGGTAGGAGCAGTTGGCAGAGAAGGGAGGTCGTTGGCGACGCTGGCAGACGGCGGCGCCGCAGGGTCAGGAGCACCTCGGACCGGCCGTTGGTAAAGTGCACCGTCGGACGCGAGTGGTCGGCCGGCCGTACCACCCGCCGAGGGTGGTGGTCGCCGCGGCGGGTGTTGGTGGTCGTGGAGGTGCTGCTGCTGCGGAGCGATGGCGCTGTCCAAGGAGGCATCATGTCGCCTTCCGAGACCTCGTCGTCGGTCGAGGACGGCCTGTCCGTCAGGGACAGACGCCGCTGCAGACGGAGGTGAGGCTGGGTCCGCTTGGGGGGCGGCTTGGCTGAGATTGTGCTGTGAGACAGGCCCTCCTGCTGCTGTCTTCGGTCGGCCGGAAGGTCAGCCGCGGCTTCTGCACGCGTCACGCCCTCGCGGAGGTAACGAGCTGGAAAACGGGTTGTCTCGGTCCATGGTGGTTTTGTGGGTGTGCTTATGCTTGTTTTGATTTTGTTGCAAGGACTTTGTGAAAAGTCAGTCGGGTGATCGGACAGGGGATCCTTTGTTGATGCTGTTGTCGATGTTGTTGTTGGTGCTGGTGTCGATGTGGATGGTGTTTCTGTTCTGGGTGTGTCGGAGATGTCGGTCGTGGTCTGGGTTGAAATGGCTGCTGGTGTCGGTTGAGATGGCTAGAGCACTCATAACGGAAAGTGGAGAGAGTTTGTAAGTCGAGAGGAGGGAGGGAAAGACGGTGCTCAAAAGGGTGTGTTTTGGTTTTGTATGAATCTCGTGTGATGGACTTGTGCAGAGTTGCTTTGCAAGGCGAGAGATCATAGGCAAAGAGTAGCACTCGGTATATAAACAAGATTCCTGCAGGAGTGCCCGGGTCGTTGCAGATACACAAGGCAAGGAAGAAAAAATGATAAAGTAAAAATAATAAAGTAAAAAATAATAAAAAATACTACCAAGGATTTTTTTTTTAAAAAAAGGCATGATTTACGCCAGGTGTGTGCACAGCAGTCCAACGGTCCAGCCCTTCCTGCGGCGTCTGACGCTCGTCACAGACTGGCCAGCATTGGCTAGCCGGCCAGACAGCCAGCAAAGGGCCAGCCCCAGCCCCCTTTTCCAGAGGCATTAATGGCTGATTGGGTAGCAAGGGCAAATGAGGTACACCAGGGGCAAGGCAAATTAGTCGTAGTAAAGCAGGTTAAATCTGGTAAATCGGTAAAATCAGGAGAGTCAGAGGGTCAGGAGAGCCGTGGGCAGTCGGAAGACATCTGAGGCAGCAGCTTTTCAAGCAATGTCTCGTTATAGGCGGGTGGATATGCTCTTTTTTCTTTTCTTTTCTTTCTTTTTCCTTTTGCTTCCCTTCTCACCCATTCTTTGACTTTCCTTTATTATTGACCGTTGTTTTGCTGTCCAATATCACACTTTTTCAAGTCTCACTCTTTCCACGGGCCAGCAGCCACCTGGGCCGTCGTAAACGAGGCTGTCGTTGCCCAATGGCCTGGGAGCGTGGGAAAAGTGCACTGGACTCAAAAGTGCACTGATGTGCACTGAAATCTTGGATTTTAGCACCTTTGGGCCAGCCACCATTCCTTCAGCGGGCCTGTCTGTTGCTACAGCAGTCCGAGCCTAATCCCCACAGTTGGGCGTTGGCGCCAAAAGATGTGCCCGGGTGGCAAGAAGGGCAAGAAGACGACGAAAACAACAAATGCTTTCTTTTTTTGTGTGTACTCGTATATGATTTTGTGGCAATTATCGCCTATGAAATTCAGGGTTGTGATTCCGATTGCGCCTCCTCGCTCGTGTCTTTTTATGACCACCCGACTGCCTATGAGATGGGCCCAACAATGTCTGTCCACTGTAAAAGAGGCCCTTTTTGCAAGATATCCCACGTATGACGGGGCTCTGCTCAAAGGAAGTGATGGTAAAGGCATCAATGATCTGATGCTGTACTGCTAGATATCTCGAGCCTAAAGGCCTGGAGTCAGCCCCGTTGCCAGGCCATCTGCCATTCACCCGTCTCTGTTCCTCACTCAATTACTTGTCACTTTCTGTGCTTCTAACCCTGTAATGTCGGTTTATTGCGTACACGAGTGGGACAGTTATGAGAGAGTAAAAACCAAGGCAGACAGCATATTCGTTTCTGTTTTGTCCTTCTTGGTATTCTCTCATTTTATTCTTATATTCTTATTTGTAGTTTGTGCTCTCTGCCTATTCTCACCTTCAATTCACTAGTACTTCACATCCATTTGTCTCTCCCTCAACGTCCTCCCGTGCCGCCGTATCGACGTGGTCTGTTGTTATTCGGTCACTTTCCCTGCGCACAAGGCAACTGGCTACTTGCGTCCGCACGCCCTCACGTCACGCCTCGTTTCTTTGCGTCGCTGCTGGCATCGTCACCTCTTTTGTCACCCGTTCTTCGTGTTGCTGGACAACGTTGGACACCAAAGAAACGATATAAATGACAAACTGCAGGCAGCAAGCCGGCCCATGTGAGACGGATGCGTTTGTATTTATAAATTGCATCTTTAGTGGACAGAAGCGTAGTCCACAAAAGGCCGACATGAATGTGAGGAATGATGAGGAACGATAATAATTGAAATATCAATATAATTATCAATAAAATAAATTAAAACAAAAACAAAATAAAACCCAACAAAACTCACACCGCTCTCTTCAACAGCACGAAGTGCCAACAAGACGCGCTGCATCCAACAGGCAACAGCCGCAGCTGCAGACAAAAGAAAGATGAGAATGCGCATTTACAAAAATGCAGAACAAAACTACAGAATACGGGTCGTAAAACTGCACACACTGGTGAACAGCACACAACATGGCAATGCACCGAAGGACGCGTTGATGTGGCAGGAGAGAGGCCAATCAACCAGTGCGTCTTTCTCATAAAGCCTCTTCGTTGTCCTTTCTGAGTCACCTCGACAGCAAAATTCAACAAGGTGGAGCATACCACGGGAGTCCCTCACGCCCGTCTCTCTCTTAACTGAGTGCACGCCTTAATGGGATGCACGGTGCACACAAGGTGGACCCTGCCCAGGCCCAGCCAGGCCTTTTGTAGATGTGCTCGTGCAGAGAAATCCGGAGGACGAAGTTCATAGGCAGGAAGAGGGCAACGAAAGAAGCTGCCTGACAGAAAGAAGGGTGGAGTCATGGCGGTAGACGCGCTGCGGCAGAACAGGACTTAATCACAAAGTGAGCGAGAAACGAGCCGAAGAGTGAGTCAATCCAGAGAGCTCGCAGCTGTCTCCCATGGCCACTCGAGGTGCTGCAACAAACACGGACAGCCTGTCCCGTCTCTGCTTCTGTCACACGACACAAGATACGCCAAAGCTCCTCACCAAGGGTTCTTTTCACAGCATTTACTCGGTCAAACGGTGCAAAACCAGACCAATTCGCATATGACGTAGCCAGGCAATCCCTCGTGCTGCTTGACTTGCTCCTCCTTTCCCGACAAGAAACCACACTGAAAATTTAGGAGCAGAATCAGCAGCAAAACTGCCTCCCCCTGTGGCCCTGGGGCTGGACTCTTTTACCCGTTTCTGCGACTCACGGTTGGGTCTTGAATTTGCCGGGCTCTGATTGGCCCGCTTCCCACTAACAAACTAGCTGCCAACGCTCACAAAAAAAGTCATTTCCGAATTCGGAGGCGAATCCTCTTCATTCACAGCAGCACCTCAGTTACAGTAGTCCTGGCTAAAGACAGATCTCAACAGCAAACGGGACAGCGGGGCTGGCCGACGCCTAGACACTCCCAGAGCCGTCTCTATTTGTCGACCTCGATCTGTCTGCTCCGTACATTTACAGCCTTTGCTGCCTCGATCTCGACTTCTCGTGCTGTTCGTCCTCTCCGAGGCCCATTTGCCGGCGGACCCAAAGCAGCATGGCCGGGGTATTCCAAGAGCGGAGCCTGGCAAAGCATCCATTCTGTTGCGTTGTGACGTATTGCCCCTCACTCCCTCACTGCCCTCACTGCCCTCACTGCCGTGAAATGCCTCGATGGCCCTCGATGAGCCCTGATCCCGACTGCCCGAGCAATGCCCGCCTTGAATGGGCTTCTGAGCCTTCGGGGTTCGATGCTCGAGTCAGAGGCCCGTCTCCACAACGGACGACGATAGTCACGTGCCTTCCCGACACCTGCGTGTTTCTGGCCTTCTTCCCGCCCCTCCTCTGTGCGCGGATGCGTCGTATCGCGGGCCCCATCGCCCAAGCGTGTGCGTGGTCTGTGTTGTGTGTTCTGCGGCCTGCGTGTCCCGTGTGTAGTTCCAAAGATCCGTGCAGAAACACCGCCGTAGCCGTTGCAGTACGTTGTCGCTCCTTGCCGTGCCATGGGGTAACATGCTGCGTGCCGCGCTCCTGCCTTTTGCGTGTTCTCCTGCTCCTGCCCTGATGCCTTCTGGGCGGTCGAGCCAGGGCAGGAGCGCGCCTGCACCTCATCTGCTGCACCATAAAAATTTTACAGTGCGGGTTGCCCATCCCGCATTTTGCCACGGCACGCCCTGATTGGTGCGAGTGGCCCCACCGCCTGCAACGCGGCCGACCGCCCACCGTCAAAGGCACAGAAAGAAGACTAAATCTGGCAGAAGAAATGCGAGGCACTAGCGGAAAAAAATTGGAAAAAAGAAAAAGACGGAAAAAAATTCTCATTGACCAATGGGGTGAGTCACTTGGCTCTATTTTTCATCGTCCCCATGAAAATTTGCAGCGCTCATCGGAGGCAACCTCACTGCAGCAAGGAAAACAGACATCAGTCAGAAACGGCAAGAGCGCCTCCCCGCCGCCGTCCTCGCCCTAACAAAATCGAAAACCAAAAACCGCTCTAAGGTGCCCACCGCCCTGGGCGGATATTTTCTCTCGTTCACACGGTCTTTCTTTCCCTTTCTGTCTCCTCTTCGTTCCTTCCCATTTCTGATCCATAAACCAAAAAAAGCAAAGCAAGAAGAGTCATACCTGCCTCTTTCGCTCTTTCCCTCTTTCCCTGCCTCTTCCCCGCGCCCGAATAAATACTCTGAATAGCCTCACTTTGGTTCCTTTTTTCTCCCCCTTCCTCCTTCATCCACAGCCACAACCAATAGCCGAGACCACCACTTCCCCTGTTCTCTCCCGTCCCCCTCCCACCTCGATCCGAGTCATCCTTCCCTCCACATCCGATCGATCAACATGTCTCCCTCTGCCGACGTCAGCGTGAGTACCCCGATCCCGAGTCTTGAACGAGGAGACGCAGAAACTGCAGTCAACGCAAAAGACACAAAAGACACAAAAACACCATGCTAACTCTTCACAGGCTGCGAGCTTGCCCACTTCGGGCTCGCAGGGCCACACCACCCGCAACACCAACCCGTACCAGCCGGTCGGTGACTTCCTGTCCAACGTCTCCCGCTTCAAGATCATCGAGTCCACGCTGCGCGAGGGCGAGCAGTTTGCCAATGCCTTCTTCGACACCGAGACCAAGATCAAGATTGCCGCGCACTCGACGACTTTGGCGTCGACTACATTGAGCTGACCTCGCCGGCCGCCTCCGAGCAGTCGCGCCAGGACTGCGAGGCCATCTGCAAGCTCGGCCTCAAGGCCAAGATCCTGACCCACGTGCGCTGCACCATGGCGGACGCCAAGATCGCCGTCGAGACGGGCGTCGACGGCCTCGACGTTGTCATTGGCACCTCGCACATGCTGCGCGAGTTCTCCCACGGCAAGGACATGGAGTACATCACCAAGAGCGCCATTGAGGTCATCAACTTTGTCAAGTCCAAGGGCCTCGAGGTCCGCTTCTCGTCCGAGGACTCGTTCCGCTCCGACCTCGTCGACCTGCTGGCCTTGTACCGCACTGTCGACAAGGTCGGCGTCAACCGCGTCGGCATTGCCGACACCGTCGGCTGCGCCTCGCCGCGCCAGGTTTACGACCTCGTCCGCACCCTGCGCGGCGTCGTGTCCTGCGACATTGAGGTCCACATGCATAACGACACGGGCTGCGCCATCTCCAATGCCTTCTGCGCCCTCGAGGCCGGTGCCACCCACGTCGATGTCTCCGTCCTCGGCATTGGCGAGCGCAACGGCATCACCCCGCTGGGCGGCCTCATGGCCCGCATGATCGTCCAGGACCGCGAGTACGTCACCAAGAAGTACAAGCTCCACAAGCTCAAGGAGATTGAGGACATGGTCGCCGAGGCCGTCCAGGTCAACACCCCCTTCAACAACTACATCACCGGCTTCTGCGCCTTCACCCACAAGGCCGGCATCCACGCCAAGGCCATCCTCAACAACCCAGCACCTACGAGATCATCGACCCCGCCGACTTCGGCATGACCCGCTACGTCCACTTCGCGTCGCGTCTGACCGGCTGGAACGCCGTCAAGACCCGTGTCGGCCAGCTCGGCCTGGCCATGTCCGACGACCAGGTCAAGCTGGTCACCAGCAAGATCAAGGCTCTGGCCGACGTCCGGCCCATTGCTATTGACGATGCCGACTCGATTATCCGCAGCTTCCACCTGACCCTCGAGAAGAACGGCGAGCTGAGCACGAACGGCGACGCGCCAGTAGAGGCCCAACCCGAGGTGGCCGCCAACTAAGCGGCAGCCGTTTTTCTGGTTAAAAACAAACCAAAAAATAACACGACGCAAAAAAGGGACATGTGACAACATATTGGGAGTTCTTTTGATAATTTTTTTTGAAATCTTTCTTTTTTTGAGAGAGAGAGAGGAGACAGTATTTTCTGTTTAATGCTTGAACGCTTTTGCTACATCTTTCATTATTGTTTTTTTTTTTGCTGCTTTCCTCGGTCTTTTTCTATTGGTATCATATTGCGGCGTTTTTACATGCTTTGTGGTTGGGCAAAACATCCAAAAAGAAGAGCAGCTCTTCCAGACAAAATCAGAAAACTAGACTTTGTCTATAATGAAACAAGCAATCTGTGCAGAACAACATTGTGACATGATAAACAAGAACGTGGATGGATGTGACACTGACCGCAGACAGCATGGCAACAGCGCTGGAGATTGATGAGACACTCGAAATCAATAACGGCTGGTTTGAGGACGAACGCCATCGTGGCAATGAGGTGATACGAAACTGAGTGCCAGGCCCGGGATATCTGACGAGCATATGATGGCAGTGCTCCGCCAGAGGCCGTTTGGCAGTTTTATCGTCCCCGCATTGGAATGGCTTTTCATGTCTGGACCTCGTGCGCAACAAAAGCTGCACACGCCGCGCCTTGTCCAAGGAACCAACTAGACAACTGAATAGTTTGTTGCTGGCATGATGCACTTCCCGCTGGTCTAACGTTCATGCCAATGTGCAACACAATCTTTGATATCCTCTCGCGCACAACACAATGTCTCGGTGTGTACCCTCCTCGGACGAATTGCCTTGGTGTGTCGCATGAGCTCGTGAAAAAAAAAGGCTACGATGCTACAAAAAGTCACGCGATATCTCCATGTATCATGAAATATCACAAACTGCGTGACAATTAGAAGCATCATCTGCCGTAGGTCAAGAAGAGACGGTCAGAACAGACGGTGAGTAACTGTTGTATTGTACGCAATACCAAGCTTTCTCCGTGGTTTCTCTGTCTGGAAGAGACATTTTGTGACCTTTTGTGGTCATTTGTGGTCTTTCATGATCATTTGTGACCGTGTACGAACCACGATCCTTATCCGTGCCTTCATCAACTGTCGCTCCTCGAGTTCAGACTGACATCTTCCGGTGTAAAACGTTACGAGGGAGCTTGTCGGCCGCGTGGTTCTGCCGCCGCCGTTTCCGTGAGATGCAAGCCGAGAACGCGGTCGAGCTCTTGTTGGCTTTTCAAACTGTGTTGGTCCGCTGCTCGCTGTGAGTTCTTGGTGTCTCGTACACTCTACGTGGCTGATAAGAGTGGCCACGTTTGTGTCGCCTGGAGACCCTGCATCGGTTGGCTGCTCTTCAGATCTTGTGTCTCCGGGGACGCAGCCCCAACCGTCCGGCCAATCCATCAAGAGATTCACGACACCCTTGATTTTCTCACGGGCTTTCTTTCGGTGCTCGGTCAAAGACCTTCAAGAAAACACAAAAAAAAACATCACGTATGACTGTATGGTTGTAAAGAAGGGTCCGAGGTGCCGCAAAGACAGTAGCTAATATTGTAATGGTGAGAATTCAAGCTTTTTTTTCTAGGATGCACATTTATGTTATAAGAGTGCAACATATATGATTTGAATTTTTTATAAAAAAACCAAAGAAAATAAAGAAATCAAGTTAGGTGCTCGTCTTTATTTAAGAATAATGACATATTGTTTTATTTATCGTTTGCCAAGCTGGGTTTTGTTTTCCCCACTTTGTTTCTTTGCTAGAAAAGTTTTTACTAAAATTTTTAATTTCCTCCCGAGTTCTCTTTCTTTTTCTGGCAGCCACAAAATATACCGACCAATTCTAGCTACGCAGCAAAATAGCTTCCATGTGATACGTCAACAGAACCACGAAGGCGCCCCGAATGTCCTTATCATGCACCCACCCTTTCACCAGGGACGCCCTCACCGATGTAACACAGCCGTACTTTGTAGACAAAGGTTTCTTGCGTCTCCGTTGACGTCTTCTTCTGTCTCGTTCCTTGCCCAACCCAGTCTCGGCCAGTCCTTTTGGTTCCACATATACGGCGACGTACATTGCCACAGACCATCTAGTAGCTGACACCATCTATCCACAGACGACGGTGTTTACCTGCCCGGGATACCCAGTAGGAAGGGATGTGTGCTCGCAGGTGGCTGCATCGATTGCATCGGGGCCACTGCAGGCTACGGCCCAGGCGAGCAAAGACCGAGCCTATGGGTCTCCTCCCTTTCCATCTCCACCCATGCAAAGATAAATCTCATGGAGGGTGAGACCAGGAGCCTGCACAGTACTTTCTAGCAGACAAAACTACCCTCTTGGCTGAGGGCTGACCACCACCCCCAAAGGAGTTGTCCTCCATTGTTTTGATTTTTCGTGACAGGCCTCGGCAGTCTCCTGTCAACTTCGCTGTACGTGTAGTGAAGGGTATGCAAGCCATCCATACTTGTAGTTCAGCATCATTGGCTGTGATGTGATTGCTTGCAGACCAGCTGACCATCTCGCGCGAAAAAAGAAAAAAGAAAATTGTCTTGCGCATCGGCGAGCGAGGGTTAACGTTGTCTCTCCTGCTGTGCCATCCGTGTGTCACTTGACAGGGGATGTCTCCCGGCCCTGGTCTTTTTGTTGTCAGTTACTCGCGTTCGTTTGAGATCGAAGTGAGGATGTTTCGGCTCTGGAACTGGTCTCTTGATGAGAGCTAGCATCCCGGCCTGGTCGTGGGCTTCGATCGTCCTCGATGGATGTGTGGCAATACGAGTAGTCCGAATCGTGTTTGGTAGCTCGATGCCCAGACAAAGAAAGTGAAGCTGTGTGAAAAGACTTGGGGCACGAGAAACAAGGTTCACTGGAGAAAGATCTAGAGGGATGAAGTGCTATAAAGCAAACAAGTACATGTAAATAAGAGAAGAAAAAGAAAAAGAAAAAGAAAAAAAAAAAAGAATACAGCTGTCAAAGAGGATGCCAATACGGAGTCTCCGTATAGTCGTATTCATTACATGACAAATTGGATTAATACGGGCCTCTGCAGCTCGTTGACACAGTTGTTTCGTCGCCTGTAGAGAGGAGGCCAGGCCAAGAGGTGTTGTTAGTAAGGGATCGCTGAGGCTTGTTCTTTGAAAGAAAAAATGTGTCTCGCGGTATCTGGAAAAGTGGGCCCATCACTGTGGATTTGCAAGGGCCACATGCATGTGTACCCCGCAAGAAAGCGATATTTATTTGTTTCTTTGTGCGCGTACCGTTGCTGAATATTGCGAGATACAATTTCTGGGAACTAGATGGGATAGAAGAAAAAAAGCGAAAGGCAAAGAAGTGCTATTCACAAACGGTCAGAAAAAGAAAAGAAGAAAGGCAACTGCAAGACAGGCCAAATGGGCAAGAGCCACAGCGGCACAACCACTGACACAACCACGAACACCGCCTGACGTTAGCGGCTTGCGGGTGGTCCACATTCCTCAGCCCCGCCCGGTTGCCCCGAGCGCGAACGACATGCCAATCTCTGCCTCTTTTCCTCCTAGATGTTGCGTGTTTTTAGTGTGCGATGAAAGATGTGCAAAGATGTGCATCTGCAATACCCTGTTTTGGCCCCAATGATTGTGCAGCAAATCCGCCGCCTCGACGCCATGTGTCATGCCTGTCTCTCGCCTTTTACGGGACTTTTATTGTGGTCTCTTTGGCGATTCATTGCCTGTTATTTGCCAATTGCATATCAAGCTTTGCACCGCTGGATTGATCGCCAATCCGGCATTGAAGAAAACTGTGGACGATGGGGACGACTGAGCACAAGCCACGATCGGCAACCGGGATGCGGCTGCAGGCGGGTCCATCACACGACGTACTTCCTCTTGACGTCTGTTGATATTGACAACGTTTGTGGCAACTAGCATATCGTATCGTCAGCCTTGCATCAACCGGGGGCCTGGATTGCATATTCCGGAACCGCGCCAGGAAATGAAGGGGATGGCGGAAGGGGCGATTGGGATGGAAAAAGAAAATAAAAAGGGACCAAAATGACGAGCATAGAGCCAAAAAAAAGGAACGAAAGGGCGACGAGAAGGGGACAAAAGAGACCGTGCATAACAGCAACGGCTCCAACAGGTACCGATCGATCAGCTATTAATCGATCGCCCGCCGGCGTGGCCTCCGGCTTTTGGCTGCGTGGTGGTAGTCCCGTGGTTCTGACTACGATACTAGGCGGGTGCTCTGAATAAAGGGACTGTCTTTTCTTCTTTGGCTGCCTTTTTTTTTCTTTTACTTGTACCATCCTTTTCCATTTCCCATTTACCATCATCCCGACTTCCTTCGTTTCCCGCCCAAGGCTCAGTAGTGCCCGCCATGTATAAGCGACAATGGACCATGCCACAACGGCCGTGATGAAAAAAAAAGAAATATACACGGCTAATGGCTAATGCAATACGGCATGGAAATGCTTAAATCGCAAATCCAACGGTTCATGGACTACCGTAGCTTCTGAGGTTAGGGCCGGCCTGGGCCAGCTGAATCCAAATAGAACACGAGGACGATGGCTAAAAGCAAAACGAGGGAGAGTGGTGCAAAACCATCACGAACCAAAGGTAAGGGGCCGAGGGAAAGCTGACAGCGCCTTGTGAAAATTTGCTGAACAGAGCTGAACAGAGCTGAAAAGACTGAGCCGTGTCTTTTTCGGGGGGCGTCTGCCGGCAGTCTCTGGCCGTCGGCGCTGGCACGCGAGATGACAGACTGAACAAAACACACATGCAAGAGCCACTAAAACTGAAGCAAAAGCCCACAACGCGTGGCTGGCGGTACTTTCTAACGCCCCTAGAACAGGGACCACACCAAGGGGACGCCGTGGGAGGCCGTGCCGCCGCCGTCCGCTGTTTTCGTTGCTTAGGAGGAGAGAAAACAGTAGGAAAAGAATGAAAACTTTTTTTTTTGTATTTTTTCTTTTTTTTTTCTGTATTTTTTTTTCTGTATTTTTTTTTCTTCCGAGCTTTCCATAGTCCCAAGCACGGCATGTGCGCGGACAGCACGGCCGAGGTGTATCTGTGGGGATGTGACATGTAAGCTGAAGACGATAAAAAAAGTACAGCTTACCCGGACGATGAACCGGGAGGAGGGCACATTGGAAGGGGTGATGCGGGTTGGGGACGATGTATGAGCATGTCTTGGGCATGTCTTGGATGGGATCAGGACACGCTACCCACCCCTCTGCCGTCGATGGCTCTTTGTTTGTCTTTTGTCTGGTCTGCTTCCGCGGTCGATCCGTTGCTGTTTTGTCCCCCCCCCTTTTTTTTTTCTTTTCTTTTTTCTCTTCTTTTTTTTTCGTACCTTTGTCCGGGTCTAATACAGCCTCCCGCCCGTTGCTTCTTTGTGTGCATGTCTCCGAGTGTGTGAATATTTATAGTTAAACTGCCGAGCACCCCTCTCCCTCTCTGAACCGTTTCACTCTCTTCATTCTTTTCATTCTTTTCATTCTTCTTATCTTCTCTTCTATTCTCCAAGGCCTTATTCTTCTTGCCAGCATTATCTTCTTTTGGGTTGTTTCATTACATCCTGCTCTCTCTTCAACGTCCCCTTCCCTTTTGATATCTCCCTTCACACGAGCCACTCGCCACCATGGTCGTCCACACGCCTACGGGCGAGATGTCCACGTTTGCACGCAGGCTGCCGCAGGAGCCCAAGAACCTGTTCGTGGCCGGCCTCGCCGAGTTTGTCGGCACGTTCCTCTTCCTCTTCTTTGCCCTCGGCGGCACCACGGCCGTCAACAATGCCGGTCCCCAGGACGCCGTCCTCGCCGCCAACCCGGCGCAGCTGCTGTACATTTGCATGTGCTTTGGCTTCTCGCTCGCCGTCACCGTTTGGATGTTTTTCCGCGTCTCGGGTGGCCTCTTCAACCCCGTCGTGACGCTGTCCCTGGTCCTGGTTGGCGCTGTCGGCCCCGTGCGCGGCGTCGTCGTCTTTCTTGCGCAGCTGCTCGGCGGCATGAGCGCCGCGGCCGTGCTTTCGGCGCTGCTGCCGGGCGAGCTGCAGGCCAGCACGACGCTCCGCTCCGACACCAGCATCGCCCGGGGCCTGTTTATCGAGATGTTTGCCACGTCGCTGCTGGTGCTGTCTATCCTTCTCATGGCCGTCGAGAAGCACCGCGCCACCTTCACGGCGCCGCTATGCATTGGCCTGTCGCTGTTTGTGGCCGAGCTGACGAGCATCCCCTACACGGGTGGCGGTGTCAACCCGGCGCGCTCGTTTGGCCCTTCCGTGGCAACGCGCACCTTTCCGGGCTACCACTGGATCTACTGGGTTGGCCCCATCCTGGGCTCGCTGCTGGCCACGGCCTTTTACAAGATCATCAAGTTCCTCGAGTACGAGACGTGCAACCCGGGCCAGGACGGCTGCGGCGACTCGGACCAGGTCTTCAACCTGCACCACGAGGGCAACTCGCGCTCGCTCAACAGCAACCCCATACTGCCGCAGCACCAGGGCCACGCCGGTGCCGCTGCCGGCGACGTCCACCACCAGAACTCGGGCAGCGACGTCTCGGGCAACAACCGCAACAACCTCGAGCGCAAGCTGAGCGGCGACACCCGCATCGGCAACATGTCGCCGGGCGCCAAGCCCGTGACGCCCGTCGGCATCAACGACAGTGCCTACCGCAATGCCAACACCCTCGAGGCCGGCCGTTAAGGTGGGCAGCGGTGTCTATCGGCATCAACACTGCTGCCATCGAAGATACCAATGCCGCCCGCAGGTATGGGGACGGCGTGGCTTCTTTCTTTTCTCGTCATTTATTTCTCGACACAAGTTTTACAAAGGGGTGGTGAGCCATGGGTATGGTGCACATAATTTATTTTGGCGGTAATGCAGCTGTTTGTGGAGGAGCGAGAACCTGGCAAGGCCGCTACAGGAGACAGGAATAGGATATGGTCTGGGACACGGCATTATTGGATTGGGATATCGGGCATCGGACACGGGGTATAGGATACTGTATGTTAATATTTGGGAGTCTTTGGGATAATACAAAAACGTGTAAAAATCAAAAGCAATACCCGCATGCGTCGTGGTGTCTCAGTAAGGGCTTCTTTTTTGGGCGATGTTGTCATTGTTGTTGAAATGCGGGGCACATTCCTGGCGCTTTCAGGGTCCTTTCCCACCTCTGTTCACCGGGACAACTTTTTGCCAAGGGCTGGCCAGGGTCAGCTGGAAAAGCGAACACAGGCGACTTACAGCGTCTAGCGCTTGCAAATTAGTGGACTCTTCGACTCTTCAGGGGACTCGGAATGACAACAGAGCAGGACGCCATGTTGCTGCGGACGCACCAGAAAAGGAAAATCAAAGAGGACCTGATTGCTCTTCTGTGGGAGGACAAATGCGTATTTAAAATTAAAATATCACAATACCCCGTTCTTCCGTTCTTGTGTGGATTGAAATCGAACAGGCGACGGACATCTTTGGCGTTGCCAAACGCTGCAGATTAGTGAACGCATAGCGTGCTAATGCCCTGGAGAAGTGTAAGTGAACTCCCTGTAGTCCACTCCCGTACTGAACTGGAGAGCGGTGACGTCTTCCGCAGTTTCCCCGCATCCTTCATCCTTCCTTCCCAGACAGGCAATAATCGTGATTGCATAATCATGCTTTCTCATACGTCCGTCCCACGATGACAAATGGGAAGGCGCGATGGGACAACGGTACACCATATAACAGCTGAAAAGCATCGATTTCGACACCGTGCACATCCGCATTGGCACGCACATCGCACCCAACCAGCGCAGCACACCTCGTCATCATGGTCGACTTCTCGTCTCTCGCGGCCAACGGGCCCATCAAGCAGGAACCTACCAAGCGGCGCATCCGGGCGCAGCTCAACGGCCAGTGGGTCGTGGACACGCTCGATGCCGTGTTTGTCTGGGAGAGCAAATACTGTGAGTCGCCGAGAAGCAGCGAATGAATGAAAAAAAGTGTCGGATAGTACGTGCTGACGCGCACAGACCCGGTGTACTACGTGCCTGTAGCAGCGGTCGAGAACGGGCCGGCCACCGTCACCAAGAACGGCGCGGACAGCAGCGCTGCCGGCTTCACCCAAGGCCAGATCGACGTCAAGGGCACGACGGCCAGCGTCGTCTTCTTTGACAAGGGTCCCCTGGCCGGCCTTGCCCGCCTCGAGGGCGTCGACTGGTTCGCCGAGGACGAGAAGCTCATCGGCGGGCACCCCAAGGACCCCTACGCGCGTATCGAGTGCCTGTCGTCGTCGCGTCGCGTCCGCGTCGAGCTGCGCGGGACCGTGCTGGCCGACAGCACCAACAACGTCTTCCTGCACGAGTCGAACCTGCGCACCCGCCACTACCTCTCGCCCACGGCGGTCGTCGACCACAGCGTGCTGCGGCCGAGCACAACCACGACCTTTTGCCCGTACAAGGGCCAGGCGAGCTACTACGACGTGGTCCTGGCCGACGGCACCGAGGTCAAGGACGGCGTGTGGTACTATCCGATCCCGACGGCAGAGTCTGCGCCCGTCCATGGCCGTCTGGCCTTTTACAATGAAAAGTTTGATGTGTTTATCGACGGCGTCAAGGAGGCGAAGTAGGAGGTATTCTTGGGGAGGAAAGGGAGGGGGAGGGAGAATAAGCAAATTGTCGACGTGATTGATGTGTATTCTAGCCTCGTTGTCTCCATGTATCCTATAATAAACATACCAAAAAAAGACAAACCCTTTCATAGCGTCTCGTCTACATGCAGGCACCGCCGTCGACGCCCAGCACCTTGCCGTTGATCCACTCGCCGTCCTGCGACGCCAGGAATGCCACAACGCGTGCCACGTCAATTGGCAGGCCGACACGGTGGATGGGCGACCAGCCGGCCGCGTACTCGTCCGTCTCCTCGTCAGTAAACCCCAGGCCGTTGGGGATGTACTCGCGGCAGACCGCATGGTACATGTCCGTCTTGATGCCGCCGGGGGCCACGGCGTTGACGGTGATCCTCTTGTCGCCAAAGTCTGAGGAGAACAGTCAGTAAAAAAAACACATCTTTTTTTCGGCCCGTTGGAGAGAGAACCCACCAATGGCCATGCACCGCACAAACGTCTCGATGGCGCCCTTGCTGGCCGAGTACACGGCGTGCCGCGGCACCGCCTTGGCCTGGCCCGTGATCGAGCCATCAGGATCAGCCGGCCGCCCACCTCGAGGTGCTTGTACGCCTCGCGCGCGACAAAGAACTGCCCGCGCGTGTTGACGCTGAACACGCGGTCAAACTCCTCGGGCGTCACGTCCTTGACGTGCCCAAACGAGACCACGCCCGAGTTGGAGCACACAATGTCGAGGCGCCCAAACGCAGCTTTGGCCTCTGCAAACAGACGCACAATCTGGTCAACGTCCGACACGTTGGCCTTGACCGCCGCGGCATCCGAGCCGCTCTGCTTGATGGCCGCGACCACCTCCTGCGCCGACGCGTCGCTGTTGGCGTAGTTGACAATGATCTTGGCGCCGCGGCGGCCGAGCTCGAGGGCCATTTCCCGGCCAATGCCGCGGCCAGCGCCCGTCACAAGAGCCACCTTGCCGGTGAGCGACGCCGAGGGCAGACCCAGCGGGCCAGGGATGGCGTCGTACTTGCTGCCGGTGTGCTCTGTGGAACCCATCTTGGCCGGAGGAGGAGGAGGAGGAGGAGGGGGTGTTATTGTAGTGGAGGAAGGTGGCGATGGGTTGGGAGACGTCGGGCGCGTCCAGAGGGCAACGAGGGCACGATACAGGCTCGAAAAGGCCTGGAGAATGGACGCGAGCAAGCTGGCCAGTGTGGTGGTGGATGTGGTGGCTTGTGGAGAGAGGGGGGACGGTAGCTAGATGCACGATAGATGAAGCGTAGTCTCGGGTTTCTCTCAGACGAGGCACGGGCAGGCAGATGTATTTATGTTTCCGGATATGTTGCCGGATATCTTGTGGCTCTATGGAGATACGGGGTCCGTCCGGACGGGTGTTGGAGAAGCCCATGGTAAACGGGTGCCTGGGAAGAGCAAAATCAGAATAAAATAAAATAAACTAAATAAAAATAAAACAACAAAGGGGGGGAGGAAGATGCCGACCCCACACGGCGGTGACAGTCCATGGAAATGTGTGGTTTGCTCACTTGTGTCTTGTCTGTTGTAGTCTTTCTTGCAGTGTGCCTCTTCGCGCCCTCGCGTCTTGGGCAGACCGACTGGAGAGACAAGTCATGTATGTGATACGCACTCCGACAGCAGGACTTTACGTCCAGTCATTGGCCGTCTTCCTTCTGAAGCTCACAAAGCTCGCTCTTTCTCTCCTCGCACCTCGCACCTCGCACTCGACATCCAAAATCCCAGCTCGTCGGACCTGACGGCTATTCTGAACGTCCGGTGTTGGCGTTTCACCTGCATCCTTTCTCTCGGAGCCCAACGTGACCTAAGAGCTTGGGCTCCTTCCGAGCAATGGCTTTCCGTCACAAGTGTCATGCATGGGAAAACGCATCAAGTCCGTCTTCCTTTTTCAGCTTCGGACCTCTGGGTGGGGGAATTTACCCAGTTTGTCCGGCCACGACCAGGGCCGCAGAACAGCACAGAAAATCAAAGAAAATGCCGTGGCTGCGGTCAAATAAGCTCCAGGAATTTTCAGTTGGGTTAAAGCTTGTCCTTTGCAGGTTTTGTTTTGTAGCTACTCACGCAGCCATATGATTTTCCTTTACTTTGTCCGCGGCTTATGATTAGGTAAACAAGCAGCTGCGTGTATTCAAACGTCACCGATTGTGACTGCAAACAAGAGGAAAGCATCAGTTCAATCTAAGTAGCTGTTTATGCATGATGCAGCAATATTGCCATCGCGAATAGATTGACTGGTGATAACGAACATGATGTCAAGTCGGAGGTGAGGCTGGGCCAGGTGTCGAGCCAAAATTGTCACAACAGCCCCACTACGATGCCACAAGTTAGCGGTGTTAGTGGTGTCACTGGACTGCTACAGCACAGGCCTACCCACTAATACAGCTCACCATAAACAAAGTTCACTTTGTTGACTTGTTGATAACAGCAAAGTATGCCAATTCACTACCACCGGTGCCTCTCTCGACTATATAAGTTTCCCCTCTCAGATCATCTCTCTTCTGTTCCCGTTATTCCAGACGTGCTCTCTTCAGGTTTCAGACCACCAGCGATATCCTCCTTGGCGAATCGTCTGCCGAGCGCTGTTTCCTCCTTTTCAAGTATGCCAGGCTCGGGTTTGTTTTCCATCAGTTCTCCTTACTGCTACTCTGGTGTTACCTTTCTGCTAATAATATTCGATTGACTGAAGAGTGCTTCAAACCCGCAAGGCCTCAAAAGCAACCGACTTCATGAAGCCAGGCAACACCTCGTGAGGTTCCGAGCGGCTCTGAGAGTCGCTGGCTCGATAACGGGAAATCTTTCTTTTCTCTTTCGTTGGATTTCCTCTTCTTTCAACCTTCGATACTCTCACAGAGATGGCAGAATGTCCCCTAGCAGGCATTGGATTATCTTGGTCTTGGTCTCACGTCCAACAAACCCAGTCATCGACTGACTTGCTCACTTTTGCCTTGTTCTCATATCGCAACGGCAGCAAGGAGTAAGGGTGGAAGTGAGCCGCGACAAAAAGTGGTCTCTTTGTCGGGAGAATGGGAGCTACTTACTCATGCAGTTGTCCTCGTCAAGTTTGAGCCTGGCCGTTGAGCTTCGATCTTTCAACGTGTCTTTTCGATGCCCAGGACTGCTAGCCTCTGGAAGCTTCTATCTTTCGTCAGAGGCAACTCCTTCACCCATAGATTACGAGCACTTGATCTTTGGATTTGCCTCGCTGGCCCTGTTCATCGCCGGCTTCTTTTGTGTGCCTCTCGTGGGGTCACTGAAGACCAGCATATCTTGGCTCATCTGATGCCACCTCTCTTCAGTACATCGCCCGACAAATCGCGAGGTACTGACCCAAGCCTTCAGAAACCGCTATAGAAGAAAATCAAAAAAGCGGGCGAACAAATGTATCCTCCAACGAGAAATGCACCATATCGGAGGGTTGCATCATTAGCCGCCTCGAGGCTCTCTCCTTTTGTCGTCATCAAAATGATGGTAAGCCTTTGCATGCCAAGTAGGAGCTACCCTCTTGCCACGAGCATGTTAAGCCAGGTCGTCACCGCATGGAATTTCTCCATCCGCAAGCACTCGCTGTCTCGACTTGGATAAGTAACTTTGGGCCGTGTGCGTGCCCCATTACTTTTGCCTGCCAGTGGCAATAACGGCCCAAGAGACGAGTGACGCATGTCCAGCGGCCTAGTTAGACTGGCGGCGCCTATGATATTTCTACGGGGTCGATATTTACATGGCGGTTTGAACCGCACCAGAGGGATGTGGAGTCCGTGGTATGCCCGCGCTTTGGCCGCTGCCCATGGCACTGAAATCTGCGAGGGGAAATATGTGCGGCTGGCGAAAGATGAGTCCGCCATTAAATGGCCCATGCACCTTTGACGACTTAATTGACGCTGTATTGTATTCTGGACAATACAGACAACATCATTGTCCTGCCTTTCTTGCCGTATACGACTGAAACGGGCGTTTCTGGCAGCGTCTGCCCAAGTCAACAACACGTATCAGCACGCCCTCCGCATATCACCTGCCTTCATCTATCTGAAAACACAGAGAAACCATGGCCCACGACAGTAACCACTTCCCACTCATGGCTTGCGGTAACTGCAGATATTAATCCCGGAGGGGCATAACGCTCTTGACTCTCATTCATCAAACGCGGTGCGGTCAAGGAGTTGCAGAAACAACTCGTCAGAAAGAGGAATGCGCCAATTGTATGGAGCGGGGCCAGGTGGCCTTGGACGCGGAGAGGCAGTGACTCCAATAAAATGGCAGATAGTAAAAAGATTCGACAAAGTCTCACGGGACTGGTCCATCATGTTACCACTTCTGTCAAGTACAGAAAATGAACAAGGGCGATGATGGCTGTTGGAGCTCGATGGAAACCTCCTTTTAGAAAGGAGCAGCCATGGCCAGGGGAACCTGATATACACTAGAATATCGGGGCATTGGTTGGAATAAAAGAGCAGCAATTATGGTATTATATACTTCGTCATCTCGACAAGTCAATAAGTTACTACTTGGTTTTGAACTTCTCGCGCCGCGAGCAAATCAATTTTAAGCCGATCTATCCTCGTTCTTAGATCTGTACGTAGATTTCTTGTCGGGACGCGAAGTGCCGCTGCTGTCGGCGTCTCCAAGGCACGGTCCCGGTGTTTCACGTAATGGCTGGTTCTCTGTTCTCCAGCTGAATATTTTGTCTACGATGTGCATTAAAGTGAGTGTGTGCGTACTAAGATGTAGCGTCAAAAGAAGGGGCACAAATTCTTTAGAAAGTGCAGTTATCTTCCACCTCGACGCCCGTCACTATGAACACCCGAGACGCTAGCTCTCGGCGCCGATATCCAAGATGAGCTCTTTATTAACTTTTATGCTGCATAAATTGGTCGCCGAGGTCCGCTGGGGACGACCCAAATAAAGATACAGAAAAAGGATAAAACGCCCTGTAGCACAAACACCGCCCGCCCCCCGGCCCCAAAAGCAGGCTTTGCTGTACATTGCACAAGAAAATAAGAGAATCGTCGTCCAGGGCCAACAAACAAGACAGTCAGGCACACACTGCTTTCACAGGGACCAGGCTTGAGAGAAGATGTATTGGGTACGGAGTATACAAAGAAGGATGGAGGATCCTACATGGAAGAAGAGGTTGGGACGATCCGTCAGCCCCAGCACAACCTGCTACATATCGTTGCGGATGTTCGTCCCTTCGTCCCCTGGATCCCCGGTTCTTTTGCTCCTCCCAGCTGTCTTCCATACTGCTGAGCACCCAGCCCCCTTGATGTATTCGTGTTTGTTCACGTTGTAGAACCCAAGATGCCTGCCCTGCAAGTACACATTGGCCTTCATAGCACAAACGAAATGGGCAAGGAAATATCAAAATGCTGCACTAAAAATATCGGTTCCTGGATAGTGACTAATATCGGTGGAAATAGAATATTCTCCAGTCCTGTGGCAGCAAAATCGGCAAGTGCCCTTGTGCGCGGCCCGTTCCGTGGTCATCCTTCCTAAATGGGCTCCCATAAATTGCATCTACTTGTTTTCGCTCCCCAGATAGTCCACACTCTTACGAAAAACGGAAATATTACTTCTTTCCAATTTCTCCGACCAATGTCTCTTGTTGATGTTTCTCCTGCACCCTCTTAATCTATCTTTCACGTTGCCGGGTCTCTTTCCTATTTTCCACCAGACAAACCCTTTTGGTAGGGATGCCTGTAGGTTTCAGCGCCACAAGCAAGCGGCAGAAAAGTTCACCAGGGCTACAGCTGTGTGGTTCAAGGAAGAGAACGATCGGATAGCGACGAGACCACAAAGCCAAGAAGATTGATGCGGAACTACCTGCTCGAGATGGCTAGCTGGTACCATTACATCATATAGGATCATACAGAAAGGATTCAATCTTCTTTCTCTTGTCTTGCCCTTCAACGACCAAATCTATTCCAGCTACAAATTGGTTACAAAATTGGCCTTGGTCATGGGTCTTCTCCGTCGTTGTCTCAGCTACGCTGTTCCGGCCCTTGTGGTTTCCCGGACTCTGGTATCTTCCTGCATGTCTCTCCCTGTATTTCTCCTCCTTTGTTCCGGCTGTTTTCTCCTTATAGATTGCCTTTTCTGGAATCTTGTTTGGCTGCTCCTTCATCCGCCTGATAGGAGGACTCTTTAATCTATGCATGTTCTCATTTTCTCCCGGGTTGTTGGCAAATCCGAGAATAGACTTTCGACTTGAACTCTATCCGCAAAAAATCCAACTATTCGTATCCCATACGCACTATGGGTCAAACATGTATGCAGATTCTTTCGCTGCTGCCGTTGAATCGTGCAAAGATCAAGGTGAACGGCCGGTAGCTCCATCTTGGCAAATATGACTTGCGCGGTACAGTCCCCTGGCACATAGCAAAGCGTAGGCAGACTATGCTCGCAGTATGGCCAAGCGTGGTTAAGGAAGCACTGCTTGCAGTGACTCCCGCCATGGCTATGCCATGTTGTCGGTAGCCTACGTACATGTACGCATGTATGCAACGCATATGCACACGCACAATGGCTGGTTTTGCATTGGGTTTGCATCCAAATCAAGCAATCTCAAAGGTCATCTGTATCACCAAATATTACCACCCTGCAGAGTACGTAGCGTACAATGGCCCTGGACTCCCGCATACTACGGAAAACAAGACAAGGCAAGGGAAACGAAGACAAACAAGGAGTGTTCGAGGTACAATGGCCAGAGGCTCATCCGAGACAACTGGTACCTGAAAACAATACGCCTTGAACTCGCCTCAACTACGCCTTGAAGGAGGATCCTGTACGACCAGGAAGCAATATCGAGACATTGGACAGCTTGGTTGTATCGAGGTACAGCCTCTTTGGAAGGCCTGACCAGGTCATCAGCAAGCAAGAAGCAGCCAGTGTTGCACCACACATACAAGCCTTAAATATATAGCGTCAGTATTCCTGATTGTTGCGCCGTCCCAGGCCTGCCCCAGGTTCTACAGCAGTGCAGAGCTCCATCTATTTTTCGACAGAATGTACATAGTGTGTTGCATGAGATGTGGCGCTGGTGATTTTTGACCGGGGCTACGGCACCCTGGCGACCGATTCCGGTATTCTCGAGCAAGAGAAGCAAGCAAGGCTAGGAGGAGAAGGTGCCAACTCTTGGGGTGGGAAACGGAGCACGGATTTCAACAAAGGAAGAAAATTAAGAAAAAGAAAAAAAGAAGAGTACAGAGTTAACGCCTGCCAAGTCATGCCAAGAAGATATAAAAAGGCGAGCCATCGTCGACCTGGAGATGTTTCTGTTGCTTGATTCACCCTCATCTCTCCCATCTCCCCCGTCTTCCCTCGACATAAAGGACTCCCACCGGACCATGCCTGGCACCGACAAGCAGTTCCTGTAGTGTCGTTCTTTTGCCGTTCTACGCATACACTCGTTCTACACTCACCCTATCGCTCGTTTACAAGACTTGACACTCGTTTTCGTTTCTTATTCTTCTTGTTCTTTTTTTTCTTTTTTATTCCTATATTTATCTTGACTTTCGCTTTACCTCACAATGGGCTGGCATCACGGACTGCTGGCTGCCCTGCTGCCGGGCCTGGCCACAAGCCACACTGACCCAGCAGCAGACGAACGGGTAGGCTCTCCAGTATGATGGTGCTTGTTGTCTGGCTCCGAACGTGTTCCACTAAACAACAACAATAATAGCAACTCGGTTCTGGGCACGGCCGATGCGCCGTACCTCCCGCAGTACTTGGCCAACAATCCGCTGCCCCAAGGCTACCCCTGCGGGCCACGCTCACGGCCAACGCCACGACGCGTACACGACGCACCCGAACACGGGTGTCATCCGGGTCGTACGACTTTACCATCAGCCGGGGCACGCTGGCGCCGGATGGGTACAGCAGTCGATGATTCTGATCAACGGCGGTTCCGGGCCCCACGATCGAGGCCAACTGGGGCGACACGATCCAGGTGACGGTGCACAACAACATCACGGGCCCGAGGAGGGCACGGCGCTGCACTGGCACGGGTTCCTGCAGCAGGCACGCCGTGGGAGGACGGCGTGCCGCGGTGAACGCAGTGTCCCATTGCGCCGGGCTCGTCGTTCACGTACAGTTCCAGGCATCGCTGTACGGCAACGGCCTGGTACCACTCGCACTATTCGGCGCAGTACGGCGACGGCATTGTGGGGCCCATTGTTGGTCTACGGGCCCAACGAGTACCCGTACGACATTTGACATTGGGCCCGTCATGCTGAATGGTAAGCCGATCTCTCCCCAGCCTTCTTTCGCCTCGTCCATTGGTGCTGACCAGCAGACTACTACCAACCGACTACCTTACCATTCTCGAGCGCATGCTGCGCCCGGTGGCAACCTGAGGTGGTGTCCGACAACAACCTGATCCAGGGCAAGGGCAGCTTCGACTGCACCACCAAAGACCCTGGCGACACGACGCCGTGGGAGGACGGCGTGCCGCGGTGAACGCAGTGTCCCATTGCGCCGGGCTCGTCAACTCGGGCAGCGAGGCGTGCCAGCACTTTAGCATCGACGACCACATGCTGACCGTCATCGCCTATGACTTTGTGCCGATTGTGGCCTACACGGCCAAGGTGGTGACGCTGGGCGTGGGCCAGCGGCGATGTGCTGGTGACGGCCAACGCGACCAGCGGCACCGCGTTCTGATTGCGCAGACACATGTGGGGACGTGCTCGACGCCAAGCAGCCGTATGCCGAGGCGGCCGTCTACTACACCAACAGTGGTGGCACGAGTGGTGCCCGGAACAACCTGGATGCGGGCCGAGGCGGGGCGGGGGGTTTGGATCGGAGGCGGCAGCATGGGTCCCACGGGCGGCAACACGGCCTTTGGCGGGCACAGCACAAGCACCAGCACAGAGCGACAGCGGGTCCCCACGGCAAAACGGGGACCCTCGGGGAAGCGCACCGTCGCGGACCCCAACGACAGCAATCGGCCCGTGCAACGACTTGCCGACGAGCTTTCGCTGGACTGGCCCGCGGGCTCGAAGTGGGCCGTGGCCGGATCCCAGCGCCTCGCTGCCCAAGCGAGCGGATCTCCGCCCGGGCTGACTGTCGTCTCCTCTCCCTACCTCCATTGCGCTGACTGCCAGGCCCAGCTGGACACACCGTTTTGCATTGACATTTTCGTCAACGCGTCAACGTGACGCTCTGGCAATAGTCTTGGATGGGTCAGTTCCGGGGTGATAAAACGCGCCACATAACTGCTGCCTCGCCAGCCTCGGCAACACAGCTGGCCCGCAGAGTGGAACGGCCGCAACCTGTACTCCAACTCGTCGGTGCGCATGATTGTCAAACACCGGGCCTCGCAGATCCGATGCACCTGCACGGCAAATTTTACTGCTGCACGAGGGGCCCCGGCAGTGGGCGGCACGACGTTATTGTGCACCCAAGAAAACCGATGCGGGCGGACGTGCAGATTTTTGGCGGCCCTACGGCCACCTGGTTGCGGCAGTTTGACTCCCACGAACCCGGGCGTATGGCCGTTCCACTGCCTACAATTTGGCGTGGCAGCGTCGGGCGGGTTCTTGGGGAGCAGTTTTGTGGTGCAGCCCCGAGGAGATTGAGAAGCTGCATGGTGCCTGAGCTTCAAATGGGCGGCAGACGGCCGCGACTGGGGCGGGTGAACGGGGACGCAAAGGGTGCTACCAGATCGGACAAGCGGGTTCGTAGTGTGGGTGCGGGCTGTGGTGTGTGTTGGTAAGAAGATAGGATGGGGTGTAGGAGGCGTGGTAGGACAAAACGTGTTGTGTTTCGTTTTTTTGTATTTTGTATTTTAATACTTTCATTTCTCATCATTGTTGTATTTTACACTTGTCTTTTTTATTTTCCCAAAAATCATACTTTCTCTTTTCTTTTTCTATTTTCCCCTCTTTTTTTTTCAATTTTTTTTCCTTGTCTCTTCTTTCTTTTTCTTTCTGCCTCTTTCTCCTCTTTCCCCCTCCTTCTTTGCCCATCGCTTCAAACCCTAACTTGATCCGCCGCAGCCGAAAGTACAGGAAATGGGAAAAACTCGGTAAAGTTCTTGGCATCTCGGACGCGTGCTGTGGCTGCCGTATAGCCGCGCTGCTCGGGCGTAAAGTTGGGCTCCCTCGTTGCCGTCGAGGGGCCCAGCATGGCCGACCGTCGCAAGAACACCTACAAACAGCTCGTGCAGCCCCCGGGCGGTGGAAGTAGATAAACTGCGCAGCGCGACTGGGCCCCGGCCCAGCAAGACCCGCGCAGGGCGACAATGCAGGTAGCCGCCAAGAGCCGCACGCTGCGCTTTGGGTACGGGTGTGAACGTGCTGTCCACCGACCGGTCGTTGTCATGCCCGACGTGGTAAGAGTCGTGCACCCACATTCGAAACAGCCGGCGCGTCGGCGGGCTGATGAAGAGGGGTGCAGCAGGAGCCCACAAACACGCCGCCCACCCGGCAAAGCATGTGCGGCAGCGCTGCGCCGCGGGCTTCAGCGGTGGGGCACTCATGAATGGGCCCATTTTCATCAGGGATGGGCGTGTAAGCCCCGGCCCGCAACGGCGGTGGCCGGGTAACTTGGCAAAGTCGTGGGCGACTCGCGTCCACCGCGCAAAATGTCAGCGCGCGCTGCTCGGCGTGACGTCGGCGTGCTGCGGCCCCAGGGCCCTGCGCTCCCGGGCCCAGCATCCACCCTCGCGCCCGGCCAGATACTCGCTGTCCGTCCGTCGCCGTCACCCCAACGACCCTTTTTTGTCCTCTTTTTTTGTCTTTCCTTTTTTGTCTTCTTTTTTTTTTCGTCCCTCGGCTTCGCTCGCTGCTCTCAGTTGCTCTCGTTGCTTCTCGTTCTTTCGGTGCTGCTGCATCCCCCGGCGTACTCGCCCGTCCGCCGAGGTACAGGACGTCAGCCAGCGCGCCGTCAGGCCCATTGCCCGTTTCGAAATGTCGAGCGCGTGCAACGGGGGGCGCTCGCCCGGCCAACGCTCTCTGCTGGCCGGCACAAACAGCTTTTTAACAGTGTGGGCTTCTGCAGTATCTTCCAGTAACGTTGCCGTCACGGACCGATAACCCATCTCCCATCTCGGGCGCAGCTCCGACCACATCATGAAGCGCGTCCTTGTTGATCGGCATGGCGGGAGGGAGGGCAAGGGGTGATGGGGGTTGGGGTGGCGGTGGCGATGTAAAGAGAACGAGAGAGACGAGAAGAGACGAGAGACGAGAGAAAAGAAGGCGCCTTCCCATCCGACCTTCATGACTGCACGTCGAACCTCTCGCCCGATTAGGCAGCTGCGAGCCGTCTTACGTGCATCTCCACACGTTAGCTCGCGCGTCACGTGAGACTGTTCATTAGATAACCCAGAGTACGTCTAACACTGAGTGACACAACACCAGCAAGGACCGTCCGACCATTGCCGCGGCGTGTTGATGGTTGTTTAATGCCCGGTTTGGATGCTGGCCAGGGTCTTACACTCGTGTTGGCATCAAACGCAAGGACGCCGGCTCATGATGTCGGAGGCAGGTCTAGGCTCGAAGGATTCACATTGCGAGGCGATAAAATCTATAATTATCTTCGGCCGTGTCGGCCTTTCAGACGGAGTTTCCATTTCGCGTTCCGTTCACTAAAGTGCTTGTTGCCTGCCTCTGCCTTAATAGCGGTTATGACCGGCGAGCTGATATTTATGAAAAACTTCTTTGTGATATGGCCAATCTTCGAATTTTCTTTTTGTCAGTTTTCCATGAAAGACGTCTCAGTCAGATTCGAAAACGGAAGGTGCAAACTATTTTCTTTATTTCAAGTTTTATTTGAAAAGGACTTTAAAAATAGTATTTTATTTTATTTATACACAAAAGTTTCTTGCTGTTTTTTATTTATTTAATAAAAAACCATAAAACCAAAAAAATAATTCCAACTCTTGACTTCCTATTTTGTGTATCTCTTCGACAAGAGAAGAAGAGTCTAAAAACATAAAAGGTTCCTTCTCAGTGATGTGCATGCTGTTACAAGGCCATCCAAGGCAACGGGAATAAAGGTTTGGTTATTTCAAGATTGTTGAAAGTAAGCACGAAAAAGAGACGCTGATCTGGAACTAAGGTGGATTCCACCCTGGAAGCCCTGAACATCACAGCACTAATGGCGGGCGTTCAGCGCTCTCCTGGACCCAGCCGGATTACTTTGTAATAGTCTTTCCTTAATGGCTGTACTCGTAATGCAGTTCTGGCCACAGCCCTTCACCGCTAGTCCCATTTGGCGGGCTCGCGGGTGTTTGACTTTGTATTTTGGAAAGGACAACAACGGCGCATCAAGACAAAGGAACCGCCTGATTACCACGTGTGGAAACGATGGAAAAGAACACAAGAGCGAAAAAGACCTCAAACGGTCCAATGTCAAAAGGCGGCATCCAGGGAGGATCCTGCCGCTCAGTAATATTGTAGCGGGCCTGAAAGAGAGAAGAGAGGGCGACAGGGGAACCGTTCGTCAACGACGCATCCTTCCCGTGCGGCAGGAGACAAAAATAACGGAAATACCCGAAACAGGACGACAGATTAACATACACACAAAACCCAACTGTTCGTTGGGGGGGGGGCAGTGTTAAGTAACTCAAGACAGAGGCGAGAGACAACGATCTGGACCTCTCACGGCCGGTCGTAGCGTCCATACGAGCGCTAATAGGCTGTATTGTCTGCCGTAGCGACGTCATGGTGGTCGATACCGTTCTGACGGCCCCAACCCCGCAGCCAACCAACTGTGTCTTTCTTTCTCGCGTATTTCGGTGGGCAATCGTCTGTCCCCCTCGCTTCCTCCCTTTACCGTCTCTGGCTCTATTGGCCTAGCCTGCCCAGACCTGGATCCACCAATCCAATGCAATGTGCACCTGCGGCTTTTCAACTCTCTTCGACCTGTTTCGACCGTCCTCGAGATTCCACCTGGCATGGAATGTGTGGCATATGTGGCTGTTCCTGTCTTTCTCGGTGTTCCTTTCGCTCTCGTCTCTTCTCCATCCTTCGTCTGCCCTCGAATGCGACTTCCGCTTTCTCTCTGGACGAGAAGAGCGGGGGACAAGGAAACAACAACCGGCCGTCGCCACAGCGCTAAAAAGCCCGCCCGCCAGCAAGAACGACCAGCCAGACCAGCCAAAAGAGCAAGAGCGATCCACTCTGGTCCCCCAGTCCACCTTCCTTTGCTGGAACTCGCGATCCACATCAACAAACGCCCCGAAGAGAGCTGTCCTCTCTCGAGAGTTGCCAATTCCAATTCCAATAACCAGCCCCCCTTCACACAACGCTCCGGAGTCGACTGTTCAACGCCTTCTCTCCGTTCTTCCGTGGCCAGCTCGACGACGCCTTGCCTCCTGCCACTCGGAACGGACGGACACGCTGTCCTGCAGCTTGCTTGTCGTCATTGTCCATTCTTGCTCGAATCTCTGTCTCTTTCGAACTCTTTCGTCTTTCTTCTCGGTTTCCTCTCTCCTCAACGCACGCCCTTAAAAGACCCCTTGCCGCCTCGACCGCGCGCCGTGCCCGTCAACATGTCAGAGGCCGGCGACAGGTGAACCTCCCCTTTTGACTTTCTTCTCTGCTGTCCTTGCAGGCCCTTGCTTTCTCTTCCTAACGAACGTTCCTCGACTGACAAGCTCCCTCTCCTCTAGCACCCACAAACGGTCCAAGAAGCGCGTGCTCTCTCCATCCTTCCGCCGGGCAAAGACCGCAGTGCGCCGCAAGTAGCGTCAGCGGTGCCGGCACAGGCGACGAGGACGCTGCCTCCGAGGAACGGTTCCTCCTTCAATGCCCGCCTTCGGCCATCCAGTCTGGCCGCGACCTCCCCACCATAGCCTACCAGAACGCCCCGCCGCCATCGGCCTCGTCTGCGTCCAATCCGTCGCCATCAAGCGCCACGTCTCGCGGTGTCCGGCACCGGCGCCTCGCTGACCGGCCGCAGCCCCTCGTCCGTCTACGGCGCCTCGCCCGGCCGCCCCGGCGCCGTTCCTCCTCCTCCCTCGTCCTTCTCCACCACCTCCCCCCCCTCGACACTCGAGCAGTCTGTCCGCAAGTTCCGCATCGTCGAGGCCTCGCAGCGGCGACACCGCCTACATCACCAAGGCCATCCGCGAAACCGCCGACGGCGCTGCCCGCCCCAGCATATCCTCGACTGCCACTGCGCTACCAGCCGTCATTACGCTCGAAGACACAACCGTCTGCACCTCGCCATCCAGTGCGCCGAGTTCCTGTTGTCGAGTACGTGCTGTCTGATGGCGCTGGCGTGCTGGACGTCAACGCCCGCGACAAGGACGGCAACACCGCCTGCACCTTGCTGCTGCCCAGGGCCGCAACGCAGGTCGTGCGCCTCCTGCTCGAGCAGAAGGACATCAAGCGACGCGCTGCCCAACGCTCAGGGCCGGCTGCCGTTGGACGTGGCCCGCAACCCCGAGATATTCCAGCTGCTGCAGCTCTCGCGCTCCTTGTTTGCCGAGCGCAAGGTCAATGAGGTCCAGGACCTCATCGCGCGCTGTGAGTAAAGACGTCGAGCAGTGTTCTCGAAGAACCCGCTAACAGACGTCCTCGACATCAACAGCACCGAGTTTGCCTCCGCCCCGCACCGATCCAGAACGGTGGCACGCTGCTTTGCACGAGGGGCCGGCGCGCAAGAATACACAGCTCGAGCCAGGTGCTGCTGCTGCACGCGCGACCCCTGTTCCGCCGCGCCCGCCGCGGCAAGCGCCCAGGGATGTCACCAAGGACGACGTGACGCGCGCGAAATGTCTTAAGAATCGCCCGCCGCCCGTGGGCCCGCCAGCGTGGGAATCCCAAGAAAAAAAGGCTGTCTTGGGCGCTGCCGCGCAGGCGTGGGCCCCTGGGGCTAACGGAAGTGGCAGCATGGGGCGGTTGCTGGTGAGGCCCGCATCGAAGCTCGGCCCTCGGCGGTGGTCCGCGGTCAGCGGGGGTCGGGCCAGCAGCGAGTAGGTGGGGCATCAGCAGCTGGTTAGCGTTCGACTAGGTGGGCCCTGGGCAGCAGGGGGGCCCGTTCTGAATCCCGCTCGGCTGGGCCGCGAAGGCGCGGAGATGAAGGGCTACCTCAAGAAGTGGACCCAAACTACCGCAAGGGCTACCCACTGCCCGTTCTGGTTCGTGTCTTCGAGGATCGGGTGTCCTGAGCTCTACAAGACCAGGACGGACGCCGGGCTCTGCCTGTCGGCGGCGCCATCGAACAGTGCGCATTGCATCGGCTCCCAAAAACCAAAATTAAAGGCCGCCGAAACGAAAAAGACCCGAAATTCGAGATCATCGGCAAGTTCGTCGGTCAAGTAACAACGCTCAAGCTGCCAACGCACCCGGAGGTCGAGGCCAAGCGCTGGTTCTGGGCCCTCAACAAAACTAACATCCAGTGGAACCCAAGGCCAGGCGAAAGAAGAAGAGCGCCAACCGCAGCCCCGGGTTAAGTGGCGGAGCTTGCTGCGCCAAGGAACAAGGCGGACCACACGGCTTGCAGCCCACACGGCCACCATCCAGTCCCATCTCACCATCATTCCGCAGAGGCGCCGTGTCCGTCAAACAAACGATGGCGAGAGTGTGATCGGCCCGCGGGCCCGCGCGAGCAGCGTCCAGCTCTTTCGCGGATACAACGTCAGCGGCACAGCGGTCGGCCTCGCAAACAAAGGGCCTGGTGACGGCAGGCGGGGGTTTGGGTGCGAGCACCGCGGCAGACAAGATCGACGACGACATGGGCCCAAAGCCAAACCTGGGGGCGGAGGGCCCGAGTGTTCGCCGAATGCCATGCGACAACGGCAAGGCGTATTTGGTGGCGCCGACAAAACGAGACTTTGGCCGACGACGAGACATGGACCGACGACGACGAGGAACCCTCAGAACAACCGAGAGGCCCGCGGCGACGGTCCCCTACCCGGCGACGCCGGGCGACGCCCTCACACAAATACCGGCCCGCAGATCCGGCGGGTTTCCTGCAGCTCGAGACCATGGCGCGAGGTCAATCGCATGGGCCCCTTGTGTCCGAGGCAATCGCGCAACCTCCGACTCTCACTCTCGCCCGAACAATCGGCCGGCGACTGCCCACACCTACGACGCTGCCATGCCGTTCCCTGACAGGCCGTCAATTGGCCGGACCCTTTGATCGCATCTCCCGCTGACCGCGACGCGTTCTGGCGTACCGCCTGGACGCGAAGTCGAGTATGCGCCGGCATGTGGGAAGGAGAGCACTGGCGGCAAGCGCGCGCGAGCAGGAGGCTCTGGAAAGGCGCGTGTTGGTGGCGAGGAGAAGAAGAAACGGCCAGGCGCATCCTTTAAGGAGGTGATCCAAACAACGGCCATCTCGACGAACCGAGGCCGGGCTCTGGCACGCTCGCCGCAACTGGCGTCGGGCCTCGGAATCCTGGCCGGCGCTACGGGCAGCAGCAGCCAATTTCTAGCAGCAGCAGCATCAGCAGCAGCAGCAGCAGCAACACAACACCTGCAGAGGGCACGGCAAACAGTGATTGACCAGGTCGCCGTCCATCTACACGACCAACACCTCGCGGAGGCAAACAGTGATTGACCAGGTCGCAGCCGCTGGCCTGTCTGATTCGGATGACGATGACGAAGATGAGTTCTTTGATGCCGTTGATGCAGGCGAGGTGCCCGTCGAGACAAGGCTGCCGTCCGAAACCATCATCGACACAAAACCCAAGGCCGCCGCCGCCGCTACCGACGAGGAGGAAGAGGAAGAGAAGGAAGACGCGTTCGCCGAGGCAGGGGACGGCAGCGAGATTCACAAAGAAAAGGCAATTGCTTCCGCCGGTGGCGAGATTGTCGTCCCGTCGGGTGTCGACATCAGCAGTGTCGTTCAAGGGCTACGAGAACGGCATCCGCCACCGGCTCAAGATTGACGCCGACAACCGGCCGAAAGTTGTCCCTGTGGAGCATTCTCAAGTCCATGGTCGGCAAGGACATGACCAAGATGACGCTGCCTGTGACCTTTAACGAGCCGACTTCTCTGTTGTACCGCTGCGGCGAGGACATGGAATACGTCGACCTCCTGGACCAGGCGGTCGAGCGGTCGCGACTCGATTGAGCGGCTGATTTACGTGGCGGCCTTTGCTGCCAGCGAGTACGCCTCCACGATCGGCCGCGTCGCTAAGCCCTTCAACCCGCTGTTGGGCGAGACGTTTACAAGAACTACCGCTTCTTTATCGAGCAGGTTAGCCACCACACCCGCCGTTGGTGCGGCCTGGGCGAGTCGCCGCACTGGACCTATTACGGCGAGTCGGCGGTCCAAGTCCAAGTTCTACGGCAAGTCGTTTGACATCAACCCGCTGGGCACGTGGTTCTCAAGCTGCGGCCAAGCACGGCGGCAAGGAGGACTTTTTTCACGTGGAAAAAGGTCACGTCGTCGGTCATTGGCATTATTACGGGCAACCCGACGGTCGACAACTACGCGTCATGGAGATCAAGAACTGGACGACGGGCGAGGTTGCCGTATGTCGATTGTCAAGCCGCGCGCGTGGACGGCTGCCTGCGGCCTATGTGATTTCCGGCAAGATTGTCGACGCCTCTGGCCGGTGCGCGTGTCGCTCGGCGGCCGCTGGAATTCGAAAAATGTACGCGCGGCATGACGGGCACCGGGCTACCAGACGGCCGTGCACGTCGATGGCGGGGCCAGGTCGACCCGTCGCGCGTGTTTCTTGATCTGGCAGGCCAACGAGCGGCCCAAGGGCATCCCGTTCAACCTCACGCCGTTTGTGCTGACGTTCAACGACATCAACGAGCAGCTGCGGCCTTGGATCGCGCCCACCGACTCGCGGCTGCGGCCCGACCAGCGCGCCATGGAAGAGGGCGAGTACGACTTTGCCGCCACGGAAAAGAACCGCCTCGAGACCGAGCAGCGGTCGCGGCGACGCGACCGCGAGACACTGGGCGAAGAGTTTGTGCCGGCGTGGTTCGAAAAAGGCCAAATGCCCCATCACGGGCAGCGTACTGGCAGTTCAACGGCAAAGTACTGAGGACATGCGGGAACCGGGGCAGGCCAGGGCGACACGAGCGTGTGGGACAACCTGGAGCCGCTGTTTGTGAGCCAGCCCGGCAAGGAGTAGACAAGGGAGGAGTGGGAGAGTGGTGTGGGCGTTTTATATCTCGGAAGAAGTGTTGTTTAGATTCACATTGTTTTTTTTTGTCTTTTGTCTTTTTCGTTTGGGTTACATCATATACATTCGTTTCAGCGTCTCTCTCTCTCTCTCGCTCTCTTTTCTTCTCAATTTTCTTCCCTTTCACCCTCTTGTCGCTTTTGTTTGTACCATATGCGGTAAAGGAAGAGACCAAAAAATACACAGTGCAGCATTTTTATTCTTTCCTTTCTCGTCATCCTCTTTCAGTGTCATCATCTACAAGTAAGATACGATATTATCATGGCCGAATTATACTGTACAATACTTTAATGTCTTTCAGCGTTAGCTTAGTTTCTCAGAGCATTGTATCAACACGGCCGTAGTGCCTCGAAATACCGTGGCATTTCTCGGCATAGTTTTTGTTGTCAAAATCGCTTTGAAATACAGAGTGCAGCTTACAATCTTACGATTCCCATCGTGTGACCACAACTCTTCTTGCCAGACGTTTCCCGGGATGCTATCTGCTTCCCCCTTCTTTTCCCGCCACTCACAAGCCATCCTTGACACGACGTCGACACGGGCTGCCCATTTCCAGCAGCTTTGTTGTGTCGTGGATGTCGCGGTTTCGCCTTTGCACACGAGAGCGCTGGAGCCCAAATAGAACCCCTAGAGGAACCCCTAGAGAACCCCTAGAGAACCCCTAAGGATCCCAGAGGACCCTACAGCACCCTGCAGCACTCGCTAGCAACGGGTTTTTATGCGGCGTTTGGTGCCGAGGTTGGGCGGTCTTCTTTCCTCTTTGGGCATTACTGCCCGTCGATTATCGCTGACGGCAAGCAGATGTCATGTCCTGTCGCAAAAAGGGCAGAAGCTTGCGAGGAGCTTAATGTTGATTTTAATTACCGGTAAAGTAAGAAATGCTAACCAGGAAAACGACTCGTGCCCGGCCGTGCTGAAAGCTGTTACCTTCAGTTATCTTCATTTAGCTTCATTTATCTTGCCATCTTCACGTGATGATTCAGCGCATACAAGAGGCATTGGCTCGCACCTTCGCTTCCGCTGGCAAACCCACATGTCCCTTCCTGGGACCGAATCTTTAGTCGTTCCTTTTCTCCTTCCGTCCTTCCTTGGGCCTGCACCTGCCAATTCCTTTTCTGTCGTTCTCTTCCTGATTCTTCAAGCCTGTCGGCTTGTTCCAGCATAAAGTTAGCTCCTTCCTTCCCGCGCGCTATAGCCTATTGGGATACCTCGGCCCTGACCAACGTCCCATTCACTTATTCATAAACCGGCGCGCTTGTTTTCTTTTTTCTTTTCTTTCGTCCTGTCCTCGTTCCCACCGTCGACACACCACACACACAGAGAGGGAGACACACCCCGTACAATGGCGCTCCAATACCCAACCATCCTCCGGCCACCGCCGTCCCGACCCGGCCTTGTCGCCGCTCGAAAACGACCTCGACATCACGACCCTCGGCGTCCTGGGCGAGGAACATTTTCACAAACACTCGCCGCCATGGCACCCGCCCGGTGCGCCGGCATCTATGGCGGGTCTGTGGTCGGCATGTGCCTCGCGGCTGGCCACCGCACCGTCTCGGCCGACTTTGCGCTGCACAGCTGCCACTGCTACTTTTTGCTGGTGGCAATGCCGAGATCCCCATTCTGTCCACGTCGAGCGCGTCCGCGGACGGCCGTTCGTTTGCGACAACGTACCGTGCAGGCCCCGGCAGCGCGGCCGCTGCATTTTTACCGTGACCAATGTCGTTTACGCTGATGCCGAGCGGCAGCAGCAGCAGCCGCAGCAGCACGGCCACCTCGCCGCTGACACCACCCCCCGACGCCGGGCCTGCCTACCCCTGGCCCCCTTATCAAGGTACAGGCCACGCCGCCGTCATGCCCTCGGTGCGCCCGCCAGGTTCCCGCCCGCCGCTACGAAGAGCAAAACTCCAGCAACGTCTACATGCGCATGGCTCCAGGCTTTTGGCACGACCAGGTCATGTGAGCAGCCCATCATCTCGGGGCCATGATGATCACGGCTCCGAGGATGACGCGCCGCACCTCAAGCAGACGATGCACTGGGTGCGCGTGCCCGCGGCAAGATTGCCGGCGGCCGCACGGCGCACCTTTCGACGCGCTGAGCTACGTCACGGACAACTACTTTATCGGCACCATCACGCGCATCCACGCTCTGTGGCGCTTCCCCTTTACAGTGGCGCAGCTGCTGGGCCGCGACGGCGACACGACGTTTCGGGACTCGCCGGAGCAGTGCAGGCCATGCGCGACCTCGTGGCGTTTGAGACGGGCGGCGCCACGCTCGAGTCGTTCTTGGGGCAGCCCGAGGTGGGCATGGTGGTCAGCCTGGACCACACCATCTACTTCCACGAGCCGGACCGCGTGCGCGCCGACGAGTGGATGCTGGCGGTGATGGATAGCCCGTGGGCGGGCGAGGGCCGGGGCGTGGTGACGCACGCGCATCTTTGGCACCGACGGCACGCTGCTGGTGACGTGCATCCAGGAGGGCATTGTGCGGTTAAAGGAGGACGGATCGAAGCGGGCAGCCAAGGCGAGGATATAGGATGGGGGGCTGGGAGGTGCGTTTGTTGTATACTGTTATTGTTGTGCCGTTATACTGTTTTGATACACGGGAGATTGGGGTTCTTTGTCTGGTTTCTTATTTCCTATAGAGTATTGCCTCTGATAGACCATATTAAATGTCCGCAGATGGACCTCATTCTGATGGTGGAAACACGTGATGGTCGCTGTCTTTTCAACGTACGAGGAGCACCAAAGAAAAGCGCTGTGATTAGCGGCGGAGTGACCCGCTGCTGGCGGTGTTGCGTAATAGCATCCCCCGGAACCTTTAGCGCTATTAGGGCCCCTGTAATAAGAATCTCCCTGGAAAGGTAATGCAACCCTAACAGAGCCTGCCAAAGGCAGCATTGAGGGAGAAAGAATGAGGACGAGTTGGGGGTAAAAGGTGAATAAATTGAACTTCAAAGGATAGTCTCAACAACAGCATGCGAACACTGGGAATTGGCCTCACCTGCCAGCTTGTATTTCTCCATGTGGTGAGCTCTGGCAGTCCCACAGCGCTGACGTATTCTGACAGGTGTAGCGATAGATGACTAAGATCTTCGGGGGCGTTTTAGGCGATGAAGTGCTGAAAAACCAGCTGTGGGGCACCGTAATCCGCCCTAACGCTGCAGTCTTGGGGAACTTTGGCTCCTTGGGCAGACCCGCTCCAAGCCGCTCCTTTAGGAGTGCTAACAAATGAAGACGACACCTTTTCCAAGGAACGAGAGGCAAACACGCACACACAGAAAAAAGCACTTCGACAACCATTTTCAACTGCTACACGACAAACAATCAACGATACCCTCACAACACATAGACGACCCGTCGCACGACGACCCCTGAATTCACCCTCACATTCATTTGTGTCGCAACGTGCCGGCTCCCTGTCCTCGATGCGCCTGCTCGTGAGTCGAGTCACGAGGCCTTCAACCGAAAAAAAGAAAAAGACATAGAAGATAAAAAAAGAAGATAAAAAAGATCACGACATTACGCCATCCACGAACAAATCGAATCATTGACGATACCACGCAGTACCGACACCGGCTTCCCCTGAAGGCGTCTTTCTTTCCTTCTTATCGTTTCTTCTTCCGTTCCACCCTTCCTCCCCTGCCTCTCTTTCGCACCGTTCTGCCCCGCGCCACGCGCGCGATGACGAATTACTCAACCATCTCCCCGCGTCTCCGTCCAACGCTTCCCACAGCAGTGACGACATGGCGCGACCGGCGACGGGCCGCAGCCCGAAACACCCGGCGGCCGCGTGATGCGTCGATCCAGCAAGCACCATCAACCTCCTCAACACCATTGTGGGCGCGGTACGCTGGCTATGCCGGCGGCCATGTCCACATGAGCGTGATGCTGGCGCGTGTTCATCATCCTTGTGGTCGGGCCTGACGTCCGCGCGTTCCGGCCTGTACCTGCAGTTCGCGCTGCGCCCACGCTACCTGGACCGGGCACGGCGTCGTTCTTTGCGCTCTCGCAGATGACGTACCCGAACGCGGCCGCTCGTCTTTGACACGGCCATTTGCCATCAAGTGCTTTGGCGTGGGCGTCTCGTACCTGATCATCATTGGCGATCTGATGCCGGGCGTCTCTCTGGCTTGTCGGCGATGCCACAGCCTGAACCGCCGAGCTGCCGTTCCTGCTGGACCGCAAACTTCTGGATCACCGTGTTTATGCTCGTCATCATCCGCTGGCCTTTTTGCGAAGACTCGACTCGCTCAAGTTACCCAAGCGTCGTTGCCTTTTCCATGGCTACCGGATTGTTGGTGTCTACCCACTTTTGGCACCTCGGATCTCGCACGCTCGAGCCCGCGGAAAAGGTGCCCTCGTGATGTGGCGGACCCCTCGCTCAGCAGCCTCCCGTGGCTTTCGGCCTACAGCGAGCCACCCAAAAAACATGTTCTCCGATCCTCAATAAACCCCGAGCTTAAGACACCTCGCCCGCAGTGTCCGTGCCGGTTTATGTTCGTCGGAAGCATCGTCTCGCCCGGCTTCAATCTAATCTTGTGGCTGTCACGGGCTTATCCTACCTTTCAACAACTCTGGCAACATTGTGTCCATGTAACCCGCCAAAGTCCTCTACCGATTTGCGAAGGGTCGGCCATTGTGGTGCTCGTCATGTTCAGCGTGCCCCTGCAGATCCACCCGTGCCGGGCATCGCTCGACCGCGGTGCTCAAGTGGCGGCCGAACAGGCAGGCCGGCAGTGGTGCGCAGCGGCGGTAATGCGTCGCTGCTTCCCAGCGCTGGTGGGCCCCCTGCCGCTGCCCCGCTATCCGAAGCCATGGCTCGCCCGTCTCGCCCATGTCCGACATGCCGCTTCGCCCTGCTGACGACAGTCATCATCGCCGGCAGCTTACGCCACACCGCCCTCAGCGTGTCCAGTCTCGACCGCGTGCTGGCCTATGTTTGGCAGCACGGGCTCGACGTCCATTTCCTTTATCTTGCCGGGTCTGTTCTACTACAAGATCAGCGACCCCGACAACATCCACCACCAGCGCCTGATGAAGGAGGACGACGATGCCGGCGGTCTGCTGGCCGTCCCGACCTACAGCGACAACGACAGACCCGGCGTAGCACCGGTACCTGAAACGCCGACGAGGCGTCTCTGCTCTCGAGTGTGCCGAGCTTTTGCATCGGGTAACGCTGCCATTTTCAACGGAAGACGCGGCGCGGACAGAGCAGCCGGCGGCGCTTGGCGCTGCGCGCTGGACCTGGAGCATCTGGAGCAAGGTGCCTGCTGCGGAAGCTGTCGCCTGTGCCTGGCCGTGTACGGCATCTGCGTCATGATTGGTTGCCTGACCATGAACATTCTTTGTGACGGCTCACTGACGGGTATGGTGCTTGGAAGGATCAACAAGCGTGTTTTCTCCTTTTGTTAATTTCTTGATCTGCATTTATTTGTTTACTTGGAGTCACGTTCTGTTTTTTTATCCTTGCTTTTTTTGGGACGAATATTGTTTTGGGGGGAAGGAGGTTCATGGCAGGATATTTTCATCTGCATTTCCTACGTCATGACCTTTTCTTATATAATGTTTTTTGTTGTAATCTGTCTTCTAGACTAGATATTGTGTTTTTTTTTTTTGTATTTTTTTAAAAGATATATATTTAAAAAGAACTCTTATCCTCAACCAGCATTGTCTGCAAAAACGACAACTCCTGTCCAGGAAACAAGAGTAAAAAGCGCAAATCGTTTTGTCCTCGGGTCGCTTTTTGACAGCCCGACAAGAAGAAAAAAAAGAACCCAAGCCAACGACACTTATTTAAATTGTTCAATTCAAAAAACAAACCTCTTTATCTCACTTGTCGTCTTTGAACATGTCTAAAGGAGTGTGAAATTTTGTTAAGTTTCGTTTCCATTAGTTTATGTGCATTTTTGACTGGAGCACGTGAACGAGTGTCTTGCACGCGGCATTGCACGGAACAGTAAATTCACCCAGTCCCCTTTGATAATAACGTCCGGCCTGGATGGAAATGACTCTCCTTTGGTCATGAGGACGTTGCTGTGCTATTTTATTTAATTCCATATACTCATTGCTGTGAATTGGGCTTATGTCATTAAGACTTTGCGTACCTTTCCTTGTCAAGCAGTCACGCACCTCATCGGTCGTCCTTCCCTCTTTGCACAAAGCACGCATCGCCCTCTGCTCTTGCTCTTGCGTGCACGCTCTTGTCTGTGTTCACTCCTTCCTCAAGTTGCATCGCCCTCTGCTCTGACAACAGGAAAGAGGCAGGCTTTGCACACAAACACCCCTCCAAACAAGAAAAAAAAATAGCAGTCACAGTTCTTCCTCCTCTCTCTTTCCTTCCTCTCCCTCTTGACCTCTTTCCCTCCTTTCACATCAAAAAACTCACCAAGTCTTCGCTTCGTACCTTTCCCATCTATACATCCTCACAGTTTACAGCGTTCTCTAGTTTCCCTATCCCCCTTCTGGCTTCCATCTTCTTCTCCATCTCAACATTTTATCACGTCCTTGTGCTCTCTTTTTGCCCTTTGAACCCTCACCCCGTTCACGCCCCTTGTTTACCACCTCTTCCCTCCTCCCGTTTTCTTTTTTAACAGCCTCGCTTGCAACAAATTTACAACACGACGACATCCATCGTTGTTATGCCGACAAACCTCGCAACAATTGCATCTCTTCCGTGGCCATCGGCTGCTGGCCGCCGTCCTTCGCCGCGCTGCTGTGGCTCAGGGACCGCCACTACGCCCTACTGGATGGATGGCATCGCCCACAACGGCATCGCGTCCTTCAACGCCGACAAGAGACTACGTCCTTTACCGGCAACGTCAAGGACTATGGCGCTTGTCGGTGATGGAGGTACGTCTTTCCTGCTCCTACTTTGGCAGTCAAGCCAACTCAAACTAATTAATTGCCAGCTACCGATGACAACCGCTGCCATCAACGCGGCCATCAGTGCCGGCAACCGCTGTGGCGGCTTCACTGCCTGTGTCGGCTCGACGACGACCCCGGCCGTCGTCTTCTTTCCCGCTGGGTATTTCCTCTGTCCTTTCTCCTCTCGCGTCTCGTACCCAACTATCATCCACTAACCGTTACCCCTCAGAACGTACATGATCTCCTCCTCCATCATCGACTACTACTACACACAGCTTCATTGGTGATCCCGCGACATGCTACCATCAAGGCCACTGCCAGCTTTGTGCCCAACATTATCGGCATGCTTGATGTGACGTCTATGTCAATGGCAAGCTCAAGTACACGTCCACCAACGTCTTCTTCCGCCAGCTGCGCAACATCCGCTTTGACACCACTCTCGTGCCCGGATGCTGTGACAGCCGTCCACTGGCCGTCTGCTCAGGCCACGTCTATCCAAAACTGTGTCTTTGTGCTCTCTCCTGATGCCACACGCCAGCACACGGGCATCTTCATGGAGGAGGGCAGCGGTGTCTGTTGAACACCTCGTGTTCTACGGCGGCACGTACGGCTGCCAGCTGGGCAACCAGCAGTACACCATGCGCAACCTGACCTTTTCAACGCAGAGACGGCCATCCTGCAGATTTGGAACTGGGCCTGGACGCTACAATGTCCATCTACGTGTACGACTGCCAGGTCGGCATCAACATGACGGGGCCCATCATCGGCTCCGTCACGCTGGTCGACTCCCTTTTTGACAACACGCCCGTGGGCGTCATTTCGGCCGCGTGCCCAACACCCAGGTCCACCCCGGTGCCGGCTCGCTCATCATGGAGAACGTCGTCTTCCGCCAGGTCAACACGGCCGTGTTGGGTCCACAAGGAACCGTTGTACCGGTAATGCGACGGGCACTGTTGTGAAAAAGGGTTTGCATATGTTTGTCAACCCTCATTCCACCGCGCGTTCATAGGTCCTTTGCGATCTCTGTACTTGTACTCCTGCTAACCGACGTGTTTCCGTCTCTTTTCTTCTCTCTTCTTTCTTCCAGCGGCAACGTCTACTCCCAAATGGTCCGAATGTGTACCAGTCGTTCAACGACGCCTTACTTCCCTGAGCTGACTGAGCTCAGACTGGGCAACAAGTACTTTGAGCGCTCCAAGCCCCAGTACGACGATGTACCGCTTCCAGCTTCCTCACGGGCGCCAGTTTGGAGCCAAGGGCGACGGCGTCACAGACGACACAGTTGCACTCAACGCCTTGTTCCACGAGGCTGCAAATGAGTTCACCGACTCTGTTGCCTTTGTCGATGCAGGCTACTAATCTTGTCACAGACACCATCCACATTCCGGCCCAACGTGCGCATCCGTGGCGAGGCCCTGTCTGCCGTTATCCTGGCACCGGCACCAAGTTCCAGGACATGAATGCGCCGTACCCGGTCGTCTGCAGGTCGGCCAGCCGGGCGATGTCGGCTACATTGAGTGGTTCCGACATGATTGTGTCCACGCAAGGCGCCATGGCTGGTGCTGTGCTCCATCGAGTACAACCTTGAGTACCCACCGGGGCGGGCCTCTGCAGTACCGGCCACCAACCCTCCCTCCGGTATGTGGGATGTTCATGTGCGCGTGGGCGGCTTTGCCGGCTCCCAGTTGCAGCTGGCCCAGTGCAACAAGACGCCGCAGCTGTCCAACTATGTCAACCCGGCGTGCGTCGCGGCATACCTGGGCCTGCACATTACGCGGTCTGCGTCCAACCTCTACATGGAGAACAACTGGATCTGGACGGCCGACCACGACATTGAGGACCCTCTCAGCTCGCAGATTTCGGTCTTTAGCGGCCGTGGCATCCTCGTCGAGTCCGAGAAGGGCCGCATCTGGATGCTAGCCACCTTGCGGCCGAGCACCACGTTCAAGTACCAGTACCAGCTTGGCCAACACGCGCAATGTGTGGATGGGCCTGCATCCAGACCGAGACCACCTTATTTCCAGCCCAACCCGCCGGCACCGGCACCATTCAATCCGGTCTAATTACGACCATCCACGACCCAGACTTTGAGCTGGACTGCGCTGCCGCCACAGACAACAATGAGGGCGCGCTCCCTGGTAGCCCGCCGTGTGCCATGGCCTGGGGTTTGCGTCTCGTCAACGCGCAAAACTCAGTGTCTACGGTGCCGGTCTCTACTCCTTCTTCAACAACTTACGACACGTTCCTGCAGCGCGCCCGGAAATGGCGAGCTGTGCCAAGCTCGCATGGTTTACACAGGTGCGCTCGTTACAACGAGACGAATGTCAATTGCGGCGAATGTCAACTCGACAGACGTTGCCGGCATCGAGATTTACAATCTCAACACCATTGGCTCGGTAAAGCATGATCCAGCGCCAGGACGCGGGATGTCGCGCTGTACCGGGAAAACATTGCTGGCTATACATCGTGTGTGGCCTTGTTCAAGTTTCTAGCAGAACCAAGGCTCCCTGGGTATCAACTTTGAGTGGGGCGAAGCGGAGGAGGCGGAAGATGCGGCACGGCATGCGGCCCGACACGGCTTCAACATCGTCCGTCGGCCTTGGCGAGTTCGGCTGCGTCGCCGTCGCAGGGCTACATTTGCCTACGGCAATTGGAAGGAGTTGTGCAGCCTGGGCGATATTGAGGACGTGCTGGCAAGAACAACACCAAGCGCCGCATCGGACACGAACAAGAAGGCGAAGAATGGGAGCCTGACGGTCGAGGCGCCGGTGTCTACCATTGTCTACAATGGCACCCTGCCTCCGGCGACCAGCACGGCGAGCGCTCCGACAACGAACACAGATCCCATCGTTGTCCTCGAGCTTCCCGCTGCCGGTGCCCTCGCAGACGGACTGCAGCTCTGAGTACGAGTGGTAGAGGCAGGACTGGAAAGACGCAAGAATAGCGAGAATGGGAAGGACGTGTCACATGGTGTGCATTTGGCGATACCAAGGATGACTTCCATGCTTTGGGGATGGTGGATTTTGAACGAGTGATGATCTGTTTGGGCCATGTGACGCGACTATTTGAGTTGCTGATAGACAAAGTAGGAAGAATGCTCGAGCTAGCTAACCAGAGAATTGTTCTGTGCTGTTGTGATCAAACATTTACATTATTGGCGGGATTGGTCGAGTACATCATGTACTGAGTAGTCAATGTGACTACGGGAAAAAAGTTATGATCGACCGGCGATCTTTATGACCAGGATGGGCATAATCTTATGAAGAAGTCGAAAGTGACAAAGGGAACGTTGTATACTGGCCACAACAATTAATACGAGATCGAATACCGAAATGGAAAAGAGGACTTGCTGACGGGAAACAATAAGCTTTCTTTACCCCAGAGCAGTGGTTGAACTAGCCCTCCGAGCCCTGTAAATCCCCTGATGTTGTCCTTCCTTCAGGGGAGGATTCAAAAGTCTCACTGGCACACCCACAGCGACAGTGACGCAACGCGAAACAAGTGGAACCCTCCGATTAGCGGGAAGCCGATCTATTGCTTGGCATTTCTGTATTAGTGCCCATGGGTGGGGAGATTCTCCAGCGGCTTTGGGGTCTTTACGCTGTCTTTTGGAGCCCTCTGGTTGGTGGGGTTGGGCATGCGGCAGCAGCCGCTATGGCGAGGAACGCCGCCGAAGAAGACAAAAGAAGAACGCCACAGCGGGTTCCCAGCGGGCACAGCACCGCAATTTACGCTCTCTTTAGAGCGCCACCAGCCCTAATGTTGTTTACGCCCACTAACACCATCAATTACCCCTAAGAAGTGTGGGTGTGTTGCCTGACAAGGAACGCCATTCCAGTTCTTGTTCCCGAGAACCTTCCTGTGTTGTTTACAAAGAATGTTTAAGGCACTTACGACGTATTTTTCATCCAATCGCGCAGCTTTCAAAAAGAATCTGCATACCATGTTTCTGCAGCGTATGGTATTTCCCACATCGTTCCTTGTGACCCTTTTTTTTTTTTTTTGCCGCCATCGTACTTGACGCGACCTGCTAGATATCCAGACAGTCTCTCTCTTCGAGTATGTTCCCGCTCGACACGGAGGCATTCTCAGACTCGGGCGCCGTCGCCGCTGGGGGCCAGACCGCACGCTGCAGGCATGACGACAGGAATCTGGCACCAGCCCTGTCGGCGCCGGTTTTTATTTCTTTTTCTCTCCAACTGTGTTCTGGGAACTGTGTTCGTGGTAAAGTAAAATGAAGGACGACGCAATGCATGCTTCGCGGTCCGCGAAACAAACAGAAAAAGAAAAAAGAGAAGAGAAGCCATCGATCGATTCCTTACGCAACGCGTCATCCATTTCAAGAGAAGACTGAACAAATGAAAGAAAAAAAAATGCTAGCTGGTCATGTCGTGAATCTCACATGATCTTGAATAGTGCTTGTCAGCGAGTCTGTAAGATAAGATACTTGTAGGTCTTGTGTCGTGAGGTGGATGTTGCTGCAGCCCAGGCTAGTTGCGACGCGCCAGGGATGCGCCTTTGCTCCTCAGACTCCGCCACAGCAAGGGATGTCGCTTTTCGTGCAGCAACGAGAGACAACGAGGCGACGAAGCAAACAAACAATAAGGGTCCACACAAATTGAGCATCATCACACCCACGCACCTGTCAGAATTGGTAGTAAAAAGGTAGTAAAAAAAAGTAATAAATTTGTACGTGCTTTCGTCTGTCGCAAATAGAAAGAGCAAATAAATCAAAACACAGATTGAACAGTCGAGAAACTTTACTCTCCTCCTCACACAAAGCAAACAAGTACGTCGAACCTTCTTGGTTTCCTTGCTCCTATCTCAAACGCATCGCCCTATCTTGACTCGCACGCCCAGTCGAGTCGGGTAAAAAAGAAATAAAAGAATATCTGCAAGTAGAAGAGAGATTGAAAAAGATTTGGCTCAGACCGAAAACTGCGCCGGTAGAAGATGAAATGTGGTATGAAAAGGGGGTATCGGAAAAGGGTATGCGGCCTCCCACAGAGTGACAGACCGTGTTGGCGTGAAGCGAAGAATGGGAATAATATAAAAGAAAAAAAAATGAGCATAGGGGTCGATAGAGAAAGGCTGATTGTCTGTTATTTTGAGTTTGCAGGGCAAAGGAGCAATGAGAAGGTGTTCGTGCAAGGCAAAGAGTGCTGTGTTTTGTCCGTTTGCTCTTTGCCGGCGTCCTGCGATAGATGCAAAGCCAAAAGAAGAGTTGAAAAGGTTGTTTGATAAAAGGTGAAAACGCCCCAGCGCCTCTCTTTTTCTGCAGATAAAGGTTCCAAAAAATTGGCTCGGTCCGCAATCACATGCAATGGGTAGAAGAAACGAAGACCGAAAAGGTTCAAGATGAAGGTGGTTGGCGATATCAGCCAGTCCGGTGGAGAAGAAGGGTGTTGTCACCCTTTCCTTCAGTCGAGGCGAGCGAGGAAAGGAGATGGTGCATTCCCAGGACTGCTTGCGGGTGTCGTTCGAGGATATATCGTGAGCTCATAAGACAGCCAAGTGCGCGAGGGACCAGGCCTCGCTGCGTATGGATCGTGTCTGGTGGTGGTGGTGGTGAGAAGGGTGGAGAAGGAGAAGGCAAATGGAACGCTTGCTTTCGAGATTGGCTTTTTCGCAGAACAAAAGAAATGACTGATGCATGGTCGCATCGACGAGTTCGGAGTTTCTTTGCCCGTTACAGCACGGCAGCCATGGCCAGGCCGGCCACACCGGCCACGAGACCGGCAACACTCCGCAGAGACGGGCTGCCGCCGCTTGAGGTTGCGCTGGCAATGGGTGCCGAGCCGGTCGTTGGTGGCGGCGTTCGTGGCGAGGACACGCGGAAGCTGCCGGTGCCGGTGGCCTGGTAGCTGGTTGTGGCATTGTTGCCAGGTGGCCGTGGTGGTGGGGCGACGACACGCTGCAGGGTGGGACGGTCTTGTAGAGCGTGCTGGTGGCGTGCAGATGGTGGTGGTGGGGGATAGCGACGAGTCGACAGACGCATCGGCGGAGACGGACGAGGCCGCTGCCAACAGCAGGGCGGACGTCAGATGTTGCGAAGCGCATGTTGATGTGTGTGGGTGGGTGTGACTGAGAGAGGAGAAGAAGTGGTGAGGGGTAGCGCGTAAGAGATCGTGCTGCTGGAGCAAAAGAAGTGTTTCGTAGATCGTGGGCAGAGAGTGAGCGGTGCGACGACTGGCGTGCGAGAGCAAGTTTGTTTATTGGAGAGAGCGTGGAGGGGACTTTGCCAACGAAGCCCGGTATATCTGGTAAATGCAGATGCAGGTGAGGGAAAAGGAAGAGAAGAGAAGGAGTCTGTGGAGAAGGAGAGATGTGGGAAGCGCAAGGAATAAAAGAGCGGAACCCTTTCTCAAAAACTGATGTCAGAGGCGGAAGGAGCGACCAGGCCTGGGGGAAACAACACATCCACGATCGCACTTGCCCATCGCCTGGGAGAGTTTCTCTTTGAGAAGGTGGTGGTGCGGGCTGTGGAGTGTGGATACCCGCTCTGGCAGGGGCCCACATTGTCCGGCCAATGCGCACTAACACGGCCGCTGGCGTGCTCTTTTTCCTTTGAGAAAAGAAAACGCCACAGGAATTAGTGGGCCGCGGACAGCGAACCAGTACAGGCCAGGCACAGGCCAGGCACAAGGGGCGCCTGGGGCTCATGAACAAGCATCCTTGTCTGTGTCATGCGGCGTTTTTTTCTTTCAGTAAACGACCCTTGTCACCTCTCAAACCCAACCAGACGCCTGTGGACAAATCATTTGGACGAGGTTCCTGCTACTTGTGGCCACCGCAGAATTTGGCTGCCATTGGGCGCCCACCTCATGTACATGTACCCTTAACCTTGTCCTTTGGTTTCTGGGAAATTACAGGCATGGGGAACGCTGACCAGAAAGGAAAGACCCAAATTGCGCCTGCTGCTGCTGTGCTCTTTCCCTCCTCTGCCAACAAGCCCCTCCCCATTGCCTGCTGCCCTTTTTCATTTCCAGAGGCGCACCCATGAACACATTGCGCGGCCAACGAAGCATCGTGAAACTCTGTCGACTGTAACCGAGGCAGGGCAGTTGAGGGGCAGCGACGAAGGAAGAAGATTGTGACGGTTTTTTTTGTTGTTTTTGCACGCGCCTTTGCCGTGATGCTTTGTCAGAGATGTGCTGTTTTCTTCATTTCTTCCGTTTTCTCCGCCTGTTTCCCAGGCTCTTTCCTCATTTGCGCGCTCTTCTGGCTGCTCTCGGTAAGATGCGCTGATCGCAGTTTCCTTTCAACGGTGTTCCAAAGTACGCTCTTTCCTCCTTTTTGGCTTTTTGGCTTTTTGGCTTTGTGGCTCCTTGTCTCTATTTCCCCTCCTTTTGGGTGTCGCTTGGTAATTTCACAGCAAATTTAGAGCCCCGTTTCTTCTGTCGCGCCGGCCCAATTGCTCGTCGCAGCGAGTCGTTCTCAGGCGCCTTGTGTTTCGGCAGACGCCTCACTTTGTTTTGGCGTCTTTCTTGCGCAATCGCTCTTTCCCTCTTGGGCAACCCCTCCAAATTGCAATTTCCCAAAAAAGGGCCTACTACATGTACTCGGTACTCATAAGTCGAAAGCGACCACGTCCCCATGACTTGACGGTTACAATGACCATCTCTTGTAGTCCAGGTTGCGCGCAAAGAGACCAGGTCGTGTCGCGCGACACACCGTGCCACGACTGCGACCGACTGCGACACCAACACCTGGTCCCTCTTCCCTGATCCAGGGCGTGGTGTACTGGTACGAGCTTAGCTGTACAATATAACGGTGTGTCTACGTACCGCTACATAACGGTTCTGTTCCTGCACTTCCCTAGCGTCCTAGGCCGTTCCTGGCGCTAGACCCAAGGCAGACAGCGCCAGTACTCGTAGCAACGCTTGAGGGCTCGCTTGGCTCTCGGTCTCGCTGCCAGGGTTTTCATATTCTCATTTTCACTCACGTCCTTCTTCATCGTCCTTCATCGGCCCGGCGGTCAAGGTCTCGGCCCACACAATCATTGCCTCAAAGTGTGGCTTTAGTCACGTACGACGATGTACCACGTCGGCGACCGGTGGGTGAAAAGTACTTTCTTCCTCTTTCCTCTCTTCTTTCTGCCCGCCTGGACGACGGTCCTCTTTTCCCACCTGGTCCTTTGTCCTTGCTCGCACCGGATCGTGAAAGCTATCACAAAGCCGTTGCAACTATAGGGGAGGAATTAGAAGAGGGAAATGAATGCAATGAAAGAAAACAAGGGAGCAACTAGAGATAAAATGAGAAAGAGAAGGGGCTTTCTGCGGTGAACAAGGGGCTATTGTCATGGACACGCATGAGGGCCCAGACGTCTGTTTAGTATTTCTTTTTTTCTTTTCTTCTTTCACTGATCGTGTCTCAAGAGATCGCCCGGCGAGAACATCCGAGGTGCCAGGAACCAGGCCGCCTTTCTGCCTTGACCTAGATCAGGAAACGAACTGCGCATGCAGCGAGAGCCAATGCTTCGCGGCGAGTTAAGAGGCAATATTGCCATTGGATAGCGTCTGGCGTGCTCTCACGTAGAAGAACAAGGACGAATAAGAGAGGGGGAAGCCTGACTGGGCGTGAGGCAGACCTGCAGCTGCATCATGCGGATACACGGCCGGTTGGGTGTACATGTGCATGTACTCGTACAGCTGGCTAGTTTCCCTCTCGTCCACCCGACGAGGCTCAAAAAATCTCTCCCTTTTGCCGCGCCCTTTTCCCGTCCGCTTCCCGCCCTCTTCGCCTCCCTTTCAACGTGGCAAACGAGTGCAGGGAAGACACGCTGCTTTTTGTCTCGGCTGTTCTTAACTCTTATTTCGTCTGCTTCCGAATAAGCATCCCTTGCCGCAACCAGGCAAAATCCCCCTTCCAACAAGCAAAGGTCGCAAGGTAAGGGATCAATCATACGGGGGAATCTGACAATCATATCAAAAACGAACGGAAGGGATGAAAATAGGAGGTAAAGGAAGTGAAGCTGAACGTCCCTTACTTTGGTTCCTTTTTGTTGTCCCGTGAATTCGTTTGCTGTCTTCTATTTACTATCAAGCCACTGCTTCACAAGCGCTTCGGTCCCAAGAAAAAAGAAAACTGGAGATAGTTTGGTGGTGTCTCTTTGCCACAGGACTCTACCTCTCTCCGGTTCCTATCCAATCGCCCTTCATCTTAATTGCACTTATGCAAGGAAAACTCTGTAAAGAGTTTTTTATTCTAGTAGATGCATGGATAGTTGAAAGAATTCCTTTTTTCGGCATCTTTACTCGCTTGCACTGAAGGAAGCCAATGTTGCCTCATCGGCACTTTGGCATCATGGAAGACGGAAATGTTTTGCCGTGCCATTGGTTCTGCGTCGCAGAAAACGTCGCGAAAAAAAGAAGGAGGCAAAGGAATAGTAGTATTACGACTCGCATGTACTCCGTATCTCTGTCTTTTGTTTTACAGAAAAAAAACCTCCGACTTTTACCCTCTCGTTGCGTTCATTCTCTTGTCGACATGCAACCACCAGGCCATGAAACAATCGTATACCCCGGCAGTGTTGCAAGTAAATTGACAGAGAACAGCCCCTGCAGAGCCGTTATTCTCTCACATTGTACGGAGTACAGCGTGTTGCACATCATTTTATCGTAATTTCTTCTGTGTTACTGTGTTTCTGTTCTTCTGTCCTTCTGTCCTTGTAAATTGAGCCCGTAATGAAATTCTCTGTAATCGTCCTATTTCTTACCATCTCACATGATGAGAGGTCCTTTTATTTCTCTCTGTTTCTGTGATACACGCCGGCTATTCATAAGGGCATTGGGTTCAACACTTTTTTTATTTTTAATATTATTCAATTTTGTTACTGTAAAGGATACTCTTAACGGTAATTGAGTTATCAATCACCGTATGAAACTGTAAATGGAAGGGTGTCTGCAATGACATAAGTTTATTACTTGTAGTTTTGTTTTTGATTTCTATGTAAAACAATCTCGTCCAAAAAAAATAAAAATAAGAATAAAAAAAGAAACTTATTAATAATAACCCATTATTCACATTCATTGTTCAAGTCGAGAACCCTTTACCGGCACAGCCCCGAAAGGCCAAGTACTGCTTGTGTTAACGGTCCCAAAACAACGGGCAATGTTGCATAACGGGGATGTTGCCGCGATTTAGCTTGGCACGGCGCAACGCCGCGATGTGAGCCGAACGTGTGAGCAATGATGCAATGTCGACACCAAAAACAGACGAGCACGTGCAGTATTCATTTGTGAAGACAGCTGCCTTTGTAGATATACACACTCATCTATGGCAAGCTGGTGCTATGCTGATGTGTGTCTATAAAACGAGTGGCCTCTGCATCGCTCTCCTTAAACAAAAAGAGAACCACTTTCTGAGAATGCGTCTCGGGCCAAAGCAAAGCAAGCAATATAAGCGATACACTTAAAACACTTCAAGCACAGTGTAGAGCTCTACAGTCTTTTTTCAACCCACCATGGCCACGACCGCCTCGCCCGAGGACATTGTCCGCACGCTCTTTCTCGTTCCTCGAGGCACAAGGCCACACAGACTACATGGGCGAAGCTTGTCTCGCAGCTGCAGCACTCGCTCCAAGCCGCAGCCCTGGCCGTCGAGCAGCAGGCGGACGAGCCCACGGTGCTGGTCGCCCTGCTCCACGACGTCGGGCGGTTCATTCCCGACGCGGCGTCCCTCCCGAAACTGACTGCCCGCGACGGCACGGCATTTGGCACGCGGGACCACGAGACTGTCGGCGCCAACTACCTGCGGGCCCTGGGCTTCCCGCCGTCCGTCTACGACATGGTGGGCGCGCATGTGTGGGCAAAGCGGTACCTATGCGCGACTGAGCCCGGCTACTGGGGCGCGCTGAGCGCACTGAGCAAGACAACGCTGGAGCTGCAGGGGGTGTTTTCACGCCGGGACCACGTGGCCGCCGCGAGGGACGATCCACGCTGGAGAACAAGCTGCGCGTGCGGCGGTGGGACGACCAGGCCAAGGTGGCGGGCAAGGTGGTGCCGGGGCTGGACGCGTATGAAGCCATGGCCGTGCGGTGTCTGGCAGCGGCGAGGTAGTCCGAGGGTGTGCGAGGGCAGTGGAAGACAAAAAAATACAGAAAAGTGGTGATGCTGACGACGGTATGTTGCTCTCTCTTGAAGGCGAAAAAGGTAAAAGCATCGCGAGATTTCGTCTTGTTAGATACCAATGTGATATCTACATTTGCCCTCGATTACTATTTTGTTCACCGACTATCCATACAAGAAAAGAAAAAAAAGAAGTAAAAGAAGAAAAAGAGTAAAAGATAAAGAAGCTGCCCTTGTCGGGTCTCTGGGCAGCCATCGTGTCCACCTATCGAGCCACGGCGGACCACAGTTCTTTCCGATCAAAAGTCTGTGTGTGACGGTCTTTTGGCCGAACGTCAATGTCGGAAGCCATCCCCAGGCCCTTGGCATTCAGACAACAACTACTCCACGTTGATGTTGCCCAGGCCGTTGGGGCCAATGGTACCGCCACCCCAGATCGTGCGCGAGTTGTCGTTCAGTAGCTGCCCTTAGCGTCGTAGCTGAACAAGAGGTCGCCCCAGCCCGGGTGGTCATCGGCGGCTCGAGCCGTATGCTGTGAGGGTGTCAGCCATATGCAGGTTTTGATACGTTTAAAGAAAGTAGAAAAGTAGACTTACGGTGCTCTTCGCCGCCAAGGCTGTCAATGGCCTGCTTGGCCTTGGTGAGCCACTTGGAGGTGATGCCGCGCTTGACCACGTACTGGTAGTAAAGGATCTGGAGACGGTCAGCCGGTGGTCACAACGTAATGGAACGCTCTCAGAGAGAGAGAGAGAGAGAGCACGTACATCCCAGACCTGCGGCGATGTCTGAGAGATGCCGCGGCTGATGTTGGAGGGCACTGCCCAGGGCCCGTTGATCAGGATGGCCTCGCAGCGGTAGAACGTGGGGTCGAACGAGGGCACGTCGTAGCCCAGGTTGTACTGGCGCCGAGTACTCGGCACCGAGCAGCAGGAGGTTGTTGCCCGCGCTGTAGACGTCCGTGCCCTGCGACTGATCGTGCGCGCGGCCTCGGCAGTCCAGCCTAGGCCGCCCAGAGCGTGGCCTGGTCGCGGCCCGTCTCGGCACTCTGGCCCGACTTGCGAATCAATGTTGCCGTAGAGGCCGGCACACGGCTCGTTCAGGTAGGAGTAGAGAGCGTAGTTGTACTGGGGGGTGGGGGGTGCGTTGTTAGTTGCCTTTATACCCTTTGAATTTGAATTCGGAAGAAAAAGAAGGAAAACAAAAGTTCCTGGGGTTACTTACCATGGCAACGTCGTCCAGATACACGGCAAACGACAGCAGGGCCTTGATGCTGACCATGCCGTAGTTGGCCTGGCCGATGATGATGGACTGCCGTGCAAACAGCCAGTACAGCTGGTTCGAGAAACCCGTGCCGCCGGACCATTTGGCGCCGGCCTCGACCCAGCCGCCCTCCCAGCGCATGATCTCGGCCGCATTGGCCAGCATGTCGCCCTCGAGTCCAACCAGCAGGGACGTGTCCGTGCCGATGATGTTGGTGAGGTTGGTGCCCCACGCGTCGATGATGGTGGTCGCGCGGTCCAGTGGCTCTGGTTCTTGGTGACGTACCACATGATGGCGTTCTGGTACGCGGCGCGCACGTCGTTGGTAAAGGACGTGTAGTTGGAGCACGAGCCGCGGCAGAGCACGGCGTGGGGGCCCTGCATCTCGTAGGTGGCCTGCGAGTACGAGTCGGTGCTGAAGTTGGCCCAGACCTTGGCCCACGGGTCCTTGTTCTGCAGCACGCCGTCGCGGATGCGCTCCAGGTCGTCGTGCGTGTGCCAGAGGCCGGGGTGCACAAAGTCGCCGACACGCGTCTTGGAGCCGGTGATCTGCGGCGCAATGGGGATGGGGCCGTTGAGGACGGGCAGGCCATTGAGACCGCCCGTCGCCAGCACGCGGCCGGGGATGCTGGACAAGGCCAGCAGAATACCGAACAGCTTCATGGCGATCTGGGAGCGAGATGCACGATCACGGCAGACTGAGTGTGAATAAAAGGGGAACGGATGAAGCGAACGAGTCTGAGGTGAACGCATCTTGTGGCAGCGTGTCATGGCATATTTACACTCCACCGACGATCTGTAGTCAATGGCTCAGCTGTTTGCAGCTCGACAGAGCAAAGAGCATTATTGGCCCGCTCCGACGCCGGAGGCGATTCGGCATCATCCGGCCTCCCCAGCTTCTCCGCAGAACCCCGCATCGCGACCCTGCTGACTCCGGAGGCGTGCCGGCACTTTCCTCCGACCCAACACCCCGGACTCTGCATGCGGAGATGAGGAGAGAAGCGTTGCATTAGCGCGCGACGCAACAGCTTCTCCGCACCCGTGAGCTCGGTTAGACGAAGGTGAGGGATTTCTCTTATTGTGAGCTAGCAATGGTCGTGGGCACAAAATTTTCACGGTCAGTTCGGCCGGAGAGCTATCGTGTAGTTGTCTGTCAGGAGATTGACCTCTGTCGGGAGATTGACCGACCAGAAGGACAGCCCCAGATGAGAGGGGAGAGGATGAAAGGTAGAAGGACGAATAGGAAAAGAACAAGAAAATGTGTAGATTAACAAGAAAATAAAGAAAAGAAAAAGAAGAAAAGAAAAAGAAAATAAAGAAAATAAAGAAAAGACATCGTCAAACGAGGCGTTGGCCGCGGCAGGTGTTTCCTTTAATCGATCAAATTACTAATTTGCCAAGTATGAGGCCAAGTATGGGTGTTTTACATCCTTTCTTTCTTTTTCTCTTGTTTTATCATGTACAGAGTTTGTCATATACAGAGTACTCGTGGTGGAATGGTACATGGTGTATGGTACAGCTGCATTCTCCTTTGCAATATCTGTTCTGGCCTCATTTGCTCATTTCTCCGAAAACACAAGCACCTTTGTTTGGCCCACCGCAACGCCCGTGAGCGCAATGGTGTTGCTCTTGCTCACGGAAACGGCCTTGTTCGACCACACCTCCTTGACCGTGTACGCGTTCTTGCCCAGCGCCGCGCTCAAGCCCGTGACCGACGCCAGCGGAATGCTAATGTCGGTCGTGGCGTTGCCGTAGTTGAGGGCCAGGACCACGAAGCGCTGCTTGCCGGACGACAGCGGGCCGCCCCAGACCTGGACGGCGTCCTCGGTCGACAGGCCCGGCAGGTAGCTGACGGCCGTGCCCAGCGCGTCCTGAGAGACGGCAATGATGTCGGTGTTGGTCAGGATGTCGACCGACGACTGGTTCATGGTGACGACGTTGGCGCCGATGATGAGGGGCGACTTGAGGGCCGCCCAGAAGGAAAAGTGCGTCTGCTCCTCAAGCGTCGTCATGGCGTTGTTGCCGATTTCCATCATGTCCATGTCGGCTGGGAGAAGAGGATGTTAGCACAAGGAAAATAAGACGATAAGGAAATAGAAGAAAAAGAAAGAGAAAGAAAAAGAAAAGAGATCTCACCCCATGCGCCTGGCTTCTGGAAGCCCGACAGCTCGCGCATCTTGCGGATCATCGTCAGCACGCTGACGCCCGCATAGCCCGTGTTGAGGCAGTAGGCTGTGGTGCAGACGCCCGACCCGTCAGAGGCATAGGACGCGTGGATGTCGCCCGACATGCGTACGAGTCGCTGAACTGGTCGGCCCAGAACCACGGGAACTGGTTGCCCCACTCGCACAGCGCGTAGAAGATGTCGCGGCCGGTGGCCTCCAGCGCATAGCTCATGGCCAGGAAGCGCTCGGCGGGCGGCCGCGTGTTGCCCTCAAAGCCGCCGCAGTTGTCGTACTTGAGGTAGTCGATGCCCCAGGCGGCGTACTGCGCGGCGTCGAGCTCCTCGTAGCCAAGGCTTCCGGGGTAGAAGCCGCAGTCGTAGATGCCCGGCATCACTGGGGGGGTGGGGGTCAGTTTTATTTATCATTTTGTATCTTCTTTCTGTTCTGTTTCTTTTCTCTTTATCTTTCCTCTTCTTTTCTTTCTGGCTTCATACACAGCACTCACCTGTAGATGCCCAGCTTCAGGCCTTTCTTGTGCACCGTGTCGGCCAGCGCCGCAATCCCGTCGGGGAACTTGGTCGGGTCGGCCTGCTGGTGGCCGTCGGCCGCGCGCGTCTCCGTCTGCCAGCCGTTCGTCAATCAGCAGGTAATTGTAGCCGGCTTTGGCAAAACCCCGCGTCTCAAACGCCTCGGCCGTGCTCTCGACGAGGCTCTGTGTGACATTGTACTGGAACGTGTTCCACGTCGACCAGCCTGGCAGGTTAGCGGTGAACAAAGCAACAACGAAGACCAAAAAACAAAAAGGACAAAAAAGGCAAAAAAGGACAAGAAGAGACTTACCCATTTGCGGGGTCTTGGGGTTCGTGACGGCAAGGGCGACGCCCGCCGAGGCGACAAGGACAAACGACCACATGCTGCTGCTGTCGAGCTGTGTCTGTGTGTCTTTGCTTTGCAAGAGAAGAACGACGGCCTGTAGAGAAGAGAGAGCGGAAAGACAGCGTAAAGACAGAGCGGCTCCTGTCTGCCAAACGCGTGCGTCTTGCGTCCCTTTGCAACATCACTTTGTTTTATAGGACCGGCTGTGACGGCCGCATGTGCGCCCGCTGACTCGGAGGTGGGAAAGACGTGGTTGACAGGCACCAGGCCTCCGGACATGGCCCGACGCCTGGCCAGGAACGAGGAATTAAGTGGCAGAAAAACGGCGTCATGGGGCCGTGAACCCCTGGTCAGAAAAAAAGAAGAATGGCAACACAATGCAACCTTCTCCCGCACGATCGGCAGACGTCATGACTCCATGATTTCCCCACGACCCACCCATAGGGAATCTAAATCGTATCTACCCATGCGGGGCAGTACCAACGATGCCCAGGGGTCGTGCCGGAGCTCTTCCCGGTCCATAGTCCGGCGCATTGCGGAACTGATGGTCATGTTCTGTCCAGCAGCACAGCAAGCAGCACCGTGAAGGGCCCGTTGTTGTGCGGCCACGGGGCCAGACTGGCTCTCCAAACCGCCAGGTCCATCTTTTAAGACGGGCTGGTCGTGCTTTTGTGCCCTGCCCAGCTGCGTGTCTGCGTTTTTGCGTGCGGCACTTTCTTCCCACGTTTTGATCCATTGCACACCTGTCCTCCAAACACCACGCCAGGCCACAAACCTCTCCATCTTCTCCATCTTGCCTCTACGTCTCTATTCTTTCTTGTCTCTAATATGATGCTCTCCTTGCCGTCGCGCGTCCTGTCGGGCCCTGCGGTCGCGGCATTGGTGGCCGCGCCGCCGTCAGTGACCGCCTTCCGCTGTGTACGCACCGATCCCGGCGGACACGTACGTGCCGGCCAACGCCGGCGGGCACGACGACGCTGCTGGACCTGCGTGCAGTCCCCCGAGCTGAGCCTGCTCGCCGAGCTGGTGGCCGGGTCCGCGGGTTTTACGCAGGCGTTCAACACGACGCCGAGTGGTCGTTTACCTTTCTGGCGCCGTCCAACACGGCCCTCGCCAACAACACGGGCGCCTACTTTAGCACGTTCGCCGCGCAGCCCAAGGCGAAGTGGTGGCTGGGCAACCTGCTCAGCCACCACTACGTGCCCGGCTCGGCACTGACGCTGGCAGACCTGGCCGCCGGCGACGGCACCGTGCAGCGGCTGCAGACGGGCACCTACCTGTACGTGTCGGTGCAGGGAGAGCGATAGTGCCCGTCGCGGTCTTGCTCAACAACGTGGCTTCCTGTCGACGGCTGACTGGCCGTGACCAGCGGCGCGTGCACATCAATTGACCACGTGCTGGACCCGGCCGCGCAAATCTTTGAGCCGGCGTACCGAGCGTCAGCAGGCCTTTATTCCGGGCAGCTGGCCAATACGGCACTGTCTACTGCCTAGGGGGGGAAGAAGCTTCAGTTGCATGAGAATGGGAGGGGTGATGGCTAGAAGGATATCTTTTTTAGCAGGACAAAAAGACAAAAAGCCGCGTGTATATATGTGCGTGCGTAAATAGCGGTGTGCAAGTCAAGTTCTGGATGTTTGTTATCTTTGTTTTGTGTGATTTATTTTAATTTATATTTTACTTGACAAATGTCTGCCCAGTCTCAATTGGATCAAAATAAGACATGCCTAGGAATTTAATGCAATGGCAAGAGGATACGAGGCATATTTGAAACATCTTAATTCATTATTCTCCCGTGTCAAAAACTCTCTAAACTACTCAACTACAGCCACCCAAACGACACTCCCAAACGCCCCAAGCTCCGCCCGCCGCTTCCTAGTGGTACACTCCTTTCTCGCCTCCCCGCTGCTCCCTGCATGACGCATGGACTGCCTACGCATCCGTAGCCGAAGCGTTGTAGATGGGGAACTGCGCAATGTGCAGCTGGCCGCCGCAAAGGGGGATCAGCGTGAGCGTGGTTTTCGCCGCCGTGTCGACGTGCGGACGCGTCGACGGCGGTGCGGCACGTCGGCCGTTCCCCCTGGCGTTGGGCCAGCTGATGGGTTACGCGTCGACGGTGATGGCCACGGGCGGCGCATTGTTGGCCCAGATGGGGTGGCCAGCGCGCTGCTTGCCTTGTCGCGGCTGTGGAAGGCGAACGTGGACGGGTCGACCGCATACGACCAGTTGGACGTGGGGAGCAGGAAGTGGTCGCGGCTCTCGGGTACAATGTCAAACGCGGCCAGCGGCGTCTCGTTGTCGGTGGAAAAAGTTGAAGCGGCAGGTGCGTCGTCTCCTCGAACTCAAACGGACAGCGCGTACACGAGGGGCCCGTGGTAGATGCCGACGGACGGCGCCGTCACGCCGGTCTCTGAAGAAGTGGCCTCGCGCGTGACAACCTCGTTGGCCATGGCAGCGTCACGGTGATGGTGGTGGTGCCGGCGGGCCACGGCAAAGGCGTGCAGGCCCGTGGTGGCGTCGGGAGTCATGGCCACCGTCGAACACGGTCTTTGCGGCCCTTGGCGCTGGTGTCGTGACCTGCGCCGTGGCTGCGCCGGACACCCAGCCGGGCACGCGCACGGAAAGGAAAAGGCCGTCTTGGCCACGATGGTGTACTCGAGCACCTCGGAGAAGGGGTAGTGGGTGTTGCAAGTGACTGTGGCGTTAGCGCCGGGACGGGCCGAACGGGACGAAGAAGACAAAGAATAGCATGACAAAGGGGGACCTACTGGAAACAGCCTTGCCGCCCACCGTCGTGGTGAGGGACGTCGGCGACAGCAGCACGTGGGCGATGCCGTCGTCTCCGTCCTGGACATAGGACGACGCCACAAACTTGGGGTAGCCCTGGGGGTGGTTGACCGTTGCAGCAAGGGCTGGGTGGAGGTTAGTTAGCATGAAGAAAGAAAGAAAGTAATGAGCAGCACCATCAACATCGACATACGTAGTTGGCTCGAGCGCATAGGTGAGCGAGTAATCGTATGTCGTTGAGAACGGGACAGATGTCAGTTCGTCAACCCACGGCTGATTGGTCTGCGTCACGTATTGGCGAGAACCACCCTGGACAAGTTAGTGTACACGTGCGATGTATGATTATTAAGACGCTTGGGGGCGGGAAAACATACAGTCCGGGGCCAACGCCACCGGCAGGGCGTTGAACGCGGCGCGCTCGGCACGGTCAGCGTAGTCGTTGACGGCCCAAAGGAGCGGTAGAGGTAGGCATAGGAGAACATGACCTCGACCGCAATGCAGAGCTCGGATCTGAAAGACGTTGTCAGCGAGAGGCAGTGATAATGGTCAGAATCACGAGAACATACGAGAACATCACGAGAACTCCGAGAGAGGCAAACTTACCCCGCTGCGATCCAGGCCGCCCACAAACTCGTCGGCAATGATCGTGCCCGACAGCGCCGACTGGTACGTCGTGATCAAGTTGACGGCGCGGCCGTCTGCGCGACGAGGCTCTCGTTGCCCGTGAGGCGGTACAGCACGGCCGGGTAGCGCATGCCCTCGGCCATGTTGACGCCGTGCATGTAAGCCCGGGGCCGGGTTCGGCGCGGCGCCGGTGGGGAGAACGCCGTTCACGAAGAAGGTGGTCCAGTCAAAGTTCGCCTTGCGGCTGCCCTCAAAACATTGAGCGATATGGTGTCGAGGATGAGTGCCGAGTTGTTGCGCGGGGTAGTTGTCGTAGAGCCACATGAGCGAGACGGGCAGCTTCCTTGCGCGCGCGACGTGCCAAACTCGGTAGGGGTCGTAGACGTCGCCGAGCGTTGCGTTGTTAATCAAGGCCCCGGTAGTTGGTCGTGGAAGCATGGCGTTGGCCAGCACGACGAAGCGGTGCATGGCGTCGGACGATGCGCTCCGTCTCGGTGGGGTCGGCCTCGGCGTATTGCTGGGTTGTTAGAAGAGTTTAGGAGGACAAAGACGAAACAACGACGAGGGACCGACAAAAGGAAAACCCACCGTCAAGCCAAAAAAGAACAGAGCACGCCCCCACAGCCCGCGCGTCTGAGGCGTCGTCTCCGGCCCCAGCCACCGTCGGCCTGCTGGTGGTTCGAGCACATAGTCCAGATACTGTTTGGCCTGGGCCTTGAGCCTGGCGTCGTCGAGGCCCCACGCCAGCGGCACAATGCCGTTGAACCAGTAGGGACGTGCCGCCAATCCACGACGACTCGTTGCACGGTAGCTGGTAAAAGCTCGTAAACAGGTTGCCGCCGAGCCCTCGCCGACAGCTGCATCTGGTCGCGCAGCCAGCCGGTCGGCCGTGATGGCGCCCGGTGCATAGTTCTGGAACCGGAACGGTTGCAGGGCATGTGGATGTGCGTGGTGGACCTGTTGTCAGCGGTGCACGCTCTAGTTGACCGGATGTTGCTCTGCTTAGCGTACCTGAATCTGCCGCAAACACGTGCCGGCAGCGCCGAGTGAGCACAGAATTAACCACTGCATTTTCATGAGTCGGTGTCGGGTGAGTTGCTTGGGCTTGCTTGATTGTCTCAGATGGATTATTGGTCAAAGCTGCTCGAGTCCTTTGCTCTGGCATGGTCCATGGGAACGTCAATGGCCTACATTGCATTCTTCTTCCGCCGTTGCAACTGTATTTCATCTGATGCTTTTTTTCTACTTTTTTCTGTCAATCTTGTTTCCCCGCACGCCGATCCCCGGGAGACCCCGGTCGCTGGTCGAGCGGTCCATGTCTCGGACGACGCCGCCGAAGTGGTCATATAATGTACGTCACATTGTCTCCCCGCATACGCAACTGGGTCCGGGAAACGCCCGGCCGTGGGATGTATGCCTGTGCGCTGTGCGTCATATAATCGGAAAGCAGAAATCAAAAAGAGGTCATGTGTGGGGAAGGGAGGATGCTAGTCGATGGGGAAAGGGTATTCGAAGCTAATGATGGGGAACATGGAGGTAACTCTGGCGGTCACGACATGTAGTTGTAGTGAGGAACGGTGAGCGGAATACATGGACGATGGCACGGAGTACACTCCGAAGCCGGGGACTCGGCCATGGCAAATCCACAGATATATCTGGATCGAAGGAATCTGTTTCCCGTGCAGGTTTTTTTTCTTTTTTTTCTTTGGTAAGCCGTCTCCCCAAGCCATACCCACCCCATTTCCCACAATCTCACTTTTATGCCACCCTAGGTCTCTGACATCCATGCCTCCCCGGCTGCGGCCTTTTCCTCTCTCTTCGCCGCTCTGCTACGCCGGCTCGGCGGCGGCAGCTGCGGTTGCCAAGTCGCAGACATCGGCCACCATCGTTGCGTACACGCTGCCGACCGAGGTTCACGCGGCACAACCTTTGGCGTCAAGGTCGCGGCCGCAGGCCACAAGACCTACACTAACGTGGAGACGTTGATCGCCAACGTGGACCAGGTCAACACGTCTAGCGGCAACGCCATCTACTCTACGCCGTCGGTGGCCATCTTTGACTTTGGCGTCAAGGTCGCCGACGTCACCATTGCCTTCAACAGCTCGACGCGCATCGCCAGAGATGTCCAGGTGCGGCCGTGGATTCGATACGGCATCAAGGCCACCTTTAACGCCCAAGGCATCCTCACAATCTGCGCTGTACGACGGCTTTCGACGAAAGCCGCGCAATATTTGTCGTGCAGGTCAACGAGGACGCGTGGCAGAATGCGCTGCACCTGTTCGCCAATCGAGCTGGAGACGGATGTGCCGTCGGCGACGAACCCAACGTGGTCTACTTTGCGCCCGGCTACCACACGTCGAGCACGGGCTTCACCAACGTCACGTCGGCCAGACGGTGTACCTGGCCGGCGGCGCCGCCGTCTCGTCCACGTTCTCCTTTGTCAACGTGACGAACGCGACGCTGCGCGGCCGCGGTGTGGTCTACCAGCCGAGCAAGGCCGGTGCCATTCTGATCGAGTCGTCCGAGGACGTCACGTGCAGGACCTCCTCTTCCTCAACCCGCCGAGCAAAGGCCGGCCCACGCTGACGGCGGCATGGCCTCGGGCGCCCGGTGACCGTGCGCAACATCCGCTCGTTTTCAGCGACGGCAGCTGGGGCGACGGCATGGATACTTTTGCCTGCAGCAACGTGCTGGTCGACGGCGTGTTTCATGCGCACGTCCGACGACTGCGTGGCCATTTACAACCACCGCTACGACTACTACGGCAACACGACCAACATTACCGTGCAGAACTCGGCGCTGTGGGCGGATCTGCGCACCCGGTCAACGTGGGCACGCACGGCAACGTGGAGGACCCGAGACCATCTCCGGGCTGACGATCGCAACATTGACGTGCTCTTCCACCGCGAGATGCAGCAGTTGTACCAGGGCTGCATCGCCCTCAACCCCGGCGACGGAACCTCATCCGCGACGTGCTGGGTCGACGGCTTCCGCATCGAGCAGATTGTGTACGGGCAGGTCGTCAACCTGCACGTCATGAACACAGCATGTACAACACGGCGCCCGGCCGCGGCATCCAGAACAGCTCACCAATTCAAAGGACCTCAGCTACAACGGCACCGCGCCGGACACGGCCATCTTTGTCGGCTACAGCGCCGACCGCGGCATCAGCGGCGTCACGTTTTGAAAACACTCATCATCAACCGGCACGCAGATCTACGACGCCATGCCCAAGGCGCGTGGTACCTGACCACGGACTACATCCCGGCCTTTGTCAATGAGTTTTTGTGACCGACTGGTCTTCAACCAGTAGGGGAGAGTGGGCAGTGGAAGTGAGAGTGTGACAGTGTGGCACATAATTTTTATACTGTTTCTTCTCGTGTGTTTGGGGGAAAGGAAACAAGTTACATTTTTGCCTCAGGTTCCGTTTAGCTTTTCTACAAGCGAGGGGCAGAAAAGTGGGACGCTGACGATAGCCAATACAAACCACTTTCTCATATTTCGTTTTCACCTGTGGTTTATAACCAGGGCTTGTGACTCGTGCTAGTTGGCTTGACAAATAGAACCCTAGAGGCAAACTGACGTGCTAGTTGGCTTGTTTGTTTATTTCTCGGCCTTTTAAAAGGCACGGCCAGTTTTTGGCGCCCCGTCTGCCCTCAGTATTAATAAGAATTGTCAACTTGCGTCAACTGCGTCTCTCCGTTACTGGCAATGTTCTTTGTTACCGGTCCATTTCTCGGCATGCTCGCGTATATTCGCACGAGGCACCCCAGTCTGCCTCCTGTAGCGGCCCATCTCTCGGAAGGAGGCGCGGCGTGGCCAACATAGATTAACCAGGGGGAGACTGCTTGTTCTCGTGCTCCTTCTACACGATGCAGATCCTTTTCTAGCCTGTCTTCGTGACCCCCAGCCCTCGTCATCCTCTCCGCATATTCTCGCATGGCTCCCGCATCGCATCGCCGGAATCCGGGGTATTTAGATTGCAAAGGACCGAAGTGGCGGGGTGTTGTTCAGTGTATCTTCTGACGTATGCATCGGTGTTTTGCTTTCCATGGAAGATTTTTTCTTTATTTTCTCGTTTTTGCGTCGGGCAGAGTACTTGTAGAGAGTTCTACTTGGCCGTATATTTCGTATATGAACGGCTGATCCAACGTTCATGAAACATAAAAACATGTCTAGATGATTCCACATCCCTACGACTCTCCTGCTGTCTCAAAACGTTGATCTGCAAAAGACAAAGACACACAGACTTAACATATTTGCTTCTGCATCTGAGACACATACACTACAATGGCGTTCTGTCACCTGTCAAAGGCCATGGCCGTGTCGGTGGCGGCCATGGTTGCCTGCCAAGCCCCTGCGGCTGCGGCGTGGGTTCACCGGGCATTCGGAGACCACCGCCGACCTGACACGTGTCAAGACGCTCGTTGCCAGCGGTGACGAGCCGTGGAACACGGCCTATACGCGGTTCGCTGCCGATGCGCAGAGCTCAAGCACATACGCCTTGCAAGGCCCGTTTTCCTACGTCACCAGAGACACGAACACGGCACTCATCGTGGGCGATGGGCAGTTTGCCAGCGACTCGGTGGCGGCCTTGCAGACGAGCCTCTGTGGGTCATTACGGGCGACACGGCGTATGCCGAGAAGAGCCTCGAGATCCTCAACGCCTGGGGCAGCACCCTGAAACTAATCAACGGTAAATTCAAGTCCACGGTCCCTTTATTTTCCTTTCTGCCAGTTGTATTCTCACACAGTAGCTGACAAAGTGTGAAGGCACGGACGGACAGCTGGCTGCCGCCCTATCCGGCTCTAACCTGGTCAAATGCGGCTGAAAAATCATGCGCTACACGTAACAGCTGGGCTGCGGACGAACATTGCCACGTTTTCGAGCATGGTGACGGACGTGCTGGTGCCGCCCGCGTCACAGACAGAGCCCACGGCCGTGCAGCCGTACCCCTTCCAGGCCAACTGGGCACCTCGGGCGAGAAGCTAATGCTCGCGGCAGCCGTTTTCACGGAGAACAGCACGCTCTACGAGGCGGCAAAGGACCTCATTGCTCAACAGCGCGTGTGCGAACCTGACGGGCTCCATTTCGTCGACGGGGCAAAGCTCCGAGTCTGGGTACGTTGCCGTGGGGGGGCGGGCGTGGGGGGGCGGCAAATGGAAAAATATCTCCCTGCTTAAATGCTCCCCAGACTAACGTTGATTTGGAATAACGGCACGCAGACGCGACCAAGGCCACACGCAGCTTGGTCTCGGCAACTGGGCGGAGGCGTTCACAAGCTGCTCAACCAAAACGACCCGACGGGACTGGTTCGGCGTATCTGGACAACCGCCTCGCGGCCGGCTACGAGTACACGGCCCAAGTTTATGCTTAACCAGACGGTGCCGTACGACGACGGCTTCTACCGCTGCGACGCCAACCTCCTCGGCGGGCCGTGGACTGCGCCGAGCCCCATCGACATCTGGCCCGCACGGCCGGTGTACGAGCTGCCGTACGCCATCTACTACGATAGCGCGGCGTGGCCATGCCCTACACAAAGGCGCTGATTGAGCTCTAACACGCCCGACGGGCCGAGCCCAGTCAACTCGCTGGCGGACGGCAGTGCCTGGCAGACACTCCGCTTCAGACGTGCCGGGACCGACCTCTCGGCCACGATTACGGACTAGACGTGCGTAAAGGGGATCCAAATCCAGCGTGGTTCTGACTGTCACGAAAAGATGGGTGTCACAATGGGGCACGTAGTTCTCCTCTCTTCTTTTCGTCTTTCGTCTGCTCTTTTGTATTCTTGCTTTCTTCTTTTCTTTTTTTCTTTTTTCTTCTTTTGTCAGCAATTGTTTACCTTTTTGACTCTTGCTTTTCCTTTCCTTCGAAACCGTCTCAAGAAATCAAATAAAAAGACGTACTGTCTACCATGTATATAAGCCACTGCCAAACACCTTAACTTTGATCGCAGCTCTAGTCCAAGCCTTGGCACTGCCGGGCGTGTGCCGAGACATCGCCCGGTGTTTGCTATTTTAGTGCTGTGAACTCGCGTCTTCACTGCGGAGTCATTTGACGCCAAAAGAAGCATTGTGGTGTACAGTCTGCAGAATCGCTTGCTGTCGTGAAATGACGTATTGTTTCAAAACGAAGTGATCCAAGTAATCTAGGCCTGTCCATATATCAGGTGGTGATCTGCATCTCGGCGTCGTTCCTTTTCCTTGCTGCCCGTTCCATGCCAGCGTTTTCTACGGTTTCAGTTAGTTTTATCAACAACCGCTGATAATCCCCCCTCCCGCAATGCCGTAACCCATCCTCACGGGCTTCCACCCCGACCCGTCGATTGTCCGCGTCGGCGACGACTTCTTCCTCGCCACGTCGACCTTTGAGTACACGCCCGGCGTGCCCATCTACCACAGCCGCGACCTGCGCACATGGAAGCTCATCGGCCATGTTCTGACGCGGCCGAGCCAGCTGACTGTCGCCGATGGCGTCGAGCCTGGCGGCGGCGTGTGGGCTCCGACGCTGCGGTACAATGAGGGCGTCTTTTATCTGGCTACGAGCAGCTTCTCGCGTTCTGCCCGCAGCAGGGCGTGCGGCTGTTCCCGCGCGGGTTCTGCGTCACGACGACCAACATCTGGGACGAGACCGCGTGGAGCGACCCCGTGTACTTTGACGTGGCCGGCTTCGACCAGGATGTGCGTTGCGTTTTCCGTTTGCAAACTTGCGTTCTGATGCAACAAGATCTCACCGCTAACCTTGTAGCTCTTCTGGGACGACGATGGCCGTGTGTACCTCTGCACGACGCACCCCAAGGCGGACCGGGCGGCCGATGCGCCGGCGTCCCGCCTCGACTTTGCCATCCACCTGTGCGAGTGGGACCTGGCCACTGGCAGGTCGCTGTCGCCGGCTGTGATGCTGCGCGACTCCAATATCGGCTCGTGCATCGCCGAAGGATCGCACCTGTACCGGCGCGGCCGCTACTACTATCTGCTGGTGGCCGAGGGCGGCACCGGCGCCAGCCACTCCGAGTGCGTCTACCGCAGCACCGAGGGGGTGCGCGGGCCGTGGGAGCCGGCGCCGGGCAACCCGGTCCTCAAGAGCCAGGCGCGGACGACGCCGTGCAAAACACAGGCCATGTGGATCTGGTCGAAGACGCGCAGGGCCAGTGGTGGGCCGTGTTGCTGGGCGTGCGGCCGCTGCCCGGCGTCGACGGCGGCGCCGTCCGGACGTCTGTGTTTGGTAAGCAGCGGAGCAAGCCAGAGAGAAGCAGAGAGAAGCAGAGAGAAGAAGAAAGACACACGAGTACTGACAGCACAGGCCGCGAGACGTTTCTCGTCCCGGTGACGTGGGTCGACGACTGGCCCGTGATCAACCACAACGAAAAAGTGGTCCTAGGCCGGGAACGCCGCGCCCTCCGCGAGCCAGGACTGGCAGGACGACTTTACGACGTCGACGCTGTCTGCCGGCTGGTACCGGAAAAGTAAGCCCCCTGTCGTCCCGTTTGAGAACCGCGTCTCTTGTCTGCATGCTCACATGCCCGTGTAGACACCCACAGACAACAGACTACTCCATCCTCGCCAACCCGCCGCGTCTGCGCCTGCACGGAGGACCCGCTACAGCCTGTCGTCCCGGGCAGCCCCAACCTCTTCCTCCGGAAGCAGCAGCACCGTCGCGGCGGTGGACCGCACGGCTCTCGTTCCAGCCGACCCACGTCCACGAAGAGGCCGGCACAGTCGTCTACTGGAACTACACCACTACAGCAGCATTGCGTGGGCTTCTCCAAGACGACCGGCGCGAGAGTCGTCCGTTTCCGGTCCCCGCCGGCGAGACCACGGAGCACCCGCTGGCGGGCGACGGTGCGGACCTCGTCATTGAGTGCACCGACGACGGCTACCGGCTGGGGTTCTCGGAGCTAGACGACAGCAGGTCGACGCTGGCAAACAGCAACAGCCGCACTTGGCTGGGCACCGTCGACAGCGCCGCCTTGACGTGCGAGCCGCCCGTGGGCCTGGCCTTTTCGGGCATGCTGCTGGCATCTACGCCTTTGCGAGCACCACGGCCTGTCGTCGCCCGCGGACTTTTCCAGCGTGTCGTTCCGTGTTTGAAGAGTGCTACCCACGGCCGCGAACGAGCCAGCAAGAAGAGAAAAGTTGCACGGCAAGTTCCGTCCGGATGGGCTCGCGGGACTTTGTTCCGCTGTTCGGTGTGCTCCATCTAGGTGGTCCTCGCGTCCACTAAAAGCTGGAACTTCCAGGGGGTTAGCGCTCTGCTGTCTCACCATGAGTCGTGTGCGGAGTCATGTTAACGTTTTGGTACCCATGATTGAAACAACGGCGCATTTTGCCAGGCTTTGAAATAATCTGACTCGTTTCTAACCCCATCCCCATGTCGTTTCATCCGCCTCTAGAGTTGATGGATTGATTCCGCGTGAACCCTGCAGTATTACTCTCCACCGACGATCCTGACCTGGTCACCACGTGGCAGTCCTTGATAAGCATCCACTGCAGCACGTCTTGCTCGAGGCCGCGTAGATGAGAAATACGACACTGGAAATTTCGCTGCTTCTACATTACCACGTCCCATGACATCGCCTAGTATTAAAGTATCGCGCGCCACCGCTGCTCTTTCGTCAGTTGAAGACCCTGCTTATCCTGTACGGATTCTTGCCGCGCGGCAATGGCACCGGCACATGTCGCCGCAGGGCCTGCTCCCACACGTAGCAGCACCAACATGGCCACCAGCAGGTCCCGGTGTTCACGCCGCAGCGGGGCCGTGATGAACAGCCGCGGCGTCGTGGTCGACCCGGCGCCGGCCGTTTCGTTCATCGACGCCATTCCTTCTTGTCTGCTGCCTGCGTCCACGTGCACAGACGCCCGTCTTGCTGTACGGCACCGGAAGAGCGGATGCTTCTTGTCGGTGAAGCGGGCATGGGCGTCGTCCACCACGGCATAGTGGATTCAGCTCCCAGTCGTCGGCGCCGATGCTGCTGATGCTGCTGCTGCCGCGCACTCCGCACGCCCCAGTTGCCCAGAGGCGCCGTGCGCGACGACTCTGCCCGTAGAAAGAAGCGCGGCCGGTCGCGGGCGGCCCAGGACCAACGAGGGCAGGACCTGGTCGTGCAGGTGGCCTGAGCGTGTAGAGGTCGCGTTCGCGGACCCTGACGGCGCCGTCGGCCAGTGTGTGGAGCCGGACCTCCTTTGTGGCCGGGCCTAGTGTGGTCAGGCCGCGGTCGAGTGGTAGAGAACGGCGTCGGGCGACGACGACTCGGCATAGATGGCCTGGCCGTCGAGGACGAGCACGGCGGGCGGGAGGATCTCGGCCGGGTCGGCCACAAACGTGTGGCGTACGACGTCGGCGTCATGTGCATCGTTGTCAGCGGGCCTCCCAATGTCGAGCAGGGACGTGTGGACACGATATGGCTGTGGGGATGTGCCTTTCTCTGTGTCAGCGGTCTCTGGCTGCCGCAGTGCCTGTGGCTGCATCGTAGCCAGGGAGGACTTCTTCGGCGAGCTCGTAGACGGGCAAGGCGTCGTTGTGTTTGTCATCCGCATTTTCTTGTCTGATACTGTCTGAGAGAGAACAGGTTCTGATGGGCTGCAGGCAGAATCTGTCTTGGACCGATACAGATGGACGGGACTTAAAACAAGCTGCGAAAGAGCAACAAGAGAGCCGAGAAAACAAAATAACGCAAAACAAGCACGACGATGGGGTGGTGATAGGCAGCAACAATTTCGAGCGAGTGGCGGTGCTGCACTGTCCAATGCGACCTGGGACGGAAAGAGAAGGAACAAAGGCACATGATGTCAACTGGTCAAATGCATACGCTTCTGTGGGCTTGGCATTAAGACAAGCATGCTATGGGTGGGGTGCTGCTATGCTTCTTTCGGGTGCTGCCGGCCCGGGGCAGAACTCAAAACTAGGCTGTAAAGCCGCCCCCGCAGCATCTCCATTTCAGTTCATTCTACAGAGCCCTCCATACGGCATACTTGCTTTCCTTTCGTCTCACTCTTCCACTCCGCTCTTCTTGCTTTCTCGGCTTCGGCTTCCCGGCCTGCTGCCACAGATACAGATACCACAAACACACCAGCAGGTCGCGATGGTCCGTCGCAACGGCGCGGTCACCACCAGCCGGGACCACTCGTAGCTCTTGGCCACTGGCCGGTTGCTGGCATCGCTCCACGTGCACACGCCCTTGTCCTCGCGAGCCGAGAAGATGGGCTCTTTGGGCTCCTTGGACGCGTAACGGATAGTGTCCGGCAAAATGTGCACTGGCAGCGCCTCCCAGTGGCCGGCGTGCCAGTCCTTGAACCCCCAGTCGCCCAGCGGGGCCACGGACTTGTGCTGCTTGTGCATGTACCAGCGAGGCAGCTCCACGTTGCTGCGCTTGAGCCGGTTGCGGAGCCGCGGGCCGCCCCATGCGGAGTTGTGGCCGAGCATGTAGAGCTCGCGGGCCGTGGTGCGGACGGCCGTGCTGCAGACGGCACTGCCATCCGACACGATGCGTCGTCGGTCGAAGCGCTGTACCAGGCGGATGCGGGAGCGTGCCGAGGTGCCCAGGTCGGTGCCGTACAGCAAGACGTCGGGCGCGGACGCCGAGAAAATGTCCTTGCCGTTGAAAACCAGCTCTGTCGGTGGCAGCATCTCGGCCGCGTCGGGCAGCGACGGATGCGTGAGGCGGCCAGCGACGTCGGTGCCGTACAACGGTGAAGGGTCGAGCAGGGATGTGGTGATGCGGTATGGCGAGGAGGAGGAAGAGAAGGCTCGCCGTTGCCCAGGACCGGGTGCTTCTCCGACTGCGTTTCTGCCGGGGGAACAGCACCCGGAGCATCTTCGTAGCTGGGCAGGGCTTCTGTCTGGGGTGGCTCATAACCGGGCAGTCCTGCGTCTTCTTCGCGGCCGGCCAGCGCCATAGTTTTTTTTCTGGAAGGAGAAATGGTAAGATCGAGAGGCTACATGGCTTTGGCGACGAGCCACGACAAGCACTGATGATGGTGGGTGCGCGCTGTGAGGAGAGACGCCAGTGACATGTAGTGTGGGTGGAGCGTGGAAAGTGGAGAGCGGAGAGGAGTGCTGAATTTATTCTATTCTTCTTTCGGGTGGGTGTCATCCACCGGTGGTGCATTGTTCACGCAGCCACAGGCATTCAGTGACTTGAGTCGTCGAGTGAGGCGCAGTTGTGCCAAGAGGTTGGGCTTGAGAGAACCACAACCGGCTCTCATGCGTTCTCCGTCTTGGCATTAGGAGAGAGAAACCAGAACAAGCTCTACGCTGCATTTATGTCTCGTTTTATTTGAATGTCATTCGCTGATGACACCGTCTACAGTACAATCAAGTCCGTCCTGCTTCATCCAAGGCACCGCCCTCCTGCAGATAATCCCAGGCTGCGGCTGCGTGCACTTTGAGAATGTGCAGGTACTCCTTCAGTGACGCCGACTCGTTGACCTGGGCCATGGTGCGCGGGCTGCCGCCGTAAACGTACGCGGGGATGCCGGCATACCGGTAGTGCTTGCAGTCTGTGGCGCCCATGGACGGAATGGCCAGCGGACGTCCGTCGTCGTCATCGCCGTTGTCGTCGGCCAGAGCAGCCGCATTGTCAATCAGCAGGCCCAGCAGCGGATGCCCCAGCGGCGAGATGCTGGCCGGGTTGCTGGCGGCCTCGACGACGGCAAACTCGAAGCCGGCGTGCGGGTACTGTTTGGTCAGGTCCTTGAGCAGCGGGATGACGTGCTCGCGCGTCAGGCCAATGGGCAGCCGGATGTCTAGCGAGAACCGGCACGACGCCGGGATCATGTTGAGGCTGCCGTCGCCGCCCTCGATGATGCCGACGTTGACCGTCGGCCGCGCAATCACGTCGGCCGTGCCGGGCCCATGATGTCGTCGATGCGCTGCCGGACCTGCGGCTGCTTGAGCTGCTCGCGGATATCGTGGGACAGCTCGACCTTGATGCCCTCAACGGCCCGCGTGGCATCGCCCACGTAGGCCGCGGCCGTGCGGATGGCGCCCACGCTCAGGTTTGCTGTACGCGCCATGCGCGCCCGCCGTCGTCACCGTGCACCACATGCGCAGCGTACCCTTTTCCGAGAAGCGGACGCTGCCGACACCCGCCGGCTCGGCACCCAGCATGACATCGCCGCCGAAGCGGCCCGGGTTGGTCTTGACGAGGTACGACGTGCCCCATCGCCCGCCCGTCTCCTCGTCCGACACGGCGCAGAACAGGACGCTGCCCCGCAGGCGGTGGCGCCTCGCGTACAGAAAGGCATACGCCACGGCCAGCGCCGCCGTGCCAGCTTCATGTCCACGACGCCGCGGCCGTGGATGCGGCTGCCGTCCTCGTCAATGTGGCCCGACCACGGCGCGTGTGTCCACTGCGCAGCGTCGCCGGTCGACGGGAAACACGTCGAGGTGGCCGTTGAGCACAAGACGCGGGCCGGGGCCGGCCCCGCCGGCAAACTCGCTGACGACGTTGGGGTAGAGGACAGCATCGTTGCTGCCGTCGCCGCCGCGGTCGGGCGAGACAATCTCGTAGGGGATGCCGTGGCCGGACAAGAACGACGTGACGACGGCCGCAGCCGCACGCGTATCGCCCGGCGGGTTCGGCGACGGGGCCTGCACCAGCACCTGCAGGAAGCGGACGTGCGTGTCAGACGCCGCATCGAGCGCCTCCAAGAGGTCTTGTTTGCCGGACATGGCGGCGATGGTGGCAATGGTGAACAGCAAACAGCCTGAGGCCGTCGTCAAATGGCTTTTTGTCCAACGTCTTGCTGCAATGTGTTTGTGTCGGCCCGGTGACTCATCCGGCGATGCGATACAACGTCTGCATGCGATGGACGAGCGTGCACGGCGTGAATTCAGCAAGCAAACGTTGGCCCGTCGGTGCACATCTCCGATCAGATTGTGAATCAGACTATGGATCTATGGATGCATCACAGGCGTAGATCCTTTCTTTTACAGGAAGCTGGCGTGGAGGCGGGTACACAGTATTCTTCCTCTTCCGGCCGTGTAAGTGACCGCTGACGGCACTGATAGAAGGCGCTAACACCGCTGGCAGAAGGCTTATTTAATGCTGTGGCCACTAAACAAGGGCGCTAATTGGTACGTCTAGGCCTAAAACTGCCTGTAACTCTACCTAGCAGCTAGCGCTGAGTTACATGCTCAACAACTTGACAGACCTTGCAATTCACCTTTCAAAGACATATGCAAAGAAAGCGACAAAATGTATAAATGTAAATTGTGCTGTAATAGAAATGCATATCGCCGGAACAAAGGAATCATTCTTCATGGGGTTACTTGTTGTAGACTAGGAGAACATCGTGTTTGGTATCGTGATAAAGGAAAAGAAGAACGGAATCAGTGCAGAAGCAGTCGTTGCCAGAACATGAACCAAAAGTCATTGAGGAATCTTTGAGGAGCCGAACTCGTCCCTAAATGTCATGCCGGCCCAGCGGCTTCGCCCGCCGCGACACCTCGCGCGCGTGGAACTGCTTGATCTTGGCCTTGCGCGCCTCCTCCTTGGCCTCCAGCTCGAGGCGCTTGACGTGGTCGCGCGCCTCGCGCACCTCGCGCCGCGCAATGTCGAGGGCCCGGTCGGCTTCGCGCTCGGCCGTCTCGGCGGACATGACGCGCTCGCGTGCGGCAATGATGCTGGATCGAGGTCGGTATCGCTGCCGCTGCCATTGCCGTGGCCAAACGAGCGGTGGAGGAACGAGCGGTGGCTGCCCGGCGTACGAACACTATCGTTAACGCTGTTGAGGTCCGAGTTGTGCGAGACGGTCGAGTGACGGCCCGTCGTGTTGTAGGTGTTGGCGGTCGCGGCCGAGGGTGCCGGCGACGGGTCGCGGCGCAGGCTGCCAAAGAGCCTGCCGCGTTTCATCTCGGGCTGCTCCTGGTGCGTGGGGATGATCTCCTCCTCGGGCTCGACGCTGCGTGAAAAGAAGGGCATGGTGGTGGTGAGAAGAGGGGGTAGTGAGAAGTGGTAGGCTAGGTTTAACTTTGAGGTTTGTTGTGTTGTTCTGTTTTGATATGGTGATTGGTTTGATGAAAGAATTTTGCCTGGAGTGGGAAGTGGCAGCAAAATAAATACACCGAGAGAACTGACGTTATCCCTCCTTGGCTGCTATCACGAAGCATGGATGACAGCATTGCATCACCTCCCACTTCCCATCTTAAGAGAGAGTGAGTGAGTGTGCGTCTATCGACGTCGTTCTACGTCGTCTTTTGTTGACGTTGCATCTCATGGAAACCGGTTTTGTTCTGGACGTCAAGATCGAAGCAGGGGATCGGCAGACCTGCCCAAAATAGGACACCCGTTTTGTTTCCTTTTCTTGATGTCCAGGGTCTGCAGGGTCCCTGTCCTGCCATGTTTATAAAAGTTGTGACGCAGTTCTGGGTGACAGCTTGAGACATGCTGACAGGGCGCATACGACGCAAAAAGCTATGTAGTCTCCGATCCCTGCAGGGGTTTACAACCAACGAATGAAGAATGATAGCCGAATAAAGACGACTGACGTGCCCATTATCTGCAGGATAAACATGCAGGCTCGAATATTCACTTACAGTAAGCCGTAGATAAGGGACGCAAGACTACAGACAGATATAAAATGCCTGGAAAAGCTGCGGTGCCGTTATTGTCTCATGTCGGAGCAGCGAGATACAGGTCCGCCCAGCTATGCACAATGACGTAGGGTAGTGTGGCGAGGGCAGGTCTGGCCAATGCAACGCTGTGGCAACTGAGGCATCACTGAGGCATAACTGAGGCATCACTGGGGCTTCTGCACGACTGCGCCAAGTTTACCACAACGCCACGGCACTGCGACAGTTGTGCATTGCACTCTTAATTCAACTTGAAGCCACATGTTTATTCAGAACGGGTTGTTCCATCGCTTGCATGCATTGCCACGTGCCGCATCCTGCATTGGGGTTCAATTAACCATCCCAAGCCACATTCAAATGTCTCGTCAACACCGTGCCAGGCCCGCCTCATAGCACGGCTCGTTCACTGGACAGGCCGCTGTAAATTGTCTTCCCCACTGTTCATATTGCATCCCGGAGAAACACAGCAACACAGGAGACAGTACGTACTCGTAGCTCTCCATCTATGTTCTAGCCCGTTCTGTCCCCCTCGAGTCGTTCCTGGCCCACCTTTTCCGGGATATCTTCCGAGGCCATCTCGTTACACATATGAGCCTGGTCGTGGCCCGTCTACAGCTATGTCAAGCCGCAGTCGACAATGCATTTTGCGTGGGAACTGGCGTATCTGAATAAATGAACGCCAAAGGGCATTCCGCTCTGCGGGGAAATCAAAAAGGAAAGGAGGGCAGTCCTCCGGGCCTCCGCCATTCTGGGAAAAAAGAACATATATGAACACGGATGTCACGATGTTCTCGCCTTCTCACGAACCTTTCTGTCTCTCGCCAGCTTCTGTTTTCCACATCCTTCACCTTGCTCTCTCCAAGATGTACGCAAAGACGCTCCTCTCGCTGGCGCTGCTGCCGGCGCTGCTACCTGCCCTCTCGCTCGCCCAGGTCGCCGACGACTTTGAGAGCGGCTGGGACCAGACCGCCTGGCCCATCTACGCGCCCTCGTGCAACCAGGGCGGCAAGGTCACGCTCGACTCGACTACGGCGCACTCGGGCAAGAACTCGATCCGCGTCGACGGCGCTGGCGGCTTCTGCGGCCACATTTTCTTTGGCACGACCAAGGTGCCGGCCAGCGGCGACCTGTACGTGCGCACGTGGCTCAAGGCTCCAAGGCGCTGACCTCATCGCACGTCTCCTTCATCACCATGTCCGACGCGTCGCAGGGCGCCGGCAAGCACCTGCGCATTGGCGGGCAGAGCCAGATCCTCATGTACAACCGCGAGTCCGACGACGCCACACTGCCCGACCTGTCGCCGCAGGGCATTGCCGCGTCCATGGCGCTGCCCACGGGCGCCTGGGAGTGCTTCGAGTACCACATTGGCACCGACGGCACCATTGAGACGTGGCTCAACGGCAACGCCATTGCGGGCCTGACGTCCAAGGCCGGCACGGCTAATGCCAACGCGGCGCAGTGGCAGCGCAGCGCGCTCAAGCCCAAGATCACGGGCGTGTACTTTGGCTGGGAGTCGTACGGCGGCGACACCAACACCTTTTGGTACGACGACGTGTCCATCAGCAGCACGCGTGTGGGCTGCGGCGGAGCGGCTGTGGCGACGCAGCGTCCACGTAGGGTGGGAAGGGAAGAAGAGAACCGAAAAATAGAAGAGAAAAAAGAAAGAAAAAGACAGAGCTGACATGGAGGAGGTGGGCATTGACGCATCAAAATCCAATTCAGTTCTTTAATCCAATGCAATTCGCCAAGAGTAAACTCTGCACCAGAGGATTCTCTCGTGAACACGGCCCTGGAAGAATACAAATACAGGCTGAATGCAGACGGCCGGCGTTGAGCCTACTCGTGCCTGAATGGGACGTCTTCCGTGATATTATTTGATATGGGAATAAATTGGGGTTATCAGAACCAGACGGGTTTCATGTACGTTAATTTTTTATTAACTTTTGTGCCACTATTGCACGTGTATTTATATACATAATATTCTGTAAAAGGCATGTAATAATCTATTTTACCGCTGACATCCAAGAAGAAAGAAGAAAAGACAAAAAGAAAAGAACAAAAAGATGTCCAGGTACAAATCAGGACGCCTCGATGACCATGCTCGCCTCTCCAAGACATTTCAAATACATTCGTCTCTCCGATCCCAGTCGGCATCACCGTCACCGAGGCCGAATGACCCGCCAGGCTCGCAAAGACACACCATCACGCCAAGGGTCAACGACAGCAGCGCCCGCGGGATCTGGCAGCGCCCGCGGGCGGCTGAATCGCTGTCTCCCATGAAGCAGGACCAACAGAAGGATGGCACAGAAACGTCCCGCTTCTCGAGGCGGTGGCTGTTGGCGAGAATGACAAAGGGAACAGTGCCGCCGCCCTCGGTGACAAACTTGTAGTGCGTTTTGGCCGCCTGGGCAGAAACGGTGTAGTTTTGTGTTTCGTCTTTGCCGTTCTTCTCGTCGAAGCAAAGAGATAGCATCCCCACGGACATGTCCTCCTCGGGGGGGAACAGGAACGAGACATTGAACTGGATGACAAACGGGTTGAGCTTGACAACAGTCGTCAGGAACCGGGCCACCCGGAGGGCTTTGTCGTCGGCAGATTTGTCGTCATCCCTGGTGCTGTCGTCGCCGACACTCCGTTTCAGCTCCTTTGAAAACTGCTCGTCCAGGTCGCAGCGGACCTGCTGCGTCTCCAACGGCGAGGCAGGCGCCTCCTTGTTCGAGATGCTGTAGGCGATCTCGACGGCCTTGATCGATGTGAGCGTAGCGTCGTAGTTGATGGCAAAGGCCAAGGGGATGGCCACATTGTGAAGGCGTAGATCAGTCTCGGTGTTGGTGGGCAGGACAAAGACGACGTTGACGACGTCCGGGTTAATCACGGCAGGGCCGACGTTGACGTCCTGCGTGGCCACCTGGGCCAGGTATGGCGATGGCATGGATACATTGGCGACGGCCAAAATTGCCATGGTGAGACGCTTGCTACAAATACGCATCTTGGCGGTAAAGTGATCGGTAAAGGTTTGAAAGAGTAGAGTTTTGGTAAGGAAGGGAGTGATGTGTGAGTCGTTCCATGGAGTGAAGAGTTGCAAATGGGCGTCACCATTCTTAAATATAGCTTTGTTTTTGTATTGTGTAAAACCACTTCCAACATAAATAGTCATGCTGTGAATTGCTTATGCTTCACAACGCGTCACGATGCTGTTGGCCAGGACATGTGCTGGTAAGTGTGATTGGTAAGAGTGACTTCGACGGCGATGATCATCAAGACGGACAGTACAGATGGCCAGTGTTAGTCAACCAACATGTGCAATGCAGAATACACAAATGAATGTCAGCCTGTAAAATGGGAGGCAGTTACTAATTGTGTCGAATTACCAGCAGCTTTACCAACGGGTGGCTATTTGTATGTGGGGAGTAGTGCTGAGGCACAGTAGCCACTCTTACCGCTTTTGGCAATTTCGTGTTAGTGCATGCCTTGCAAACGCTGGAGATAAAAACATTACCGCATTCAAAGCAAAGTCGTGGAAAACTGTCAAATAAAATGGACACCAGTGTCGACTGACACCAAAAAAGGATATGAAACAAATAGAGACCATCGCTGTACGCACGAATACCGCCCAGAACACAAACACTTCGACACGCATACCCCCTTCGGGTGAAAACACAAGCCACCAACACCGAGGTCCCATCCACGATCTCCGTGCAGTCTGCACGTAAAAGCTCCTCCCGAAATAAAATCAAATCTAGCCCCTACTGGGCACCGCCTTCTCTAAGCATCTGAACATGTTCCTCGGCAGTGATCGGTTCATCCCGGTCATACACCTGCTCAGTACTGATACATATGGAGCCGGCAGTCCTTCCTACCGCCCGGGAAGGGACCCGTCTCTATGAAGACGGGTATGCATGCCCCGCTACTGCGGGAACATGCAGCACCCCTCCCCTTTCCCCGAAAACGGCCAAACATACCAACAGCAACCCTGCCATCAGACGGCAAAGCAAGCCCGATCTTCTTGTCCACCCTCAGTTCTCCTCCATCCCGTCACAGACCTTGCCCAACGCATGGCCCTCTGGCCATCCCTTTGGACGGCGCAGAGGGCAAGGACGATGGCAAAGTGCTGGGCCACGCGCCATCATCAAAGCCGCCGAATGAAGCCGCTGCGCCGGGCGGGCTATGCCGTGGAACCGACCCTCGGCATAGACACCGTGCCGATCGAATGGCTACAGTGGACGGTGTAAATTGCACGCTGCTGGTGGAAAAGGAGACACCACGTCAAGCTGGCGTTAGCAACAGGAGTCGACAGTGAAGCTGTTGGTGGATGATCTCGCTTACCTTTGTCTTGGGTCTCTACCATCTGTCGAGGTCTCGACCCTTCCACATAGACCGGTACTCCGATGTACCGCTATTGGCGCGGTCGAAAGAGACATGATGCAACCCCATATAAATGGGCAACAACAACGGGGTTGGCCAAAGGGTCACCGATTGCTCAAAAGAACAACGGCGACGAGACCCATGTCGAAAGCCGGTTTATAACGATCGCCCCGAGCACAACCAACACATCGTCTGAAAAATGGCCCGACGTTGGCCACCATTGAACTCATCGTGGATATCTGGCGCCAAAATGTTTGAGACAGCGGTTAGAAGAGAACCAAAAGGACGGTATGTCAAATATATGAGACCATTCGCTGTGTCTTGACGTACTATTCCATCCTCGTCAACGACGCAACAGGAGATGTGCTGAATATGCATTCGCACACCAGCGCGTATTTACTGCCGGCAACCCGGCAGCTATGCGACGACGTGCTAGTACATATTCAACACACCACCTTGCGGCCGCACGGGGTTCCTCAATAAAACAAAAAGGAACAGCTGCTTCTCTGGGAGAGCCACGAGATATAGCCTCGACGTTGTTCTTAAACCGTCTCGTGTAGCGTAAATAAAATCCGTTTGTAATTCTGTATCAGGAGACGATAGTCAGCAGGAGTCAGGAGGGCGTCAAGACAAAATGGCAAAATGGATTGCCGGAAACAAATAAATCTACTAACAAATCATCGTGTGTCGGGACTGTGGTTGTTCGGGCATGTTAGTAGAGTACAACAATGAACAGACACGGTGGACACAGTGGCAGGGTGGTTATATAGTCTCGTAATGGAATACAAGATGGACTGTCGGCATACCTTCGCGCCCCGACACCGATATCGTTACCAGCTAAAAAACAGGACCGCTGGGCAAGATCTGGCTGGTTAGAGACAAAAGTTAGAAGAATTTATCAAGAAGTAAAGTGATACAGTTAAAAGATACGTACATCTGGGAGATATCCGTTACCTCACAAGCAATTCCAGGGCCCGACGCACGATGCCCGGTGGAGCGATCCCTTGTCCCATGACAGAAGGCGGGCCACTCACGTCGGCCTCACAACCACGAGGCAACAGTCCGGCTAAAGGCCAGAAGCCACCCCACTGGCCGAAGGCCAGAAGCGACTCCGTACCGCAAAGATGGGAACAGCACGCTGGATGCCGGGAACCGACGGTTTTGTTTTTGGGGGAGGAGCCGGTGCCCCGTTGCTCAATAGGGGTGCTGCCATTGGAGTCTATACTCCAAGGCGAAGTAGGCTGTCTGCAGGTAGGGCACGGTGTTAGCGAGTCAACTTGTTAAGGAAGCACAGGCAAAAAGGGAGAAGAAAATATACCAAACCAGCCAGGAACCCGTAGTTCCTAACAACAGCCACCGCCAGGGGCAATCAAAAAAGCTACCCCGGTGGTCCATCAAGAGGCCACCCCTTCTGGGGCGGCGATGGCACGGCGCTGGCACGACGCAAGTCCACCCACCGCCCTCTTGCAGTGTGATACGATGGGGACGCCAGGCCATCGCCAGGCAAATTTATTAACTTGGGCCTGAGTAGGCCCGCCCCGGGGCCCTCCTCTGCCCGCATCGACAGGCGACATAAAAACACGTCGAGCTATCTGGCTTCCACCCGAAACGGGCGTCCCCATCTCAACGGCCCAGGTTGGCGGGAGCACGCTTTAGCAAGCAGTGCCCCTTCTCGGCGTCCGAGAGAATCACGACTCGGGTGTGCACTGTGTCATGGTGTTGAGCCGGCTGCCAATGGTCAAACATGTTGTTGTCGACAAAGTATAGAAAGAAGAAGATGAAAGTGTCTGGAGAAACCAAGGAAGAGACTGATAGATGAAGGGATAAATACAAGGTAAAAAAGAAGAAGAGACAAGGAAGAAGAGAAGAAGAGGAAGGAGACAAAGGGTGAGAAGGGGGCAGCAGTTTAAATAGTCGAAGGGAAGCCGGGTGGAAGTGCAGAGACGTTCGTTCGAGAAATCTGAGAAAAGATGGGAAGATATTTCACCAGGTCAAAGCAAGAGGAGAAAAAAAATGGTCAAACGAAAGTGAAGCAGAAATAAAGGGCTGGTGGGCGGAACAGGTGACGCGTTTTCTAGTGCTCGAGTGAAGGAGCGGACAGATGGGGAAGGAGCAGTGAAGGAGGTTACCGGGGAAGGCGCGTCCTGACGTGTCTTGCTATGGAAACGCCCATACAATAAAAATCCGCAAAATGTACATCAGTTCCTAATTCTATCTTGTTTCTGCAACCAACGCGAGGCCTTCTTGTTACTATCTATAAAACAAGGCACATGCATTATCAAGGCCTACAAAAGTCGCCATTCACGTGAGACTTGGGCTTTGGTCTGGTTTGGAAGGACGTATATTGACGGTAATGTGCAGTGATGTATTGTGTATTTAGTAGTACCTGTACTTTGTAGGTCCTGCCTATTTTGGTAGATACCGTCCAGCACCACCAAGCGCGTAGGACTTGTTCTCCTCCTCTACTTCAACCCACTGACCAGCAGTACTGATGCAAGACGAGCTCCCTCTACAAGAAAAGCAAGGATGGTCATCGACATAAAACCAGAAAAGACATACAGCAGAAAAAAGACGAAAAACAACGTCCGGACCCAAGGCGCCTTGCTAGACCCAATCAACTCCACCCATGCAATGCCTCGCTATGCCTCGGAAAAGAAAAGCAATGATGACGCTCGAAACGACAATGAACAATGAACAATGAACAATAGCAGCCTCGGATGCTGAACAGTAACTGAACAGCAACTGAACAGCAAAGCGAGGGGAAGATGGCCCAGCCACGCACTTGACTCCATCTTTAACAGAGAAACAGAATGAAGAAGAGAAAAGAACAAAACAGAAACACAAACACAAAAAAAAAAAAACACTCCACACACGCTGAGGGAAAACCTGCTGACCGATCAAACAGTCCTGCCTTTTTTCCCTCGCCCTACCGTCCTCCACAATCACTAGCCTTGTGGAAGCTCAACTTCCTCGACAGCTTCTCACACTTCCTCGACAAGATGCCCCCTTGTCAACTTCAGTACCCATGTCGGCGGTGTCGCCCAGTGCCGCAGCAGCGTCGTCACTGCCTGCGTCCACTCGTACTCAAAGCACTGCGCCAGCCGTGCCACCTCTTTCGTCGGCGGGGGTGTACGGCTCGCCTGTCTCGGAGTTGTAGCCCCACATGTCCGGCTTGTTGGCCTCGGCCACGGCGTACAGCGGCAGCAGGCCATCGTCGCGGATCTTGCAGAGACACAGCCAGGCGAGGTTCCAGCTACGGTTGGACAAGGGGTCTGTGACGACGCGCTGGTGGGCGTCCGCCAGGAGGTCGCTGGAAAAGGGGTAGTCGGGCGTCAGGCCGCGCCAGCTCCGACAAGAACTGGTTTGCTGCTGACATAGTGCAGCCAGCGGCCGTCATGGGCTCCTGGAAGCGGCGGGCGTCGTCTTCGTTTTTCGCAGGCGGCGGCAACCTGCTCGATGCGGCGAAGCTTCGGTCAGCGTGTTGACGCGGTGCGTGACCAGGGCGTCAATGAGCTGCTGGATGGTTTTCTGGGCGGTCAGCGTCGTGCGGCGGCGGCGGTGGCCGTATGGGTTGGGGGAGGAGGAGGAGGAGGAGGATGCCAGAAGGGATGCCAAGAGGGGACATACATGGGAGGTACGGGGCTTGTTAGCTGCTTGCTGCCACTGCCGCTGCCGCGTTGGCCGCTGCCGCCCGATCTGTGGGAGCGGGACGACGACATGGCCGTGAATAGAGACTGAGGGACAGGAAGAGAAGAAGGCAAAAGAGAACGAAGCAAGGTGCACAGACACACGAAATGTCGTGGGTATGTGCGGGAGATCGACGGCCAGGAAGAGGACAGCCAAGACCCGGCACTTAAAGATCTTGTATTGGGGTCTAGTTGGGAGGGAGGGGGGAGACAGTGGCACAGAAAAGCTCCTGCGGAAGAAAGGAACAGGAACAGCCACAATGGAAATCAGACAGTGTAGACAGTGTAGTTGGGGGACAGTAGATGGAGTGCAGGCAAGGGGGTTAGGGGAGCGAGACGAGTTAGTGAGTCGAAGAAAAACAAAGCCCCGACCTCGATGCAGAGTTGATGATGGCAGGGAAGGAAACTCGAAAGAAAACCGTGACACAAACACAAGTTCCTAACAGGACGAGTAGACAAAGGCACTGCCTAGATAAAGAAAGGGAATAAAAGACTGCAAGAACAAGAAAAGAGGCCAAAAGAATGAAAGGAAGTGAAGAGAAAGGTGGCGGACTTCGTGACCAGGCGGAAGAGACGTGAGAGACTGTCGAACACGACGCGCACAGTCGAGGTGATCCTCCCCATTGTTATATTAGAACGACTGTGGTGATGATGTAGGGACAAAGAGGGAGGCGGCCGTCAAAATCAAGGGCAGTCTAATGATGACTCGGAGCATGTGTGAGTCCCAACGCTTCTTTGATCATGCTCACGGCAGAAGATGAGAGAAGAGAGAGAGAGCAAAGATGACAAAGGAAGCCGGGGCTGAAAAGGGAAAATACTCGATCTGGAAAGGAGCGGCGAGGTCAAGACGTCAAGGTCTGTGTTTGTCAGGGGCTGGCAGTTGGGATGTAGCAGGAGATGAGATGGGAAGGCGTGGTGGCAGGAGGGATGAGAGAATGGGAAAAAGACAAAAGAGGGAATGGAACCAGAGGAAGGCGAAGGATCACGCGGAGCATAAATACTAGCCTCGTAAAGAGAGTAGTAAAATATAAAAAATATAATAATATATAGAAATGTAAACAAGACAGTACGATAATAAGATAAAATTGCCGGACCTGACATGTACCATCACTGTGGGAAGGCGGAAGGGCGGCGTGAAGTGTGGCATGGCCCAGGACGACGGTGAGAACGTGAGGTGGTGGACCGCGTGTATTTGCACCAATCACTTGCCAGTATTAAGATCTTACATGACGGTGTAATGTAAAAGGAAATCAGAATGCGAGGGAGGAAGAGAGAGACGGATGGTGAGAATACCAAGAACGTCACGGCAGCAAAGGGCACGTTCAGCACAGGGCAGCGAGTGCCGTGACAGTGAGTAACACTTCTTCTTGGCTCTTTTATCTCTCTGTTAGCGAGATGTCTCCGGAACAGACTCTGACAACACGATGAAAGAGGCTCTCGTTTTATGTCATAAATACTGGTAAGGCTGTTTTTTGCTGTATTTGGCATAGAAACAGTCTCCACAGGGAGTGCGGTCAGACTTGCACACGATGACAAGGAGAAGAACAAGAGGAAATAATAAATGACAGACACCGAAAGAGGCAAAAGTATTCTTTGTAACAGTGCATAGAAACGCCCGCCGACGTTGCCTCGATGAATAAACAGGAAGAAAGTCAGGAGGAGGAGGCAAGATGGCCATGGCATATTTCAAATCCAGGAACCGGGCAAGTATCTGCGTGTTTCGAGTGGCCGTTGCTGTCAGTGAGCTTCAGCGGCGCCAGTGGCGCCGTGGCCAGTTGAATTTTAGTGGCTCCGGCGGCTTCGGTGGCAACGGCGGTGACTGCTTCAGAAAGGCTAATGCTGTGATTTGTATTCTTCAGTGGCGTAGTTACGAGTCTGTTCACATACGATTACTACGGCATCGTGATGCGGATAGCCCATCGCTTTTTGCTTCTGCTTTCCATCTTCGGGTTCAAGCAGCTCCCGCCACGGTTCCATCCTATTCGTCCTCCTCAGGACTCGTTTGGTCCGTTTGGCTACCCTCGTACGGCAGTCGAGTCTCTGGCGAGAAGAACAGAAAAAAATGTGCAGGGACATCGTAAGCTACAGGGCGAGCTACGGGTGAGAAGGGAGCGCCACTCTCTGTTGCACGCCGTTCCCAGAGATGCCAACCACTGGCAGTCTTCAGTCTCTTCCGATGCAACGGCTCGGCGTGTCTGTCACTCACTTTTCTGCTGTTTTCCTCTCCCATTCATTCCCAATGTGTCACTTTTAGGCCCCTGGCATATTATCGCCTAGCGGATCCTACAGGGCACGCTTGGCCCCTGCTCTCCGGCCGGTTAGAATCCCCCAGCCGCAGCGACGCGGCAGGCAAAAAATAGCGGTTTCGTTAACTTAGTGGGGGTTAGAGGAAGAAGAGAAGAGAACCTGCCCCTAATGCGGAATCCGTCTTCACATCTTCACGATCCTTTTCCGCCGTTCCCCTCCAGTCAGCTTTGCCCCAGCGGTGCTTCCAGCTCGTTTTTTTTTCTTTGACTTTTCGGTCGAGGACAAATATTGCTATCCACAAAATATAGGCAGATTGCTTGAGAGAGACAAATTTGTCAGAACATGATGAGTCAAAATTGAAAGGCAACCAGGAAGCTGCAACGACTCTTGACGGGTCAATCGGATGAAGTGGCAGCCGAAACGGAATGTCCGAGAGAGAAGAACGACAGAGAGAGAGAACAGTCAGAGAAAGGTGACGGGAAAGACGGGCATTCCAAATGAGAAAGAGAGAGGGTGAGATTTTAGGAGGGTCATCTTGCGTGAGCCACCTCCATGCAGCTAACGGAAAGCGCATTGGGTAGGTGACTGCGAGACTGCGAGAGAGAAGTGCGAGAAACAGGTCCTCGGAGTCAGCATGGGGCGGTGCCAGCAAGAAAAGGTACCGCGTACAGCCACCGCCAGAACACACAGAATTGGCTCCAGGAAGAGACTGACACGGCGGGAAGCAAACGAAGCAGGGGCTCACGTATTCTGAAAGAATGTCGGGGGGATTCAAGCAAGCAGAGAAAGGCCTGCAAATATTATTACAGAGCACGAGGACGGTAGCCCGCCAGCAGGCTCTCTTCCAGCGGCTCTCTTCCTCCCTGAAGACTCCACTACGTGCCAATCAATCCACTGAAGGAAAACACGTCCAGTCTTCTCCCTGTCCCCTGCCCCATCGTCAGCCTATGTAGGGCTGAATCTAGCTTCTGATGCAGGCGGGGGATTTGCCTGAATTGCGTCAAGACGACAACGGAACGAGTGGCGGAAACAAGAAACGAAGGGAGACTGACGAAAAGGGCACAAGACAGAGAGGACAGCGTCGGGACTGTATTGCAGGCTTTTGAAACGTAGGGGCCCTTGCAGAGGGAAATGGTGTACGGAGTAATACCGCGTTTGCCGGCCAATGGACGCGGGCTGTAGAGGGAAGGAGGGAAGGAGGGAACCCAGTCGAGGAAGGAACGCGCTTGCAAACAAACGCATCCGAGAAAAAACACAAACAGAACAAGCGGAAACACAAAGCACGACCGGCATGCTGGACAGCCGCGCCTTCTTCCTGCAGCCCAGCCCTACAAGACAGCAGGCAGACCCAAGAGCAAGCCAACCGCCACTGCCCACACACCATAATAGAAGCTTCTCCACCATGCTGTCAGCTCGTAAATTTCGTCTTCTCTTCCCGTATCTTCTTACGTCGTACCTTGCATTGGCCTCCCTTGGCTGTCAGAGTCAAAAGGCAGACTCGGCTTTTTTAAGCGACGGCAGAATGCCAACCCCCAAAAATGCACATTCACATGTAAAAGACTGTTTCCTGTCAGAAAAGAAAAAGAGGAAAGAGAAAAAGAAAAAGAACATCCAGACTATCTTTTTTGTGCTCAAGTGAAATAACGGTCAGACGCACACACACACACAACCGCCGGCCGGATGCAGGAACAGGCGACCGTCGTACATGCAAAGAAAAGAGGGTGTGCGCGGCGCTTATGTGAAGAGACAGCCGCCGAAAAAGAAGGAGAAGAAGAAGAGGGTGCCATTTGTCGGCCTCCGTTGGCAAGCGGCTCTGTGAGGCTGAACTTACCGAGTAAAGACAAGGGACGCAAAGGTGAGCGTCAGATGCAGGCAGACTGGCCAGTGGGAACGCAAGCAGGGCATGTGAGGTGCATACGAGAGACTGGTGATGTTGACAGACTACGAATTTATGCTGATGCTGAGCAGAGGCTGAAGAAGGCCCGTTTCGAGAGAAGTCTGACAAAATGGAAAAAAGATGAAGGGAAAATCCATGGAGATTTTGAATATCAATTTAAAATAAAATATATTAAATCCATTGGTAACTTTATCTTGACGAGAAGTAAATTTTAATTTATCCCCAAGGGTAAATTTAATAGATACATCAAAAACAAGATCAAGATACTAAAAAAAGTTTCTAAAAAAGAAAAAGACAGCTTTGAAAGAAAAAAAAGAACTCTGTTAAACAAGGGCCTGAGGGTGATCGAAACCCTGACCTAGGGATCTGCAATCCCTCGCTCTACCACTGAGCTACACGCCCGGAATCCAGAATGATGTTGGCGGCGAGGCCTTGTAGCCGTGTTCTTAAAGGCAGGAAACCAGACTGTCGGCAACAAGCTCCACTGGCCATCCCCACTGTGGCGGAAACCAGAGCTTGAGCTGCCTACTCGTAGTCGTAGGGAAACCGTTGCGACTCGGGACACCTTGAATTGTTTGAAACTGCATGTCACGGTGGGAGAGAAGGTAGTCGTATCCAAAAGTATGCCATTATATCCCAACCAGAGAAGCGCCGTGTATACAAATCAAGCTCTTCAAGGCAAGGTCTACAGTGTGAAGTGTATCTCACAAACAGCCTGGAGCTATCCAAAACAGAGTATGCCATAAACAATATCCATAAACAAAAACCAAAGAGTCGTAATGTCGTAGATGATTATGCCCCCTCCTCTTCACCGCCATCACCGCCATCGCCGCCGCCGCTGCCATTGTCATGCCCCTCCCAATCGGCACTCTCCAGCCCCTGGCCGTTCAAAAACAGGCTCAGAATCCAGCCCACGCCCGCAACACCGCCAAAGAGGCACCACGCCAGCAGCTCGCCTCGCAGGGGGCGCTGGATGCGCGTCGACAGCGAGAGAGCGCGCCCGACAGAAAGGGCCCGACGCTGCGCCCGGCCGCCGACAGCGTCTGCGCAATGCCGTTGAGCGTCCCCAGCGTCTCGTGCGACGGTGCGGCATTGTTGATGAGCAGCATGACGCTCGACAGGCCGCCGACGGCGCACATGTTCTTGAAGACGAGGACGGCGCCGATTTGGACGTGGAGGCCCACAATGGAGGAGGGGAAAGGGAACGGGCCGCCGGCGGTCTTGGTCTCGGTGGTCCAGGGCATGACGAGCATCGACAGGGCAATGCCAAAGAGGGCGCCGCGGTAGGTGCCGAGGTTGCCGAGCATGCGCTTCAGCGGCTGGAACAGGGTGACCTGGAAGACGATCGTGGCGGCGCCGGCGACCGACAGCAGCAGGCCAATCATGCCGGGCGGCAGGTCGCGGCCCGTGGGCTTGGGCGCGGCCGAGAAGATGGGGTAGAGGCTGTTGAAGCTAATGTTGCGAGCTGGAAGACGAGGTACGTCGCGAGGAGCAGGACCGTCTTGGGGTTGAGCAGCTGCTTGAAGAGGGCAGCCTGCGTGGTTTCCTTCAGCTTCGGAGCCGTCGCGCTCGCAGTGCTGCTGCTGTTGTCGTCGTCTCGGGAGTGGCCCTCGAGCAGCGCACTGGACTCGGACGTGCCGGAGCCGGCCAGTGTTGCCGCGTCCTCCGCTGGCGTGCCCGGCGCCGTGTCCGAGTCGATGGACGCCGACGACGACAGCGACGACAACGGCGACTGCCCGCCCAGGCAGCACAGCCACTTCCAAGCATTGTCAATCCACACGAGCCCAGCCGGCAGCGACCGCCGCCCGCCGCTGTCGAGCGTCTCGTCGAACCAGATGGCGAGCACGACCACGGCCACACCCAGAAGGGCGGCACTGCCCAGGTTGGGGACCAGGAAGGGGTATTTGGTGTCGAAGATGGGCTTGACGCCGTCGTCGCCGTGGTTGCGCGGCTGCCGCACCAGCAGGCCGCCCAGCGCCGGGCCCGTGATCGAGCCCAGCGAGTACACCACGGGCAGCCACGTGAACGCGCTGCTCTGGTTCGTGCGGTCCGTCACCTCGCCCAGACACGTCGGCACGACGGCCGCATTACCGTTGAGCAGGCCCATGGCCACGTGCACGACGACAACGTGCCAGTAGCGCGTGCAGAAGCCAAAGGCTGCGAAGCAGAGCATCAGCAAGAAGGAGCCTAGCAGCATGACGGGCTTGCGGCCAATGGCGTCCGACAGGTAGCCCCAGAACAAGTTGGTGGCCAGCTGCGCGAGGGCAAACGTGGACGCAAGCACGCCAACGTACAGGCCCATTCCACTGGACGGGATCTCGGTAAAGGACTCGACCATGGTAGGCAAGTACGGGCCGATGGAGTTGAGCGCGGTCTGCTCGGCGAGGCTCAGGAGAGCCAGCAGGCCAAGCTGGCGGACGGGAAGCGGCGTGGCAAGGCGGCGGCGGCGGCGGGAGGGCGATGAGTTAGAGGAAGAATACGGAGAATGAGAGGGAGGAGGAGAAGACCCGCCCTCGTCGTGGAGCTCGTTGTGCGGAGAAAAGGGCGTCGGCGGCGGCGGCGGGCCTTTTTTCGGTTTGCTGGCACTGGCGTCGGCAGGCGTGGGAAAGGTGTGGTAACGGCCGACAGAGGAGCGTCGATTTGCGTTGACGTTGGAGCTGCTGCCGCCCAGGGACGCCGGGAAAATGTCGCCGGCATGGAACGAGCCCTGCGGTACCATCCGCGGCCGGAATGCAGACGCCGCCGACGAGGACATGCGCGCATTGGACGCGCCGGCGACAGCAGCGCCCAAGGCACCGGTGTGTACCATGAGGGGAGAGGAGGAGGTGGTTAGTTTTCTCTGTTTCTATTCTTTTCTGTTCTTTTTCTTTCTTGTTAACTGCGAGGGTCGAAAAATGTCGTCATTCCGTGTCGTCGCTGGTCGAGCAGGGATGGTCGAGGTAAAGGTGCAGGGGTTATGTCGCGACTGGAGGGAGCGGGGAGGGAGCACAGGAGCCCTGCCAAAAAAAGGGAGAAAAAGAGACTGGCGGAAGCTGAATGTTGTCGGCGGATCGTGCACCTCTAGGCAGCTCTGTAGGACGGGATGGCTGTGCCGCTGATGTCGGAGGAGGGTCGATTGGCCAACAGGACGTGCAAGTCGGTGCAGGTCGAGGATGCAGCGTGAGGGGAAGCAGCAAGATAAGAGGAGCAGGAGGAGGAGTCAAGAAAAAAGGACGGAAAAGAGAGTTCCCAATGGAGATAACAGACAAAAAGACTGAACTCTATAGACAAATGATGGTCGATCTAGGGCTGAAATCCAATTTGCAAAACGACGATCGATGTCCCAAAGATGGCGACGGTCTCGACAGAAACAAAGGTGGAAAGGAGAAAAGAACAGAAGGAAACGAAGAAAAGAAGAAAGACGGGGACTAGAAATACAACGGGAGACGGGCAATGCAGACCAGGGGAATGTCCATTGTCTCGAAGAGACCCTTTATCGGCTCCGCTGATAGCTTAAAATATCGTCGTACTGCAGGATTGGGGGAGGAGAGACAAGAAGAGGAGAAACACAAAAACCGAAAGGGCCCGTGAAGAAAGAGTCAGATCGACCGCAAAAAGAGGCCGAGAAGAGAATATGCACGGTGGATGGGTGGATTGCAGCGGCTTTACGAGTACGTGAAGGTTCCTTGGTCTGCTGGAATAGGCGGGTACGGCGGGCAGCGGGCGGCGAATGGGAATGGAGTAAGCAAAACTGCCTGCAGCCCATTGGAAGGATGCCTGAGTGAATGACAAAGGGAAAGCCCAGAAAGGCAAAGACCAGAAGCAAGAGGGAAGAGATAGCGGCGCTTGGCTGAGCTTGGGCGGAATAGCGCACGATCTGCCCGCAACCCCCACTGAGCCCACTAAAAACAGGCACCAAGGCCACTGAAGAAAAGCGCGTGGGAGGCTTTCAAGGCTTTAAGAGAGTCTCCTCGCCCTTGCCAGAACACACGACTCGCCGCCGTTACGAGAAAGGAACCAAACGGGCGAGTCCACACGAGGTACAGGAAGCTGCAGACGCCGTTCAGCTTCGGTCTCCGAGCTGTCCCCGTCCATTCACAAGCATCTCGGCCTCGCCTTGTCTCTTTGTCTCTTCTCCTCGTCGTTGGGCGCGGGGTGGCGCCGGCCACTAGGGCTCTAGTCAGTTCTTGTCCCTGCTTAGTGCCCTGTATTACACCCACCGGCACCTTCTCCATTGGGCCTGGCTGGCCGAGCCAGAACACTCCCAATTGCCTGCCACTAACCAACACTAACACACAGAGAGGACGACGCCACATGCGTCTCAGATGCACGTTCACGATGCGATGCAAGATAATCAACATACATCCTCAGATGCAGCATCGCATATTGGTGATTGTTCCAGCCGCACCCGTAGATGTGTTTTGCGACGATGGGTCCGGCCTATAGACTGCCACTAGCCTGTCCTCACCGGACACAAACAAAACGCGTTGCGGCCTCGTTCTTTCCTAATTAGGAAATAGCAACCACGTCCGGTGACCTCCTTCCCTCCTTACTCGCCTGCCTCTCGATCTCTTTCCTTGCTCCTTCCCCGCAACGCCAGAATGGACGTGGATGGGCGCGAGGCCCTCGGCGTTGCCCCCGGAGGAAAGAGCACGAGACGCGAGAACGCACAAAAGAACTAAAAACAAAAACAAGGAAAGAGCGAAAAACCTGGGGAAACCAGCACTGCCCAGTAGAGACGCACAGTTATACTGAGCTGATTTGCTTCCGCCTGTCCTCTAGGATTTCCCTCTTTTCTCCTCTCTCTCCCCTCTCTCCTTCTTCTATTTCCCCTTCTTTTCTTTTCTCTCCATCTCCTTTGTCCACGACAACAATCTGCTCTACTGTTCGCTTCTTCTTTCCACTGTTGCACTCGTCTCTCCTTTCGAGTCCATCTTTTCAATCAACCTGCCCCCTGTGCCTAACAGAGGGGCCGTTTATTTCTTCGTTTCTTCGTTCGAAGAACACACCTCTTCACCGACCGTTGTCCCCGTTGCCTTTGTCACTTGTCTCTTCTTTTCTACACGTCACGCTCGCAGCTTCTCACTGTCGCTATTCACCAGTGCGAAAAGCTGCATCGCGCCTAGTGTTGCTGCCAAACGCCTCACTTTCGCTTCACGTTGCCCATCTCGTCTCAACAAAACACCAGACCGACAAGCCCACCACACTCTCTTTTCTTCCGTCCAGGCACCGTCTATTCGCCTCTCTACCTCTGCCGGCTAGAGTATGTTTCTGCTGCTGAGATTGAAGCAAGCCCACGTTGACAGCAATACCGTAAGTTCAGCTCAGTCGTATTCTCGTGTTCTTCAGTTTCTTTGAGTCTCTTCACGTTTCTTGTTTGGTCTTTTCTTGATATCCCCCAGTCTAACAGTCAGAACAGTCCTTTTTCTGCCAAACCTTGAGCTTTTACAAGATGATCCCCCCAAGGACCTTCTAAAGATCCTGCTCACGTCGCTGGCTCTGGCTACGACAGCTGGCGGCTCCGCGAAGGTGGACAATACCTCCACTGCCTTCGACCCCAAGGAGGTCTCTACTCGCTTACGAGACGCTACCAGGAGATGCAATTGACTACTCACACGGCGTACGTCGCTCTCTTTCGCCTTTTTTCGATGCTTCCACTGACATATCCAGCTGCCACTTTGGCAATACAGACACCTGCTCGGACAGCACTTGGTACCACCGTACCCGCGGCATCTACTGGGCAAGTGTCCTTCCCATGGATGATTTCGATATCTCCAAGGACATCAAGATTGAGATCCCGATGCCCGATGAAGTCAAGGAAAAGATGGAGGCCAACGCCGGCAAGGCGGTGACCCCTGATGGGAATGACGACTAACGAAGTAACGGTCAACATGCCGCTATGACGATCTACGCGAACGAGACGACGAAGTTGATGATGCATGATACGGGCCCTCTGACAATCATTTTTCTTCTTTCTATTCATTCATTCTTTCATTCTTTCATTCATTCATTCATTTTTTCTTTTCTTTTTCTTTTCTTTTCCAACGTCCAGGCCAAGACGGGACCACACACTCTTTTACACATTTTCCCCCTTTGTCGTGGCTAGGAGCCATACTCGAGGGTGCTGGACGGCCCTATTCCATTCGTTTAACAACATATTTCCTTTGTCGAGAGCTGCAGGTGAGGCAGCCCATGTTTCTTTTGTCAATTTCTCTTATCTCTCTTTATTTCTATTTTATGCCCGAGTCATCCGCGGAAGGCATTTGATTGCTCTTCCCTTACTTGTCAATGACGCCTTTTCTTTCCTTCGTTCATGTTTCTCTCGCTTTCCCATTTGTTTTCTGACCGCAGTCTACGGTATGTGATTGTCGTCTCTTTCTATTGAAGGGGATGATCCAAAGACCATCGGGCCCATCAAGGCATGGCAGGCAATGCTTTCTCGTTCATGGGCACATCAGCTGGTACTAAAGAAACCAAAGGCAAAGATACGGGGACAAGGAAAGGGCATACTGGCAATCGGCTGGATTGAACACAGGACGTGCAAAGCTTTGTTATGATTTCGTCATGGTCGTGTATACGGATGAAAAAAAAAACGAAAAACGACAGAAGCAAATAGCTAATCTATCCGTTTTCAAATATTTATATTATGCTCTGCTTGTGAAGCTGCGACTTGACCTTTCTTTGACTCATCCACCCACTGACCTCTGTCTTCTTTGAAAAAAAAAACGCGTCGTCTCATTGCCAGTCCTCGACACAATCCCCTTACGCCTTCTTGACAATCAGGATGGCACCCAGAGCCAGACCCCGGATACGCTCCTCGCCCGGTGCCACACCGTCCGCCTGCAGGATGCGCTCCACCTTGCGGCGCAACTTGCGCAGAATGTTGTTTTCGCCCTTGACGTCTTCGGGGTGTGCCTCGCACCAGCGCGTGTACGGGCTCGACGTCGACATGACCGTTTCCAGCAGGTCCATGTTAATCTCGAGGTTGTCGTGCGTCATAAAGGTCACGTCGTCCACGGTCCAGTCCCGGCGAACAAACTTGTCCTGGGGGAACACGGCCACGGGGTGGTCCGGGACGGTCCAGGGCAGCAGCAGGTCGCGGTACTTGTTGCGCACGATGCGGTTGCCCTCGTTCATGTACGGCTCCAGGTCTTGGGCCTGGAACGCGTCCATGACCGCCTGGATGGCCTCGCTGCAGCGGCTGTCGGGGTGGATGCGCATATCGCCCGTCGTCCAGATGGCCACGGAGCCACTGCTCTTCAAGAGCACAGCTGCCCGCTGCCAAAACTGCCGCATGTCGAACCAGTGCGCGGCGTGCCGACGGCAATCATGTCGACGGTGCCATCCGCAATGGTCAGTTCGCCCTCCTTGCCAAACGTGCTGGCATCGCCCTGGCCGTACTGGATGGGCGCGCCCGACGCCGACGTGCCGCCCAGCTCTTGGCCGTGGCAATCATGCCGGGCGCCGGGTCGATGCCGTAGGCAGTGGGCAAAAGCGCGGCGCCAGGGCCCGGGTGCAGGGTTGGCCCGGGCCGCAGCCGGACATCGACGAGGGTTGTCCAGCCGGCCGCCCTGGACGCGGTGCCGTGCGCTGGAATGACGCCAATATACTCGTTAGACGGACGGGTGGTAGTCGCGGGGCGCGCCTGGGCGTAGTGCTTGCCCTGGGCGGCGTTGTAGGTGCTAAACGTCTTCTCCTGCGGGGCGGCCATTAGTGGGCGATAGTGGAAGGCGGGTAGTTTATAGGGCGGTCTTGGCAGGTACCCACAGAGTGAGTGCGCGTTGTTTTGGGGGGGGGGCGCGACTGGGGCGAGGCACTTGACAGCGAAGGAGTGGATGACTGTTGGCTGGAAAACTTTTGGCTGGCAAAGAGAATGAAAAGTTAAAAAGACCGGGAGAAGCAGGAAAGAGGAATGGAATCCGTATTGCCAAGAGAAAACCGATCGGTCCCATTCTATTGGCCCTCGCCGACCTGAAGCGTCGGACCCTTTGGTCCTTTATCTCTGCCCCATAGGGCTCCTCATTATCCCCGATAAAGCTAACCTCCCTGTTTGAAGAGTTCTGTTGGGCCGGCCTTGTCGAATTTTGCAACCCTAATTGTTCAAAGGGCCCTTTCCGGGGGCTCACGCCCTACCGTGCCGTGAAAAAAGCCCCGTTCTGCCCTTAGAATAACCAGGCGGGGGTTTTTACCAAAGACCGAGCCCGAGTGAGTCTTCGGGATTCGATAGGGCGATAAGGAGCGGCTCTGCTTTGGTAAACGGAGAGAAATGGTGGAGAGCCGGCCAGGGGTAGGGTGAGAGAGTTGTTGGGGAGGAAATCAATTTCACGCCCCGTCAGCAACGTGGGTCCATCAACGAAAGCGCTGAAGGGACAGAAAGAGAAGAGAGGGGAGAAAGCTACGTTGATTTGAATGGGGCCGTGTCGCTATGTCTTTTGTGCTGTAAAGTAAAGACGGGACAATAGAGTGCTGAACATCGTTCCTTTCCCTTCGTTAATGTTTTTGTCCAGGACCGTTCTTTCCTAAAGTTCGGGTACCTTCTTGTTGACAGATCTGCTGAAGAAGGAGCGCCCCAACAACACTTGCCCAAAGAGCCAAAAGCGGCAACAACAGGTCCACTTCACGGCTTGCAAGGAAGGCGCAATTTGCGCGAGGAAGGCGCACCTGGATCGAACGAGCGAGCGGACTTAACGCGACCCAAGCTCTTTCCAAAAAAAACCTTGGCCAAAAGAGAGAAAAGCTGAACAGGAAGTGACATCTTCGTCGCCCTCTCGATGGACCATCATTCAACACGACCCCAACAAACCTACACGATGTCTCACCAACTGCCAGCTCCGGTATCTTACTTCCTGCGGAGCAGGCCTGCGGTTCCTGAATCCTTTCCTTCCATTGCTCCCGCACAGATCCACAGCTTCAACATGCCCCAAAGATCACATCTCCAAGGATGCAAAAGTCCAAAGCCCCAAATCTTCAAATATCTAAGTATTCAAGATCGACGCATCAAACCCCAATGGGCTGCCTTTCTAAAGGCTTCCCATCAAGGTATGGTTGGGCAACGGCAACTCATTTTCGCCTCGGGCCCTTTGTCGATCTTGCCCCCCCTTCGCTCTTCTTTCTCTTTACTGCTCCCCGTCCCCCGGCTTTTTCACTCTCGGTGATCCGTTGTTTCCCCTCTTTCAGCCCCGACAGGAGACAAAATGCAGGTCACCCAATCGAGACCAATATTGCTCCAAAACAGCTCTAACAAGCTCGGCTGAAATCACGTGTGGCTAGCTGAGACACGCAAGATGCGCGCAGATACAACCAACAATACACCAAACCGGTGGAACGAAAGTACCAACACGGGGCGGCTGGGGCTCGCATGTGAACCGCCGGGGAAGCTTCCTCGGAAGTGCGCCCCCTCTTTTGGATCTGCGAGCTCCTCGAGCTTTCCCTCTCTCTTGTCCTTGTTCTGTGATACTCTGGGGAGAAGGCAAGCTCAGCTGACAATTGACCTCGGGTATTTGGTTTGGCCGGCGTTTTGCCTCCCTTTGTCTGCTTTCTCCACAAAACTGCTTACGTCGTATATCCTTCTACGACCGTCCAGTACTCGATCCTCGACCACCGATTCTCGAGCCTCTGGCATCGACACCTAGAACCTTAACAAAAGTTCCCATCTATTTCCACGACATCCCACCGCATCACCATCGAGCTTCAGTGCGTCCAACCTCCAGCAGGCCTCTGCACAAGGACCGCCTCGGATGTCGTTGAGACAGTGCAGGCCCCCCGGTGCACGCCGTGTCCTTGCGACGGCGCTGTAGCCCTTATCGGCCTCGCCGCCATCAAGCGGCCAACCGGCTGCTCAGCAACTATGCCTCGGCAACCCACTCCTGTCGACCCCAAGCCGGGGAGTGGAACAACTGCGTCAAGGAGATTGTCCTGATCACGGGTGGCAGCAGTGGCATGGGCCGTGTCATGGTCACAGAGTTTGCCCGCCGCGGCATCAAGGTGGTCGTGTTGGAGACGGCCAGCGGCCGCTCGAAAAGGGCGATGCTCGCGACGCCTTTGAAGTCTCAACTCGGAGGCGCCTTTCCCGGCCCCGACAAGGGCGTATACTTTTACGAGTACGATCTGATGGGCAGCGACGAAGACCTCAAGGCCATGGCAGACCGCATCCGCCTCGAGGTCGGCGAGCCTACAGTGCTCATCAACAATGCTGGCGTGGGCCACGGCTTGTCGCTGCTGGACGCGACCACGGTGCAGATACGGACCGTCGTGGGCGTTCAATGCCCTGGCACCCATTGCTGCTGACGCGCGAGTTCCTGCCGGCCTGATCCGCCGCGGCACGCCATATTGTGCTGATGGCGAGCATGGCCAGCTTTGTCACGAATCGCCGGCAACGTCGACTACAGCGCGACCAAGGCCGGCCTGCTGGCATTCTACGAGGGGCTGGATCCAAGAGCTCAAGCACCGCTACGAGCTCCGCCGACCCAACATCCGCGCGACTGTCGTGCACCCGCACTTTGTTGCGCACACCGCTGCTCGGCGAAGTCGAGCAGGACACGGATGCCAACAACCGCAAGCGCTTCCAGGGCGACCTGTTGGATGCACGTACGTGTCTAACGACAATCGTCGAGCAGTGCTGGCAGGCAAGAGCGGGCAGCTCTTCTTCCCGCCCAAGTTCGCCGTGGCATCCATCTTGCGGGTCTGCCAGTGTGGCTGCAGGAGCGTGTTCGCGACGGTTCTGGCCTCGTGCTGCCGGCCCATGGCGCTTGGGAAGAACTGAAGTGACGACTGAATGTATTGATGCATTTTGATGGAAATAGGATTTGTTGGCTGCGCTTTTTCTAGGAATTGAATTTGGAACTGAATTTGGACATGATAAACGACAAATTTTGGCCTTTTTTCTTTATTTCTTTTTATTTCATTTTAGTTATTTCGGGTGCTGCTGACTTTGGTTTGCCTTTGTCTAAATAACGTGGAGACTGGACGGTGATAAGAATGCGGCAGTGATTTCCCGAACGCAAAGTGGTCTCAGGGCAGTTGCCCGACCTCCAGGCACCTGTATTCTTGCGAGTTGCAGCGATTGATTTCGCCTACGCGGCCGCCTCATCGCCAAAAGCACGATCAGTTCTAATTCTGGTGCCTAGCCCGTACGCACGTCAACAGCAAACGTTCAAGCCCCGTCGCCAACAAGGCTGCGTTCTGTTGATAAAAGAATGGCCAAGTTGGGGGGGATTTTAATGATGAGTTTAATACGAGATGGAGAGTTTAATATATATATTTACCTTAACCCCCCCCTTCTTCCTGCTTTTCCTGTTCAACGATATTTTGCATCCCCAATTTCTTTCTAAAATAGCACATCAACGTCGCCATCTTCCCATCGTGTTGCTCCTTCCATTACCTTTCTTTCTCTTTTTTCAAACAAGAAAAAAATTGCACTCTCCACCAATATGTGCGGCCTCTTTTTCGTTGTCGCGCACGGCAGGCCTCGCCTTTATGGGCATCCGCCGTTTTCCACCACAAGCGACACTGTCGCCGGCAGAGCTCAACCAGTGCCAGCACTGCCAGTACTGCCATGAGCATCAAGGCAGCAGTATCAACAGCAGCAGCAAGTCTACCACCAAAATTACCACCAAACCGGCCAGAACTACCAAAACGACCCCAACTTCCAAAACTACCAGCAGCCCTACGATCAGGCCCCCCCTCTGCCACGCCGCCCGGACATCAAGCCTTCTTCAAAGGGCTCGAAAGATCAGGACATGGCTGTCAACCGCTACGACGAGGAAGATGTGTCGCCGCCGTCGTACTACACAAAGGAGTAGCAGACATGGTGGTAGGATGGGAATGGTGGATTGGCTGGTTCTTAATGGAAGGGGAATGAAGACATGATGGCATGAATATCTGCTGCAACATACACAAATACCAGATACCACACTTTGCAACTCTAATAATACACTTATACTTTGCCTCGATAATCTTTCCCAACTCTGTAGTGACCTCTGCCAATGCCTTGACATCAAAGATCATTCATCCACAATGAACTTCTCTCTGGCTTTATTGTAAGTGTGATCCAGCTCGTTGCACCCGTTTCACGTGACTCAAGTCGAGATTCATACGGCGTGGAAAAGGCAAAATGAGGAGAAATACATAATCATCGCGTCGCCGATATACATGGGTGTGTGGTTTCAAAGTTGACGGAAAGTAGAGTTTTTGATTTACGATTAGCAGATCTTGCAAATCTACTCTGTTCTCGTAGCGTGTACATATCCTTTGTCTCGACCGTGGGCATGAGAATGAAATAGAAGAACACATCCTATTCTGACGTTAATTAGGACCTTGCCTGTTCCTGTCGTGCACGGCCTTTCGGTATTCATCGAGCCAGTCATCCTGGTATGCTGTGCACTGTCCATCCTGCGATTGGGATTCCAGGAAATCAAGTTGCCGATGAAGCTGAGAAAGAGAGTCTTGTCCTCGGCTTTGATACTCGTGATTTGCTTGGAAATGTATGGGAGGTTCGGGCAGGGGAACAGGGCCAATCCAGTTGCCGTCACCGTCCCAGTATTTCTTTGTCTCGTCGCTCAACGCCAGAAACGCGCGAGGAGGCCCGGCCAAGGACGGCAGTCATGGTAGCGAGATGCAGGACATCGTTTTTCTCGGGGACTCGGCGTCATTACACGTCAAAGAGGGGTTTGCGCTCCAGCATTTCCCATGTCTACTCCATCCAACCCGGATTAGCAGATGTTTTATTTTCCAAAGGTCTAGCGACCAGCATGGCCAAACACGCCCAATACAACCAACACAACCAACACTCCACATATCAATAGCCTTTCCCCAGGGCATCTTTAAAATGACCTCGGGCGCCCGGTACGGTACAGGCATGGCAATACCGGTGTGCTGTGGCCCGATGCGGGCCTGGCCAAAGTCGCAGATGGTTAGCGGGCCCATGCCTTTGAGCATGTTCTTTGAATTGTGGATGACCGTTGTGTCGTCGACAATCTTGCGCAGCGTTGGCTTCTCCATCTCGTCTTCTTCCAACTCAGAAAGGACGGATGTATCAGGCAGGGCAATCAACAGATTGCCCTGCGTGCAGGTCTGGCTTGTGTTAACAGTTGTTGAGGACAGTTTTGAAGTAGTGTTGAGAGGCACCAGGATGGCCATACCCGTGTGAATAACACCGGCTACCTCATGTAAAAAGTTGAGGCCGTAGAGGATTTGGTTGAGGGTAGAGACGATAAAGAGGCGCTCGATAAAAAACCAGTCTGAAATAGTAGACAGTAAAAAAAAATTAAAAAATACATACATGTCCCCGTCCGCACCGGGAAAGCCGACGGCATACAGGTGCGGGATGCGCGCCTCTGGAGAGTGTCGCTGCATCCAGATGTACGAGGCCGTCTCGCATCGGAGCTTGTCGGTGACAGACCCGGGATGCTGTGCATCGCCAACCATGGCCGGCATCGGGACGCGCAGCAATACCTGATCCGAGTCCTGATCCGGGTCCTGGCCAGGCTCCTGTTTATCGGTGCCTGCATTTTCTGAGCTCTTGTTCTTGATGAGCATAGGCACGACGAGGTTGAACCCACGCGCTTCCATGTCGAGTGATGGGCCACCTCGATGCGCGCAGGGCTGATGCGACGTGCATGGCCACCAACGAAGCAACGGCAGGCCTCTGCTCTCATAAACGCTCCTAAAGCTGCACCAAGGCATTAAACTGCGCATCATTTGCTATGATATTCTGTTCATTCTTGAGCGCCTCCTCGAGAGTGACGGTTGTGCCATTTGCGATATGAATAGTGGCTGGCATGCTAAGAGACGGGCAGAAGCGTTGGCTGGATCAATCAGCGGCAGCCTACGATTTTTTCTTCTTTTTCTTTTCTTTTTCTTTTCTTTTTGACACATTTTTGGTTCACCTCAAGGACTGAACTAAATTCTATTGATGCAACAAGTATTTCCGGGTAAGTGATATCTGATCTAGTGAAAGTATAGAGCTTGAATTGTGAAACTGTGAAGTGAACTATTGAGGCGGTTCAAAAGGCTGTGTGTGTGTGACAGGTATATATAATATAGATACATAGATAGGTAGGTAGATAGACAGATACACAGATATATATATTCATGTGACTTCGCCTGTGCCATTAAACCGACGTCTGGCTGTGTGGCGTGTGGACCACCAGCGCACAAAACGGCCCCAGACAGATGCGACAGTCTCCCAGCGATAGATGACGTACGAAGCGAGGACAAATGGAACGGCAGACACCGGCCACCAGTACAGATGCAGGCTGCCGGTGCCCATCTCCTGGAAATTCATGCCCCACAGCGAGCACACAAACGACAGGGGATGAAGACGGTGCCAATAATGGTCAGCCGCTGCACGACCAGGGACAGCTCGGTGGACCGCCGGGTCTCCTCGAGGGCTGCACTGTTTGCCAGGGTCAGGACGCCCTGGTCGCACGCCGCAGCAAGCGCCTCGGCGCGCTGCAGCAGATGTTCAAAGTCGGCCAGCAGCAGCGCAGCCGTCTGGCGGGCTGTGTCGGCGCCGGGGCTCGCCGTCCGGGACGCGGGGCCACATGAGGGCGTCGCGGTTGCGCAAGATGCCAACCACCTCGACGAGGCCCTGGGTGCGCGCGTCGAGGAGGTCCTTGATAAAGTTGAGGTTGAGCAGCGAGACCGCCGAGGCGTGGCCGCCGCCGCCGGCCGCCGTGCCGATAAAGGAGAGCTCGTGCTTGATCTTGGCGTGCACAAAGTTGAGCAGCTGGGCCGTCGCGGCCGCCGAGAACTGGAACAGCTCGGACAGCGCGTAGAGGGTGTCGCGGCTGGCCAGCGCCCGGTCCAGGCCGGCGCCGTACTGCAGGGCAGCGCGCAGCTGTTTTGGTTTGCCATCCACGGCACATCTGCGCCGCCGCCTGCGGCCGTTGCCCGTCTCCGACGACAACGCTGAAACTGGACCGGCGACTGGCACCGGGGGCACCCAGGCCAGGGCTAAGGTCCGCGCCGCTGCTGCCTGCGCCCAAATGACCGCCATCGCCGTCGGCTGCCGCGACGTCCTCTGCGTGGGCGTGGTCGACAATCACGGGCAAGAAATAGTTCTTCCACAGCGGCGTGCCCGGCGGCGGCGTCCAGGGTCCACGCTCTCCATGGGCGAGGTCGCGTCCGCTGTCCAACCACACAATGGCATTCCCGGCAGACCCGATGCCGGCCCGGAGGCACGCACTTGCACCGTCACCGTCTGCTCGAGGACGTACTCTTCGTTGCTGAGCAGGTGGAAGTGGCGCACGACCGAGTCGCCGGTCTGTGCGTTGCTCCGCAGCTCTATGAAATACCGCGTCATGTCCTCTGCATTCCGCCGGCGCTGGCGCTGCAGATCTTCCGGCTGGCCCGGGTCTGCCGAGCCACCGTTGAGGACGCAGATGGTCGGGATGGACAGCTGGAAAACGTGCACGGTGGACGACGGCAACGGCGGCGACCGGTAGTAGGTTTTAGTGACCGACGTAAAGGACGGGTAGTCGAGGTGCCGCCGGAAGAGCTCCACGCTGGCGCCGTAGGTCTCGCCCACCGTCGTGAGCCACGAGGCCGCAGAAAAGCCCCGCAAGAAGAGGATCGTGCTCCCGTGCGCGTTCTTTGCTTGTGCCTGTGCACGGTCACGTCGATGGGTGATGGCAAACTGGCCGAGGCCGGCATCAGTTGCCTCGTACGGCTGGCTCTGGCCTGTGGCGACGTTGTGTACAATGGCAAATCTGTCGGGGGGTCGGTCGTTGTTCTCGTTCGGTAACGGGCGGGAGGCCGGGGCGTGGCTTGTTTTTGGTTTGGTGTTCAAGTACTCGCTGAGCGAGATCAGGTCAGGCCGTGGGTAGCAGTGCTCGGAGCTTTTTTGCTCGGACAGGGCCTTGACTGTCTTTGCGAACGGACTCGCGCAGGGTGAGATGTCTCTGAGAGCGACACTGTCTCCCCGTCTTCTGTCTCTCGCCATGTTGCTTTCTTTCTCGCCTTTGCGGTCGAATGTATTTCGAACTTGGTCGTCGTGGTCGTCGTGGTCGTCGTGGTCATCGTTGTTCATATATGAAGAAAAAAGAAAAAAAAAAAAAAAAAGAAACAAAAGAAGAAAAGAAAAGAAAAGGCTTCCTTAACAGACTACCCCGGACGGACCAGCTTTTAAGTGCCCTGCCATGTACCGTCAGAGCGGTCCCAGCCTTGTGACGAAAACGACGGGAGCGTGAAAGCTGGGCGTGAAAGCTGCACAAGAAATGTGACGGCATCCTTGTCGCCTTCGCTTGGCCCCGCGCAGCCTGGAATACCAGCCCAACGGCGCCGTCAAATGCTTGCCATATTGTTATATTTGTTTTCTTTTGATTAATGTTCTCGTCTTCCGGCGTGTTTCTTGCGTACGCCTCACTATGCCCACGGTTTGCAGAGCCTCATTTCAGCTCATCCAGTAATGCAATGCCAAGCGTGGCAGTGGCCAGCCATCAACCTGTGGGCGCCTAAAGATGCACATTTGTCCGTGGCGGACGTCATTACCACCCTGCCCATTGTCAGCCCGGCCATTGCCAGCCTGGTCCAGGGTTGACATGGAAATATGACAGGTGTACTCCGTCCTCCGTAATTAGAAGCCACAATTAAATCTTACAGGCTATGGTTACATTACTGGCCTGCTCAAGCCACGTCTGAGCACATACGTGCAGATGAATAGCCTTGTTGGGCGCTGTGCTGAAATGAAGACGAAGGGGAAATGAGCAATGGATGGACTGAAAACCCTCAAAAAATGAATCTCGCGAGGGAAGGCAACACAGCGCTTATTAAAAGAGAGCGTATAACCACCGTATTACGGAAGACGTTGCCAAACAACTACAAATAACGCTAGAACAACAGGACCCCTTAAAAGAAGACGAAAAAAATAAACAAATACAGCACAACTAAACAACCTTGACGAGCACAATAAAAGCATAAATAAGACTAAACATTCGACACGCAAGACGATTGTAGGGTTTATCTTGTTCTCATAACATGTCTTCATTTATTCATACATGTATGCTCAATGACACGGCTTTTTTCAATTTGGATTGTTCTGTCAAGGGCCTTTCGTCCCTTTTTGCTCCGTCCCTGTGCCTCTAATACAGAACAATTTTTTTGAAAAATAACAAGCATTTTTTGACATTCGCTGCAACGGCAGACTGCTTCAATACAGTAGACTGCCTGTTTTGACCTGGGTCGGGATGTGGCCGGCCTTCATGCCCTTCTCGACAATGTCGACGAGCAGCAAGTCGGCGCCCGGGGGCCCGATGAGGGAGACGGCGACGGGAGGCGCTCCTCACGCTGCGTCACGGTGGACATGTAGGGGATGTCGCCAATGGGGGCGGTGACCTCGGGGGCGCGCATCATGGGCGACATGTTGAGCGCGGCGTAGCCGCTCAGAAGCGGCAGGTAGCTGGGCACCGGGGCGTCGCGGTAGCTGGGCTGGCCGGACTCGATGGGCAGCGCCATGACGGTAAGGACGTCGGGCGCGGCGTCGACGTCAAAGACGCTGCTGCTGCCGAGCCACGCGCGGTAGATCTCGGAGCGGCGCCAGAGCGCGTCGCGCTGCTCTTGCGAGATGGTCTTGCCGACGGCCTCCCACTGCCAGTGCAGCGCGCGGTGGACAAAGGGCGGCTTGCCAAACTTTTGCTGGTAGTCGTTGCGGAAGGCGGCCGAGTTGTGGTACTGGTCGTGGTAGAAGGGGAAGATGCCCGCGTCCACGAGGTACTTGGCAATGTCGGTGTGCTCCGGGCCGTCGGGTGCTTCGGCCGCCCACTTGGCGGCCAGCGAGAACGGCGTGCGCTGGATGCCAAAGGCGGCCTCGACGCCCGCAACAAATGTGTCAATGACGCGGGTCTGTGCGGCGTTGGTTGTGGGCAGGTAGTCCTCGGGGTACAGGAGCTTGATCTTGAGGGGCGTGCGTGGCGGCAGCAGCAGCGGCGACGTGCCGTACCACACGGAAATGAAGTTGGCAAACTCGGCAATATCCCGTCCAAAGAAGACGGGCATGTCAAAAGGTCTGCAACAGGAGAGGGGGCGACATATTAGCCGTTGTCTTGAACATAGTGCCGCAGGACTTGGGACTTACGGAAAGAAACCGACGACACCGGTGGTGTCCAGGACGCCGGTCGAGGGCCGGATCGAGAAGCATCCGTTGTACGAAGCGGGCTTGCGGCCGCTGCCATTGGCTATTTATGTGAGAAACGTAACAGAAACAAACACAGAAACAACAGTGGTGATGCCAGCCACTTACTATCCGAACCGAGGGAAAAGTCGAGCCACGGGTACGACGCCACGCTGGCGGCACTGGCATGGCTGCTGCCCGAGGGCACCTGGTAGCCGTCAGCGCGGGGATTGAAGGGCGCGGTGAACTCGACGCACTCGAGCGGCTCCTCGCGCATGATCATGGCCTGCAGCTTAACCTTGCCCACGACCACGGCGCCGGCATCGATGAGCGTCTGCACGCACGCAGCGTTCTGCGTCTTGGCGGGGTACAGCGCGGTCCAGGCGAGATTGCACAGCGACGTCTTGTGGCCGGCAATGTCAATGTTGTCCTTGACGCAGATGCGGGCGCCGTCAAGGGGCCGCTGCGCGCTCGGCGCAAAGTACGCGCGCGAGGGCACGACCACGCGTCCGCCGAGCCCGGCCTGGGCGGCGTCGAGGGCCACGAGAGGGGCGGGCTCTGCCGTGGTCTCAGCCGTGGTCTCGGTATTGACCGCAGCCACGGGCGCGCCCGGCCTGAGCGCGGTCATGAAGCAGCCGCTGCCGTCGTGGTACACGCGCCACGGCTGCCATGTTTTCTGGTCCTGGACGACGTACGGGCCGGGGGCCGCGGCGGCCGCCACAAATGTCCGCGTCTCCACGCCCCACTCGCGCAGTAGGCCCGCAACGTCGTGGGCCAGGTCGCTATTGCTGCCACTGCTGAACACGATGTTGCGCCGGAAGGCCGTCTGGAAGACGTCGTCGCGGTCGAGCACGCGGGCGTGGAAGTCGCACAGGGCCGCGCGGGTGAGCAGCGTGCCGGGCGTGAGGGCGTAGATAAGGGCCAGGGTCGGTCCGTCGTCGGCAAAAGATGCCGCGAGAAAGTTCTAGCAACGTGTCAACGTGGATAGTAGACAAAAACAACAAGGGAGAGCAGACGCCACGCACGCTGGGGTGTTCCACGAGGAGATACTCGACATCTCCCACGGTGATCTCCAGCGACCGCGACTGGCTCGCCAGCGCGGCCTCGGCCGGACGCAGTTTCTCGACCATGTTGGGGATGTGTTTGGCGATTGTTTCTTGGAGGCGTGGGCGTTGTGCGCGTAAGCCAGAGTAGAGACCTCGCGGCCGATGGGAGGCAACAAGAGGGATCGTCTAGATGGCAGTGGGTCGTGGATGCTAACAGACGCCAGCAGCGGCTGCTAAAATAGGTCCTCCAGCTAGCTGTAGCTGTCTTTTGTACTGGGCGGGTTTCCAGTGCCCCACTACGGAGACGCGTGTCACCTAGCTATTAGCGCTGTAAGTACACTATTTTTTGTTTATTTCTGTTTTCTGTTTTCTTCTTTCTGTTGTCTTCTTTCTTCTCTTCTCATCTTGTTTCTTCTTCAATTATTTTTTTTCTTTTTCTTTTTCTTTTTCTTTTTCTTCTTGCTTTCCTTTTTCCTTTTTCCTTTTTCCTTTTCATTCTTTTCTTTTCCTTTCTCATCTACCGTTCTCCCCTCTCTCTACCTTTCCGCTTATCCATTCTTGCATATCTGCCTCCTTCAGCCCATCCCCGCTTCCGTGTCCGCATCAACTCCTCTGTATGGCTGTTTGACTACCCCTCCCTACTCGTAGAAGACACGCCCGACACATTGCCGCACAGTGTGCCTCCGCACGGAGCAACAGGCCACCAGCACACGCTGTGATGAGCCTGCCCGCCCTCCCGCCAATGAACAGCGACAACACAGCAAACAAGTGTTAGCACCCCACATAGAGCCTCAACAGCGCGTGTACCATGCGGTACCGTTTACAGAAAAGCAGCCCTCTGGTTTGTGCTGCATGCTGCATGCAGCATGCACTGCGCCACACAACCACCAGGGCGTCGCCGGCGGGTTAATATTGCATAGTGCAGCAGGGCATCTCGGAAAGGACCGTACGAAAAGCGTCAGATGTCGAGTCCTTGCCGTGTTCTCACAACTGCCATGTCCATGTGCCACGTGTGTCCTGGACAGATGGTTGGCAGCTTTCTGGCGGGCGGGGGCATCGGCAGATCGTGTTCGTGATGGTCTCGGAAGGATGGTCTCGGAAGAAAGCTGTCCCAGCGTGAGGGCCGTAAGATATATTTCCCACAAGGACGAGGGTACCACAGGCCCCCCGAAGTATCACCAACCAGCACCGGAGCACATATTCCATACGGTTCCACGTTACTCTTCTCGTCGTTTGCTTCCTATCGGGTTGCGTCCACGCACGACAATGGCCACCGCCACGATGACAGCGCCCGCGCCTCTGGCAACGGGAATGGAGACGACGAAGAGTCAGCACAACGAGCACAACGAGCACAACGAGCACAACAAGCACAACAAGCATAATGAGCACCCCGATACGTTTAGTAGGCGTCCCCCTGATAAAACCACAGACCAGTCAGACACTGACCTGCGAGCCCAGCTGCCCCGATGCACTTTACCGACCGCGTTGCCCTGTGGGACACGGTCAAGCCGTACAGCCTGCAGTTCTACCCAAGGAGGACTTTCCGCGCACCAACATCAGCACACGCCCTGTGAAACCACCATCCACAGCATGCGAGCGCGCACGCCGGCGCCGTCGCTGGCCGTCGAGGGATTTGCCGTGCAGACGCTGGCCTCGAAAATGGCCTACGCCGACTTTTCGGACGAGGCCACGATCGAGGCCGTCTACTGCAGCGAGCTCGAGTCGCACCTGGCCCGGGCGCTGGGCGACGGCGTGCGCAACGTGCGCGTGCTCGACTACCAGCGCCGCCACAAGGTGTCCAGCTTCCCTACTTCCAGGGCCGGCTGCCGCCCGGCCCGCAGCCCAGCCTCATGACCCACGCAGACGTGACGCCCGCGGCCGTCGAGGCCATTGTGCGCAGCCTCTACGTCCACGCCGACGCCATCCTGCAGGCGCGCTATATGGTCGTCACCGCCTGGAAGCCCCTGCGCTTCCCCGTGCACGACTGGCCGCTGGCCATCTGCGACGCCACCACGCTGGACCGCGCGCGCGACCTGCTGCCGTCAGACGTCGTGTACCCCCAGTACGTGGCCGAGAACTACATGGTGCACTACAGCCCGCGCCAGAAGTGGTACTGGCTGCCGGACCACCAGCCGGACGAAATCCTCGTGTTCAAAGCCTTTGACTCGGGCGATGCGGGCTCGTGGCCGTGTGCGCACGGCGCCTTCCCCTTGCCGGGCCAGCAGGAAGAGGCCCCGTCGCGCCAGAGCATTGATGTGCGTCTGCTGGTCACGTATGCGGATGCCGAATACACGAAGAAGGCGTAGTAGCAGGTAAGCGCCATTTTTTTTTCTTTTCTTCTTTTCTTTCTCTCTTCTTCCTATCCTTTTTTTTCTTTTCTTCTCGTTTCAGTTTAATTGTGTTCTTCACTCCTAGCATGCTTTTTGTCGTACCACTTTATGTACGTAGCTTACAAAGTTTGCACTACAATTTCAACCTTTCACTTTTATATGATAAAACTATCCAGACGTGTCACAAACGCCCTTTTCGTGATTGTCGTTGTTGGCAGCACATGCACACGTAACACAAAGTAGTGATAATAACGGGTTATGAGACAGGCTGTCATTTTCTCAAGACTATCTATCTGATCCTTGGCTGCCGTGCAGCAACAGAACTCGTAGCGCCCAGCCTTGTCGGTGTTTCTCCACATTCCCTGTTGACACTAAGTTGCTAGCGTTTGGCCCGTTACCGGCTTTTCGTTCCGGCCCGCAACGCTATTGGCCTATTTGCCAGGGTTCTGGGAAGAGCCAGCGCTGGCCGCCAGCTTGGTTTCGTGCGCGGTCTGGCGGTCAATGGGGCGGCTGACAGTGGAGCCAGCGTTGCCCATAGTGGGTTCGACGGTCGTAAAGTTATGGAGATTGGCCATGACAGGATTGGTCTCCTGCTCAAGTGTCTTCATGGCCTTCCACGGCTGGACCTTGGGTGTCTCTTGGCCGACCATTGTGGGCGGGGAGTGCAGTACAAGGCGGCACGGGTGTTTGGAAACGTGGAAAAGAGATGGCAAGTCAAGGGGTTGTTTGTGCTCGGAATGTTGCCTGTGATAAACTTGGGCAGTAAGGCAGCAGGGCAGTTGGGCAGCGGTCTTTGAACGTGGCTCCGAGACAGGGCGGGGGTTTCCAACGGCTTAAATAGACGATTCACAAGAACACTCGTCTTTGATTTGAGCCGCCATCTTGTGAGCGCAAGCAAAAACACCGCACTGCTGCCACTCATCCTTGATCTGCCAACGCATCCTGCCCATTTTGTCTTTCTTGTTTCATTTTGTTGCTTCATTCTGTTGCTACTGGCCAATCGCCCCCTCATCTCTTTATCCCGCGAGCGTTTGTGTGAGTGGAGCTGTGACAGAAACAAGAATGAGGGCTGGCGTTGCTTGTCCAGTCCGCACTGTACAGAGCATCAAGTCGAGCCGGCTTTCCTAGGAAGGAGTAGTCGCGTGTACTGCTACAAGACGGCATGTATGTATTATGGAGTGCAGGATACTCCGCTCACCCTGTCACATTCCTCACACACCACACCCGATGCTCAGCCAAAATTGCATTCAGCATTTTCGGGCGGCGCAGGCCTCGTTTGTTTGTAAGCCATTACTCTCTACAAATAGCCTTGTCTCCTGCGAAAAAAGGATAGTTTGGGCTGTCGCCACTTTTTTTGAGTATCTCCTGTTTTCATTACCTTCTGATTCTTGTTCTAATTCTTGTTCTAATTCTTGATCAGATTCCTGATCAGAGTCTACTTTCCCTACCCATAGCGCGTTGTCATAAGCACGCCGGGATGCTTTACCTTTCAGCCGAAACCCCCCACCGCAGGGGTCCCGACGAGGAACCTTGGCCTCTAATCGTACAGACAGCCTGTCCACGGCAAGCTCCCAGTCGACAACGCCCAGCCTGTTGACACGCGGCACTATTGTGGATGTGCACAATAGCGGTTTGAATATGGTAGAGCCCAAGTATGTTCTTTTCTTTCCGTTTATTTATATTTTATTCAATTTTTATTCAATTTTTCGTCTCTGGGCACATTAATCCGACACCCCAGCCACCCCTGTAAACTGCCAGACGCTGACCGCACAGCATCGTGGGCCGTGCCGGGCTTTGGTACGCCGTCCACCAACACCTGGGGCATCGACGAGGAGCTGCAGGGTGCAGCCAGCCCTGGGGTCGGTCTCCCGCTTCCACAACTACACGTACCAGTCTTCATACAACCCGTCGAATGAGTTTTCGTGGTCCGAGTTTATCCAGACCGGCCGCGACCTCGCCGAAGAACTAGCACGCCTCGCCGTCGATGTAAGATGAGAGCGAGAGCACCTGGCAAAGTGCGTTCGTCGTGCCGCTGACGTTGTCCGTCTAGAATCCACACCGGCCAATCATTTTCATTGCGCATTCCATCGGCGGTGTTCTCGTCAAAAAGGTAGTACACTGGCAGAAGATACACCCACACACAGAGAGAGAGAGAGCACGAGAGAGCATGCGCTGAATATACCAGGCTCTTCTCCTGGCACACCAAAATGTGCAAGACTCGCGGTTCCAGCTGCTGCTGCAGTGCCTGTCGGGCATCCTGTTCATGGGCACGCCGCACTCGGTCGGCTCCGACAACAACACGTACATGAAGTTCAACGAGGTGCTCTACAGCTGTGCAAATGTGGCCGCGCGCAAGCGCACCCGAAAGCTGCCCGACGACGGCGTCCGCGAGTTGGCGAACCTCGCCGCGCGGTTTGAGCAGATTGCTACGATGCCCATCCTGTCCGTGTACGAGACGGGCCGCGACCCTGGCAGTTTCTTCCGCAGGAAGAGCAAGGTAACGTAACGTCCAGCATCCGTGCCGAGAAAGGGAAAGGGAGAAAGCAGCCCAGCGCGGCCCAGTAACACGTTGCAGGCCATTGTCGACAAGCAGTTTGCCACCATCTCATCCAAAGCCGAGCAGCTGCTGGGCGTGGACCTCGCCCATCCCAAGCTGTGCGAGCTGTCGCACGTGGCAGACAACAGCCTCTCGGCACGCACCTTTCTGCGCTCGCTGTGCAGGGAACTCGCAGACAACGAGACGTTTGGCAATACGGCGGCCCCCGACGGATCGCCGTCCGCTATTGCCTCGCAGGAGCTGCCAGTAGCAGACCCGCTGAACCCGCTCAACCTTGCTCCGGTGCTGCCGCAGGCAGATGCCGCGCAGCGCCTGTACCAGGGCTCGGTGCCGGCGCCGACGCCGTTGGACGTGCAGCTGCCGCTGCGTCTGCGGCTGGGCTCGGCGGCCAACACCAGCTTGACGAGTCTGCTGTCGACGCGCGAGGCGCGCCTGCCCTGCTTCATGCTCTCGCAGGAGCCCAACCCCGACTTTGTGGGCCGGCAGGACATTCTGGAGCAGATGGACCGCCACCTGCTGCAGCGGCGCAGCAGCCCCGGCACGGCGGCGCCGGCGGGCGTCAGCCTGTTTGCTCTCTGCGGCATGGGCGGCCTGGGCAAGACGGACCTGGCCGTCGAGTACGCCCACACACGCCGCGCGCAGTTCGACGCCGTGTTCTGGCTGGAGGCGGGCGGGCAGGCCCAGCTGGCCTCGGACTTTGGGCGCATCGCCACGGAGCTGGGGCTGCAGACGCAGGAGGAGTCGGAGAGCCTCGAGTCCAACATTGAAGTAGCCAAGGCGTGGCTCGCGGTGCCGCGCACCGACGACAGGCGCTGGCTGCTGATCTTTGACAATGCCGACAAGCTCGACATCATTGAGCCTTACGTCCCGCTGCATGGCCAAGGCGCCGTCCTTATCACGAGCCGCGACTCCTTTGCCAAGGACCCCTTCTTTGCCAACGGTGCCGGCGTCGACCTGGATCCCCTGGCCGCAGCGGATGCGGCCGGGCTGCTGCGCCGGCTCATTGCACCTGACGAGGCCATGGCCGCGGCGCCCGTGGACGGCGAGGCATACGACGAGGCAGACGACGAGGCAGACGAGCTCGCGGCGTCCGTCGAGGTCGCCACGTTTTTCGGAAGCCTGCCGCTGGCCATGACGCAGATGGCGGGCGTCATTCGTCGCCGCCGTCTGTCGATCCGCGACTTTGCCGAAATTTACACCAACGACGCACGGTACGACGACATCCACAACGTCAAAACGCCGCACCTGGGCCGGCGCTACGACAACACGCTCGCCTCCATGTACAACTTTGAGGGCGTTGGCGGCCAGGCCAAGGCGTTGCTACGTCTGCTGGCCTTTCTCAACCCGGACCGCGTCCAGGAGGACATTTTTGTGCGGCCCGGCGGAGCACAACAACAACGTCGTCGTCGTCGTCGAAGCGCTGGACTAGCGCCGACTTTGACAAGGCCCGCTACGAGCTGATCACGTCGTCGCTCATCAAGCGCAACATCCCCCAGCGCGAGCTGTGGATCCACCGCATCGTCCAGGCCGAGGTGCGCCGCGAGATGGACGAGCCGGGCCGGTACCAGGCCTTTTGCAACGTCGTGTTGCTGCTGGCGGAGCTGTGGCCGCCCGGCGACCATAGCAGCCAAAAGATCACGCGCTGGGCGCTCTGCGGGCGGCTGCTGCCGCACCTGGAGCGCCTCTACCAGCTGCACCTCGAGTACGCCGAGGCCTGGGCGCCGTTTGCCGTCGACCCGGCGTTCCCCGTCCTCATGAACGAGGCGGCCACGTACCTGCACGAGCGCGGCTTCTCGCACGAGGGCAAGCCGTACCTGCGCCTGGGCCTGTCGCTGTGCGCGCGCGCGGGCATCACGCTGGAGCCGCTCATCAGCGACATGCATCTGTGCATGGGCGCACTGTGCAACGAGACAAACGACAAGGACGGCTGCCTCGAGCACAACATCCAGTGCCTCGCCATCCGCCGCCAGCACGCCGTCAAGGGCCGCCCGGACCTGCGCCTGGCCTTTGCCCACAGCCAGATGGGCATTGCCTACATGATGGTCGGCAAGTTCGCGTCGGCCACGGCCTACTTCCAGCAGAGCGTCGAGATGCTAAAGTCCATCCCCGGCATCGACCTCGACGAGTTTGGCTTCCCGTCCTGTAACCTCGGCCTCGCCTACTGGATCCAGGGCGACATTGACACCGCCGACACCGTGCTCACCGACTCCTCGCCCAGCGCGAGATGCTCCACGGCAAGCTCGACCGCGTCTCCTACAAGACCGGCCGCGTCCTGCACGCGCTGGGCAACGTCCGCGCAAGCAAGGCCATTCGTCTCGAGGCCCAGGCCCAGGCCCAGGCGGACGCGGACGCACCACCTCTGCCACGCCCGACCTCGCCGACCAGGCAAAGATCTACTGGGACCAGGCGTTTGCCATCCACACCGACTGCCTGGCCCAGTACGAGTCCACGGTGGGCAAGTTCAACCACAGAACGGCCGATGCCCTGCACAAGCTGGCCGAGCATCACATTCGGCGCAAGGAGCACGTCCAGGCCCAGTACGTCGTGCATCGCCACGCTTCGTTCTTCCTGTCAATATGCTGATTTCGCTAATTTGTCTTCTTTTCCAGGGCCTGCCTCGAGAGGGCTCTCAGCATCTGGGCGACCGCGTTGTGGTACCGCAACGAGTCTGCGCGCTCGTCCTACCTGCGCGGTATCCATCTCCTCTCCTGGGCGGCGAGAAGAACACCGCAGAGGGCGAGCGCTGGGTGCAGCGTGCCAAAGCGCTTCGTCGTGCGATCCTCCCCGACGAAGACGAGCCACAGGAGCTGGACACGACCGACTTTGACAGTCTCATTTGTTTCTGGTCGATCTAGCGGGCATTCGCGTGTGAGATGCCAGAGTACGTTACGGTCAATTTATTTGGATATCAAAAAAAGGTGGGAGGGAAATAAAACTGAAGACGATGAGGCTTAGGCATGGATTAAGCCGAAGTGTGCTAGAGTTTTGTTTGTACTTCGCTATTTCAGTTACTTCCTGTACAGTGAGCCATCCTAGACACTCAAAAATATTTGCTCGGTCAGTCAGTGTAAAGTAAAGTTCTAAGAAAACACACGTATCTCTTGCACTCCGCCCCAGACAAAATAGAAAATAACTCTAGCCTCCCTCGCTCGCTCCACTCGCTAGATGAACATGTCAAACCCATCTGCCTTTGCCGGCCGCGCAAGCAGCGTCAGGTTTTTCCCCCCCGTTCCACGACCCGTGGTCCAGAAGCTCGTGCAGCTGCAGAAACCACCCACTCTGCTTGGTGTACGCGCTGTCGGGCTTGCAACCACTTTCCAGGTGAGCGCCCCGGTCGGCCTCTGCGAACACGTTGCTGGCCCAGTCTCGCTCCGCGCTGAAAAAGCCCACAGTTGCAGGGGGCGCTGATGGCTCGAGGTACCGGCCCCCGCAACCACATCTGGAGGCGTTGTCGCAGCTGCCGGACACACTCTGCCAGAGACGGTTTCTGCCGGCCGGTCTCGTCGTCCTCGCTCTCGCTCTCGCAAAAGTCATACTCGGCGTCGTCCGTGGCCGCCAGCATCCCAAGAGGTCTGCTTCGGCGTCGATGCGCAGCGTCCCCGAGATCCTCAAAGCCGCACAGCGAGGCCAGATGCGGGTGCGGGTCAAGGAGCGGCGTCGTCAGCGGTCGGTGCAGCAGTAGCGAATGACAGTACATTCGACACCGCTGTCAAAGTCGTCGTCATCGTCGTCGTCGACGTTTCCTTTCCGTGCGCATACGCATGTGCAGCGCCGTCGTGAACGATGAGCACGCGAGTGGCATCCAGTTCGGTGCAGCGTCACCTGACAACGGCCAGCCCGCGTTGTGCGCCTCTTGGCGTCGGCCGGGCCGGCCTCGAACATCGACCCAGGCCGTGGCCAGGAATGGTGGTGCGTGTGCCGCAAAAGCCGGGCCAGCCTTTTTTCGGGTTTTTTCCCCCCCGGTTGAAAAAACCGGTTGACGTGGGCTGTTCGCATGCGCTGTTCGCGGCGGGCCTCGGCGGTCGACAAACCTGTGCCGCCCGGTCCGCTTCTTGCAAGGGACATGCCATAGTCCGTCGGGTGTAGTGTCGTCCCATGGCTGTAATGGTGAAGGGGGAAATGGTGAAGTGTTGACAGGAATGAAAGAAACATTAAGTGCACATTGCGCGAAAGTGAAATGCGCGGTACTACGATAATATGGGCGTGAGATGCAGGGACAGAGGTGGGAGCGGATCACGTGCTTGCAAGGCAGCACCGCAGCACCAGGCACACCGCGCAAGACAATGCGCACGATGGGTACGGCAGGTATCCGTCTTTGCAGGGATATTTGGAACGAATCAGTGTCTATTGTCCTGTCTAATAAACTGTGGTCATTCTTTTATCATTCGGTGAAGAATTCCAACTCCTAGTACACCAGCGACGACTGGTGCTCGGCCGTGTAGCTGCTCGTCTCCGATGCCGCCTTGCTGACGGCCCGCCTGCAGCGCCTTGTAGCCCTCGGACGCCTGGTACGCCTGGGCGGCCGCCGCGTCCTTGTGGCCCGTCAGGCACACCAGCACATTGGCATCCTCGCGCGAGGGGCCTGACGGCCAGGAACTCGACGTCTGTGGGCGCCGACTGGAGGAACACGTTGTAGGCCGCGGCCACGTCGGCCTGGCTGGCCGCCGGCACCGTCGCGTGCGCCACCACGTAGACACCCGCGCTGGGCGTCGTGGCTGCGCCCGTTGGGCAGGACCAGGTGGTGGCACGCAAAACGTCGGGTTCTCGCTGTCAATGATCTTGCCGAAGTGCGGCTTCACGCCTGGTACTGCTCGCCGGGCTCGAACGCGTCCTTTTCGGCGGCCGACGTCCAGTCGGCGACCATGACGACCAACCTTCGCGGTCGTGCGTCTGGAGCGCCAGGGTGCCCTGGCGGGAGATGGGGAACTTGGCGACCGTGCTGGTGAATCTGGTCGTACGTTGGCGTCGAACTGCAGAGTTCGGTGGTCAGTGGTCCGTGACGGGGGAGAACGAATTACCATGTCGAGCTGGGAACAGGACACGGAAACATACCTCGCTCCTTGGGGATGGCGGCCTTGCGGAAGGTGCAGATCTCGCTGAGCCGGCCGGGGCCGTCAACGACGGGTATCGTGATGGGAAACGACATGGTGCGTGGGATGACGGGGTTTTCGAGGACAAAAGAGAGGTACGAATTGGCAATGTGAAGCTGTTTGGAACTGTCAGGAACTGGTTTTCGGTGAGCAAAGACTCGATGGATTTTATTCGCAGTATTTTCCCCCACTCATATTTTGTCGTGTTTATTTATTCAGCAAAATCTAGGATCTCCTCCACAGTTCCCACTTGACAGAGCATCACGCATCAAAGCTAGCCAACCGAGCCATAGCCATACCCCAAGTGACCTGCATCGGTTGTCACGATCTTCGTCCATCGGTCTGGGGTCCTCCAGCTCCCCGCAATCTGCGTTCTGGCGTTGGCAAGCCCGGGGGCTTTGATGCGTTTGATGTTGGCTAGCTTGGACCCTGGAAAGGTGATCCACAGCACCTTCACTCGGCCTCACTACCGGGTCGTCGGTTCGGGTGTGGAGAAGCGAACCGACCCTTAAATCCACTTTTCCCTTCACAAAGCCATTCCCTGCACGAAGGTGTATCCAGAACCACGAGACCATAATTTCTTGGCTGTTGCCCGTTGTTGTAAAAAAGAAAAAAAAAGAAAAAATAGAAAGAAAAGAAAACAGAAAAGAATAGAAAATAGATAAGAAACAAAAAACAAAACAAAGTCATAAGAGGAAGATTGAATGAAAACATATTTGATTAATCATTGTTGTTCAAGGACAGTTTTGATCAAAAGAAAAAAGGTATTTCTCTTGTCAGAATTCTCATAGTGGATCCACCACGTGATATCGGAAGATACACCAGCCTCAGACAACTCGGCCACGGCGGCCTCAGGCACGAATCACGTGCCTGGAACAGAAAACCCTCAGCATAGAAGGATTCCTGGGAAAGCCCGGGACGTAGTAGAACCTGGAAAAAAAAAAGCATATTTACGCTCAAAAATTGACTCATCACGAAAAGACAACGAACGTGAATGTCCACAGGGTTTTGTGGTGTCTTCTCTGTCAGCACCTTTATAGTTGGTGGCTTGTTGTGAAGTATCGGCCGCTCACTGGCGTTCTTGGTACAAAATGCATCACGAATCACAAGGGTGCATCAACAACGGTGGTCGAATGATCTGCCGAAGAGACAATTTTAGTGCAAGAGTGAATAGGTAAACTAGTTCTTAAATCTTATTTGCAAATGACAATGAAGTTGAGGGAAATTTAAATAACTTGATATTTATTTTTATTTTTATTTTCATTAGAAAAGAAACCGCGTTACTGCATCACCTACGCCAGTCATCATCTACCAGCAATATATCATGAATTAAATAAGGTACTGGTGATATTTACTACCTAGACAATACGTTGTATACGTAAATTGTTTCTAGCAATTGCCAGGATAATTGCAATTCATTCCGTGTCTCGTCAACAAGAGCACAGCCACTAGACAGACTCCTCCATCTCGGCTACGAGACCAGCCTCCTTGGTTTCGCCGAGGCTGCCCGCTGCGGTCGCGGCATCGCGGCCGGCCTGGGCATCGCGCTGGTCACGCAGCCGCTGGATCTCGCGCGTAAAGTTGGCGCGTGTTGACCTTGTTCTCAAAGAGCATGTCCAGGTCTTCAAACGAGAGGCCCTTGGTCTCGGAATGTAAAAGAAAATCAGAATGCACAGCGGGATGCCCAGACCGGCAAACACGAAACCGACCTTGGCGCCGAGGTTGCCGGCGTCCGGGTTGATCATGTACGGCGAGACAAAGCCGATAAGCCAACGCTGACGCCCTGCATGCAGCCGACGAGCGAATGGTAATGGGCCGCAGGCGCGGCGTGGCCACTTCTCGGATAGGCCGACGGCCAAAGGCCGAACGGCGCCGACAGACGGTCATCTGGTAAAAGATGATGGCCCACAGGAAGATGCAGACGAGCACGACCCAGACGGCGCCCGACGAGTTGGATACAGCCCATGATGCCCATTGAGCAGGAGGACGGAGGTGAGGCCGATAATGCCAAACAGGAGGAGCGGGCGACGGCCAAAGATCTCGATGAAGGGGAAGGCAAGCAGGTTGCTCAGCAGCATGACCACGTAGAGCACGACGGAGACGACAAAGTAGTTGGACACGCCGATCAGTTCGAGGAAGTATGTGATGTAGCCTGGGAGGTTAGCTAAGGGGGCGCCGATAAACTGCTGCGTGGCGGGCGGGATTGAGCGAGATGAGCGTGCGGCTTGCGGTTGGTGCCGCGGAAGGCCTGCAGGATGGGCGGGCCCTGAGCGAGCCACGAGACGCTTGGGCCAGCCTCGTCGTCGTCGACGAGCTTCTGGATGCGCACAACCTCGGCCGCCAGCAGCGCCTGGTCCTCGTGGCCGTAGATGCGGCCGAGCTGCTTCTCCGCGGCGGCCTGGTCGTGCTTCTTGGACAGGATATAAGTAGGGGGACTCGGGGAAGAAGGGGTAGCCAATGATGAGGAAAAGCACATAGATGAACTGGAGCACGATCAGCGACTCGTACGACCACTTGCCGTCGATTTTCTGTGTTCCGTAGGCGATGAGACTGGAGAGAGAGAGTAACGTGTTAGTGGACAGGGTCGTGAGATATCATTGTTATTCGGTTCCAGTCGGGACAGACCGGAGGGGAACTCACGCAAGAATAAACTGGCCGAGGATGATGGAGCCGTTTGATAAAGCACAGGAACAGGCCGCGCAGCTCGGGGCGCACGTTTCTCGCCGATCCACACGGGACACAACGACGTACACAACGCCAAAGCCAATGGCGTTGACCAGCCGGCCGCCCAGGAATAGCGTCCACTCGTGCGAAGCGATCTGCATGCCGATGCCCACGGACGTGAACACGATGCCGAAGAAGATGTGGTGCTTGCGGCCGATGCGCTCCATGACAAAGCTCGAGATGACAATGCCGAGAATGTCGCCCACGGTGGAGATGGCGGACCAGGCTGGCCTGCACGTGCGCCTGGATCAGGTAGCCCGAGGCCTCGGATGCGTAGGGCACGCCCATGAGGCGCTGGAAGGCGGGGAAGGCGGTCAGCGTGCCGGCCAGCGAGAAATCAAAGCCCAGCATCATGGAGCCGATGGAGATGTAAAGGACCAGAGGGTGAAGCGGGACAGGCGGAGAAACACCGTCCACCGCTTATTGTGGTGGGCCTCGGCCCAGTCCAGCGTCTCAGCGCGCATGTTGAGGGCGGGTGAGGGAAGAGAGGGAAGAAGGGAACAAAAGAAAAAAAAAACGTGAGAAACAAAAAAGAAGTAAAGGTGTGTGGGATATGATACGACGATACACGCCGAAAAAGGTGAGAGAAAAGCCAAGTGGATGACCAAGATAAATGCAAAGATGAGGGAGAAGAAGAGACGAGATCTCTGGACTGCGATCGGGGTGACGGGCCTCGTGTATATGTATGTCGATGGAGGCCCCGTCGAGTCAACGAGACTCGTTGTCACGCACAACCTCAAGACATGCAGGCAAGACGCGTGTGATCAGTGCTCCCGCGGCCCTTGCCCCCTTTTCGTCCATGAATACAGTCAATCGACAGGCTGTGATTGGAGAGACCGAGTGGAGAGAGGACGGAGGGGCAGGGGCGGGCAAGATGGAGAAAAAATACGAAAAATCAAATAAACAAACGAGAAAGTCTGGGGAAAGATCTAGACGTAAGGCAGCCGAGGCAAAATGAAAGACGGAAAGGGAAATCATTGGGGAAATGCGCCTGTCGCTTCCATTGCACCAAGCATGCCAATGCGCCAACACGCTGGCCGAGATGAACGTGGCTCTTTAGCTCCCCGCACTGAGACAGGGCTGCTCGCATCAAGAGCGCATCCGAGCCGTGATCCGACCCTGCCCGCGTGGACAGCAAAGCCAAGAAAAAGGCGGCAGGTCAAAGAGAATTGGCCACGGATAACCAGTACCGGCGCTAACCTCGTTTATCGCCCACTGGGGAAAGGCACATCGTCAACTGTCCAAGTCTGGGGCAGCTGGGGTAGGAGCGACCGCCAGCGTACCCCGTATTACTCAGTAATTCGTTATGGAGAGTCAGTAGCGCCTTCCCCAGGTGGTGCGCGTGGACAGCCGCACCTTCCCCATTTTCCCCAGACGATCTTGGCAATGGCCAGCCTTGGGTTCGCTTCTTCCTGTCTGTCGGGGGATCGGAATATATAGCAAGGGACATCCGAGATGATACCTCGCCCTTTTCCATTTCGCACAAAAGCCCCTGTCCATCCGACACCCCGACTGAGATCACCAGATTACCTTTTTTCCCTTATCCTTTTGCATGTTCCCTTTGTCTTTGCCTCCCCTGTGCCCCAGGACCATGGACCAAGCACACAGACGCCAGTGTCCGACTTTTCCGAGCCGGTTTCCTATTGCTGCGTAGGTGGTGGAGCGGGGAGCATGGCCCGCAGAAACGGCTTCGCACAGAGAGCACAGGCAGTGCCTTGAGCGAGCCACCGTACCCAGGGGACGAACAGCGCCCGTCGTCGCCGTCGTGCCCGTACCACAGCTGCCACTGCCAACACTACCAACGGTGCCAGCACTGCCCAGCACCTGCCAGCACCTGCACAGGTTACAAACTACCCCAAGAAGAGGGTCTCGGTAGCCTGCGAGGTCTGCCGTCGCGCAAGACGCGGTGTGATGCATGCGCGGCCGGCGTGTGCGTTTTGCTCCCAGATCGGGGCCCAGTGTGTCTACCGCACGGTCGAAGCACCGGACGAAAAGCGGGCATTGCCACCGGCGCCGAGGGGGGAACAGCACCCATCACAGGAACAACACCGAGGTCCTGTCCCGGCTGTACCGCATCGAGGGGCCTTTTGCAGCAGATCCACAGCCGGCAAGACCAGGCCACCACCACCACCAACGAACAAACAACAACAACAACAACAGCAACAGAGCCTCGCCACAGCAGACACGTCCTTCTCTCCCTCCTACGAGCACCTCCACCGACACCATGTCACGACGCCCGTCCAGCACCGCATTGGCACTCTGTCGTTTGAGGGCATTTCCCGCTTCGACGGCTGTGGGTGTCCACCGGCCCTGCTGCCATGGCCCAGATTGGTGCCGACTACGACATTGAGACGGAGTTTGCACAGGGCGAGGCGTTGCTGGGGGCAGACAGTGACAATGGCGACGAGCACGTCGACGTCAACGATCTGCCCTCGACGCTCAATGTCAGCCCCCGCCGCTGCTGGCAGCTGCAGCAGATCTTCTACGCGACGTGCTGCCGTGGTGTCCCATCATCGACCAGCAAGGTCTGGCTCGGAGATGGTGACCCGCACGGTCGAAGCCCGTTTCCACCCGGCGCGCATCGACACCAGCCTGACGCTGTTCATCCCTGGCGCTGGGCGCGTTTGCCGAGGACCAGCAGCACCTGGCGGATGACGCGCGCGTGTTCCCCGGCCGGGACTACTTCCGGGCCGCGTGTGCGCTGGTCGACAGCCTGCGGCAGGCGGCGTTCCGCAACACGGTGCAGTACGTGCAGTGCCACATCCTGATTGGCGGTTCTACCTGCTGTATGCCATCCGGCCCATCCAGGCCTTCGAAGCGATTCGACGCGCGTCGGAAAAGGTAGTCCTCCTGCATGCAACTGGCGAACGGGAGCACTGGGGTGACAACGCCGTGTACAGCGTCGTCAAAACGGCCGAGGCCGAGGCCGAGCTGTGCAGCCGCAGCTTCTGGGCGTGCTAGCACTTCATCGAGCACGAGCTGCAGGCGTACGTGTTCGTACGGCGCCAACCTGCTGCGCGACTTTGAGGAGACGGTGCCGCTGCCCATGAGCGACTACGACGAGCCGGCATCTACTGGTTCCTGTCCGAGATTGCGCTGCGGCGCATCTTTGCGCGGCAGCGCGGGGGCCGGCGGCTGGAACGAAGCACACGCTGTTCGAGCCGGTGGTGGTGGGCGAGATTGCGCTGCAGATGGCGCAGTGGCACAGCAACCTGCCGACGCCGGTCAAGTTTGACCTGGACGACGAGGGCGGCAGCGGCGCGGCGTGGACCGTCGTGCCGGCCGCTGCTCGACCCGATCAAGGTCTTCTTGCGCGCACAGTACTATGCCATCCACGCCGCGCTGCACTGGCAGTACGTGGTGCAGCTGCTGTCGTCGCCGGCACTCGACACAACTGCCTACGGCAGCACGCGTCCCCGGCGGCGCCAATTGCAAATATCAATGGAAAGCCAGCGCATCGTGGACGCGGCCGCGCTGTCGCTGCGCTAACTCGGTCGTGCACGTGTTTGCCGTCGAGTCGCTGCTGCAGGGCCGGCACCTGCTGCTGGTGCCGAACCTCGTGGGCCTGCTGTTGCAACCTGTACTTTCTGCTGTGCTCGTATGCGGAGCCAGGCCTGGAAGCGGATCCAGGCACCCACGCGCTCGCGAGGCGATTGGCGTGGCCTTCCCGGTGCATCCAGGCGTGGGGGGCCAACCCCGTCGTGCGCACCTACATTTGAAAAAGGTGGCCCACCTGATGGCCATGAAGGGCCTGAGCGTAAACCGCGTGAGCATGAAAGACGGACGACGGCAAGTGACGTGGTACTGATGAACCTATCAAGTAAAACTAAAAAACTAAAAACCAAAAAACTAAGAAAAAGAACTCTGCACACCTCTCCGCCCTCAATACTTGCTCACGTCGTCGACGTAGCCCGAGCCAGATCCGCCGGCAGATCGACAGGAAGCCCTTGTTGGCGCTGCTAAAGTTGGGATCGAACTTGACCTTGCGGTGGTCCAGCGACGCAGGCACAAAGTGCGCGTCGTAGTGCACCGGGTGCCGCGCGCGCGAGCTCCAGCGGCGCACGTGCTCCTCGGCGGCGGCCGGCAGCACCACGCGCGCCGGGCACTCGTACCACCACGGCGTGTGCACAAACGCCAGCATGATGCGCGGGTCCGTCGCCGGGTTGGCCAGCCCCGCGTGCCACAGCCGCAGGTCGCGCAGCACCACGGAGCCCTTTTTGATGGTCGGCTGCATGGGCGGCGCCGTCTTGCGGCGGGCCGCGAGCCGCTCGTCGCGGATGCCAAACTCGAGCTCGGCCCTTTGCGACGTCGTGTCGCCCGCGGCCGGGCAGTTGCGGTGGTCGCGGAAAGGTCGTGTCGCGGTGCGAGCCCAGCCACAGCTCGGTGGACCCGTTGGCCGGCGAGACGTCGACGAGGTAGTAGTTGGTGACAATGGCAAAGGGGAACTGGGCGTGGTTGAAGAACAGGTCGGCGTGCACGCGCTGGCGGGCGTCGCCGAAGCCGCCGAGCGCCGTGTTGCCGTTGACGTAGTTGACGTGCGGCTTGGGGCCGAGCACGGCCGACAGCACGGCGGCGGCGGGCACGTTGGCCCAGATGTCTTCGTACAGGAAGGTCGGGGTCCATCGGCGGGCCCTGCGACATGTTGGCCGGTGGGGCGGCCGTCGACCGAGTTCTGGGGGGCGCGTAAGTTAGCAAGGACGGCCACATTATATTGTAGCAAGGACGGCCATGTTATATTCAGCAAAGAACACAAATCAGACAGGATGGAGGGGGCTACCTCGTTGTAGTGGGGTGGTGTCCATCTTGGCCATTTCGTGGGCGTCCTTGACGAGGATCTTGTTGATGGTGTCCATGTGCGCGGTGTCGACGGCGTTCTCCAGGACAACAAGGCCGTCGCGGTGCATGGCCGAGACGGCAATGCCCATGTGCTCGAGGGACAGCTCGCCCGTTGTGCGCTCCTCGTCGGTGAGCGTACACCACGGTCGGCTCCTGGAAGTCGAGCGGTGCAGTGGCGGAGGGCATCGTGGAGAGGTGGTGTTGTTTCAGGAAATGAGGCTATCAGGTAGGAACGTTGCTCTGCAGATGTTGTCTTCTGCTGTCTGCTGTCTGTCCTTTATTCAGTATCCTTGTTCACAGGCCTTTTTCACTTCGAAATCTTTATCTCGGCCGGCCAGCTTTGTATTTATGTTTGTGATCTCTTCGCTAACAAACTTTAACTTCAACGACATCGCCTGATTTACACATCCCTGGATGCCGATAAAGGCAGAGCAGGGTCACAGCCTAAAACAAAGTTGGCGGATACGACGGACTGGACGGGGTAAGGGGAACCCAGATGGAGGAGGAGGCCAGGAGGCCGAGACAATCCCACCGGGAGAGCTGGAGACTGGGGCGCATGGACGCATGGCGGAGAACAGGTGTGAATAGGTGTGGAGGGTCTGACGGGAGTATCGGATGCCGATGCGATACCCCGGCGCCCAGTGAGGTGGCAGCGAACGCCACAGATGCTGCTGGATCACACGGCAGAAAGACAGAAGAGGCGAGGCCCTGGGCACCGACACTTGTGACGTTAGCGTGGCGTCGCCTGTCCCTGTGGCAGCTACAACCCTAGTTGGCCGCTAAAATGGCGTCGGATGCGCTGAAGCGACACTCCGAAGCAGCAACCGATGCAACCGGGAGGACACGCAGCCAGGGGCCACGAACCGGAGACATAACGGGAGACGCTTTATGGGAATTCAAAGTGCCGTCCTACTGACGAGCGCGGGGTCAACGCGTCAACACGGCACATCTTGTTTCCCCGCACAGCCGCACACACTCTGCTACCCCGTGAAGCCGGGACGAAAGCGTGGGACAAAAGCTCCTGTGGGTCTCCTTGGCTGTTGGGTCTTCTTAGCTCTCGTGAACCGAAGACAATAGCTCGATCTCGGTTCGCCAACGGCGGTGCAAACCGTCCAGACCGTCGCATCCTGACGCAATGCCTTTTTCTTCCCAAAAAGAAGAGCACAAACTTGCATCTTGAACTTTTGAACCTCCAAAGTCCAGTCACATCGTCGCCGCTCTCTCACTGCATCTTACATCACCACATCACTCATCATCATCACTCACCACCACAATGACTGCCGTTGCCCTGCTCGGAGCTGGCATCTTTGCCAAGGAGGGTATGTCTCCGTCTACGTATTCTCTCCCCCTCCGTTGCCGCGCTGACCCCAGACAGAGCACCTCCCCGCCATCGAGGCCACAGAGGGCCTGACCCTCGGCGCCGTCTACTCGCGCTCCCAGGCGTCTGCCGAGGCCCTGGCCGCTGCGGCTGCCAACTCGCCCGACGTCTACTTTGACAGCCCGCCACCGCCGGCCGCGGCCTGGACGACCTGCTGGCCCGCGCCGACATTGCCGCCGTCGTGGTCGCCATCCCATCCTGGCGCAGCCGGCCGTCATCACCAAGGCCCTGGCCGCGGGCAAGCACGTGCTGAGCGAGAAGCCCATTGCCAAGGACGTCGCCACGGCCAAGCAGCTGATCCAGACGCGCCCCGACAACGGCAAGCTGGTCTGGGGCGTGGCCGAGAACTTCGCTTCCTCGAGGTCATTGACTACGCCGCCGCGCGCGTGCGCGAGATTGGCGGCACCGTCACAACCTTCAACATGCACCTGTTCACGCTGATTGGCGACGACGACAAGTTCTTCAACACCGAGTGGCGCAAGGTGCCGCCTACCAGGGCGGCTTCCTGCTCGACGGCGGCGTGCACTTTATCGCCGGCCTGCGGCACCTGCTGGCGGCCACGCCCGAGAAGCACGAGCTGCAGCGCGTCTCTGCGGCCACGGCGCTGCTGCAGCCCAAGCTGGCGCCCGTGGACACGGTCAACGCCGTGCTGACGACGAACCACAAGGCCGTGGGCACGTTCTGCGTGTCCTTGGCATGGCCCACAAGGGCGGCTTCCAGATCGAGGTCGTGACCAGCAACGGCTGCGTGACCATGACGCCGGCCGACGTCACCTCCAAGTGGGTCGACAAGGACGGCGAGAAGAAGGAGGACAAAAAGGACTTTTCCTTCTCGTCGGGCGTCAAGCCCGAGCTGGCCGCCTTTGCCGCGAGCCTCGCCGCCGGCAAGGTCGACTCCCGGCAGAGCCCCGAGGAGGCCCTGCAAGACCTGACCGTGCTGGAGGCCATGCTGACGTCCGCCGACAAGGGCGGCGAGCCCATCTCTCTGCTGTAAGAGAGGGGGGGGCGACAAAAAATAGAGTAAATAGAAATGACATTACTTGCATAATCATGTTTCTGTGGCCATCTGACTCGATGCACTTCTTTAGGTCACGTGCTTGGCGACCACCAAGTCCGTCGTCTCGAGCTCGATCGCGTAGAGCCAGTATCCGCTGTGGACGGCCTTGCTAGAAGAAGAGAGAAGAAAAGTGAAAGAATGGACATGGGCTGCCTTACCAAGCCGGGCTAGCTCTGCAAAGTGCACCACGGGGTCTAGTAGCCAACGCGCGGAAACATGCAGAGTTGGCGCTGCCTGGCATCGGCTGGAGCAGACCCGACAGTCCGACAACAGGCCTCGCATTAACCCCCTCACGACCCGTCACATGGACACGATGCTGTCCAGCCATCTTCCAGACGACACGAGCACAGACCTAGATGCAATTACACGACTGCTCTGGGCATCGGCATGCATCCGTATTCTAGCGAGGTAGATCTATTGCCAGGACTAGAGAGCAGAATAAAGAAAGACGGAGAAAAACGTCGGCAATGTCGACTTTACAGCAACCATATACTTTGTCGAGAGCTACCCCGCAGGATATCCTTGCAATTTCAGTTGTCTCCAACAGAAGATCCCGCATTTGTCACGCTGAAGTCCGGCAGTCCTCGTCCGGCGCGAATCCATCATCCTCTGCAAGTCCTTATATCTTGCAGCCTGACGGTCTCCCATTGGCCTCCAATCGACCTCCAATCCAGCCAACAGCCTTCGCACCACAAAACTCACGCACCCTGCAATGGCCCGCTCCCGTACCGACTTGACATCGTGGCAGTGGCGCCTTGTCGACACCAATGGCCACGCCGAGGCCGAGGCCGTGGCCGCTGCCAACCCGTCCCTCCGCGAGTGGACGGCCGTGTCGTCTTTCCCGTCCGTCGTCCAGATGGAGCTGCAGGCCGCGGGCGTCCTCGCCGACGTCAACATTGGCGAAAACGAGCGCAAGACCCAGTGGCCCGGGTTTGCCGACTGGGAATACCAGACGACCTTTGCCACGGCCGGTGGCAACCACAACCTCGGGCGAGGTGGACCTTGTGTTTGACGGCCTCGACACCTTTGGCCACGGCCACGTTGAACGGCAAGACGCTGTTCTCGTCCGACAACATGTTTGTCCCTCAGCGTGTCTCGGTCACATCGTTGCTGGAGAAAGACAAGGACAACACGCTGTGCATCCTATTTGAGAGCGCGCCCAAGCGTGGCGCTGCCCTCGAGGCCGAGCACGGCGTGCGCAAGGCGCTGTTCCGCGACGCCCGACGCAACCACATCCGCAAGGCGCAGTACCACTGGGGCTGGGACTGGGGCCCCGTCGTCGTGACCGCCGGTCCCTACCTGCCCGTGTACCTGGACGTCTACGGCACGGCGCGCATCGACGACGTCTACGTGGCCACGACGAGCCTGAGCGAGGACCACGCATCAGCCACCCTGGATGTTGCCGTGTCTGTCGTGTCCACAGACGATGCCGAGCTCGAAGCCAATGTGCGTCTCGTTGGTCCTTCCGGCAACGAGGTGGCCAAGACCACCGTCACTCTCAAGGGCACGGCCACGGCCACGGCCACCTTCGACGTCGCCCGCCCTCAGCTGTGGTGGCCCAGCGGGCAGGGTGAGCAGCATCTTTACACGGTCGAGGTCGAGCTGCCCGGCCACGACTTTAAAGCGATCCGCACCGGCATCCGCACCATTACCGTGGCCCAGCGGCCCCTGGACGGCCACCCGGGCGCCTCCTTCACGTTTGTCGTCAACGGCCGCCCGTCTTCGCCCAGGCGGCAACTGGATCCCGGCCGACACACTGCTGCCCACGGTCACGCGCCAGCGCTACTACGAATGGGTGCAGAACGCCGTGACGTGCACATGAACCTGCTGCGCGTCTGGGGCGGCGGCATCTACGAGACCGACGACTTCTTTGACGCCTGCGACGAGCTGGGCCTGCTGGTGTGGCACGACTACGGCTTTGCCTGCACGAACTGCCCGTCTACCCGGCGTTCCTTGAGAATGTCCGGAGCGAAGCCGAGGTGCAGACGCGCCGCCTCCGCTCGCGCGCCTCGCTCGCCCTCTTGTGCGGCGGCAATGAGGACTTTATGCTGCTGGACTGGACCAAGGAGGAGCTGTACGACCACGCCGACACCACGGGCCCCTTCCCCGCCGACAAGCCGTTCCCCCAGCGCGCCGTCTACCTTGATATCCTGCCCAAGGTCGCCGCCCAGCACGCGCCCACGACCTTTTACTGGGCCAACTCGCCCTGGAGCGCGCCCGACGCCGACGGCAAGGGCGCCGAGGCCAACGACCTGACACGCGGCGACGTCCACCAGTGGTCCGTCTGGCACGGCGAGCAGCGGCCCTACCAGGACTACGGCGCCATCCACGGCCGCTTTGTCAGCGAGTTTGGCATGCACGGCTTCCCCGTCACGCGCACGCTCGACTACTTTGCGCCCCCGGCGGCAAGGGACGCCACGCACAGAGCCGCCTCATTGACTGCCACAACAAGGGCCACGGCGCCCACACGCGCATTGCGCGCTACCTCGCGGAAAACTTCCGGTACGACACCACGTCGCTGCGCAACTTTGCCTACGGGTCGCAGCTGATGCAGGCCGAGGCCTACGGCTACGCCTGCGCGACTGGAAGCGCCTGTACGGGGCCCGTTGAGCCATGCCCGCTGCAGCGGCGCCGTCATCTGGCAGCTCAACGACGACTACCCCTGCACGTCGTGGTCGCTGGTGGACTACTTTGTGCGGCCCAAGCCGGCGTGGTATGCCGTCAAGCGCGCGTTTGCGCCTGTGTCCGTGGCCTCCGCAGCGCACGCCCATCACGCGCTTTGTTGACGAGGACGCGCCCGCCGTGGCCAACCAGCCGCCGTCCTTTGCCGTGTTTGCGCACAACACGACGCCCGCGGCCAAGACGTACCAGCTCGTCCTCGAGGCGTACGACTTTGCCACGGGCCAGTGGACACCGCTGCCCGCCAGCGAGAGCCGCCGGTCCGTCACGCTGCCGCCCGGCCAGAACACGGAGCTGGGCACCCTTGCTGCCCAGCCTCTGTGGGACCAAGACAGCCTCGTCATACTCGAGGTCACGCTGCAGGACGCCGCCGGCAAGACGGTCGCGCGGTTTGTCGACTGGCCCGAGCCGTACCGGTACCTCGAGTGGCCCAGCGACACGGCGCTCGACATCCAGGTCAATCACGACGACGACGGCAAGGGCGGCGCCCAAGTCACCATCCAGGCCAACCAGCCGCTCAAGGGCGTCTGGCTCGAGCCCGTCTACACCGCCGCCGACGCAACCGCCACGGACGCCGAGCCGCGCTGGGAGGACAACCTGGTTGATCTCATGCCCGGCCGGGCCATCACCGTCGGTGTCACGGGGCTCAAGGGGCGCGAAGTCGGCGCACGCTTCCTCGCCGATTGGGAGATCAACAAGAAGTGAGATGGGGTCTTGTTGACATATTGTGGGTCCGGAGGAGCCCGTTGCGCTAGTCCATAATAGGAAATGTTCCTCAACAGGGAAAGATAAGGTTTTGGTACAATTTTACGGATCGTCACGTCATGTCAACGTGCGAGCGCGTTCTGTCAAACTTTAGACGAAAAAATTATGAAGGAATGGAAAATTTGCAAATGACTCGATCGTTACACATTTGCGCCTTTTCTTTCATTTTTGCCTTCATTCTCTTCTCATCCACTCTTTTTGACAGTTCACACAATCTATCAAGTGCCATTTGTTCCACAACGCACAACAACACCTTCATGTCCACACAGCTTCGCCAGGGCGACGCCCAGGCCGCGCCGGCCCAGTCGCCCACAACCGACACCGACACCAAGCCGGCGCCCGCTGCCAAGTCGCCCCCATCGTCCACCCTCTCGGACGAGATTGACCTCTCCTACGCGTACATCCCGCTGCTCCTCTACTGTCTCGTCTCGGGCCTGTCCGACAGCGTCGCCTTCAACGCCGCCGGCGTCTTTGTCAGCATGCAGACCGGCAACACCATCTTCCTCGCGCTCGGCGCGTCCCACCTGCCAGCCGGCCAACCCGTCTCTGGCTCAAGGCCCTCGTCTCCATTGCCTCCTTCCAGGCCGGCGCCTTTTCCTTTTCGCAGTTTCCGCCGCCTGCCCAGCGGCTCCGAGAAGCGCAAGCTGCTGCTCTTCGTTACGGGCCTTCTGCAGGCCATCCTCGTCATCATCGCCGCCGCCCTCGCCCAGGCCCACGTCGTGCCCGCGTTTGCCGACGCCCGCCTGTCCACGGTGGCCGAGTCCGCGACGCGCACCGCCCAGGCCAACGACTTTGTCGTGCTGTGCCCGCTGGCCCTGCTCGCCTTTGGCTTCGGCGGCCAGATCTACACGAGCCGCGTCCTCGGCTACGGCGAGGTGCCCACCAACGTGCTGACCTCGCTCTACTGCGACCTCTTTTCGGACCCCAAGCTGTTTGCGCCCCTCCGCACCAACGCCAAGCGCAACCGGCGCATTGCCGCGGCCGTGCTCACGCTGGTCGGCGGCATTGTCGGCGGCTGGCTGCAGCGGAGCCGGGGCGGGCATGCCGGCAGCGCTGTGGATAGCGGCGGCCGTCAAGCTGGGCATCAGCCTGGCCTGGCTGGTGTGGCCGAGCAAGAAGCGGGTGTGAAGCTGGCAGCGAGTCGCGGGGAGAGGTCGAGCTCACATAGAGACGGGTTCACTGTGGTTTTTTTGCGATTTCATAATAGATAATAGACTTGGCATCAATAGAATTGCGGCAGACGCCGCCACCAGTGTAAAAGTATTACTGTACTTTATGAGAGGACAACTTGCCAATGTGCATTTTGCAGTCGGATAAGGTCAACATATCTAATGGAATTTAATGATGTGCAATAAGGGTACGGAAAGAAGGGTGGTGTATGTATTCCACAGTAGCAGCTAACATCTGATCCCTGTACTTGGGCCACTGGCAGGAGATGCGGGCTTGTATGTCTAACCAAGTTCATTTCTGGTTCATGCATGTTTTTTCTACTTTTTACACCAGCCACCCCGTGGCTGGTTCTTCTTCGCGTAGTATTCGCGCCCAACCCCCCGTCAGTCTCATCTGCGGCGTGGCGTCCTTTTCGCAGTTTTTTCGCGGTACTGCGATGTTAGCTTTTTCAATGTTAAGAGGCCGTGCTCGTGCCAGCTATTGTGCCACCGTTTTTCACTACATAATAGATAACGCCTCTCACATTATGAAGCCGATATGTAATGTGGGCCAGTACAAGGCCGCGTTTGGCTAGTCTTGGGAGCCGCCGCTTGAATACCCCGAGTCCTCATTTTCGCAAACATAGCAGCGGCGAGCAGAGATGGCTTCGACAGTATTTTGCGCAGTCATTTCGTGTTCTATTCCAGCGTCACAAGGTGTGATGTCAAGAGCGAATACCACGTTACAGACGGGACAGTGTAGTCGGCAATAAGTGCGCATGTTGCGTATCGTGGACTTGAACTTGCTCACTGCGATAACGAATACGGCATTTGCTCTAAAAGACAGAGCAGAAGAAAGGCCAAAAATTCCCGAGGGACGGAACATGTCATGGCGGTTTCTTGAAGATATTGGAACCCCTCTACTGAGACAGCCTGAATGTTCCCCTCTATATAAAAGGCACGAGGTTGTCGGACGAGATATGTTCCCGGCTGCTCGGTACACCAATAAAACACTCGGAGGAAGCCGGCCATCGACGGCGTCTAGAGGAGGCAAAATCAACAAAACCAACGCAGCCGAGCAAGACATTGCCGCCGTGTCACGGTAGCGAGGATCCGTGAAGAGAGCTGAATTCACGTCTTGAGGTGTTTATCCTACCGCTTATTACTAAATCGGTGAATAACAACCACTATCAACTCATATGATCATGTAAAAACAAGTTCGCGAGCGTTATTAATTAACAAAGATGTTTATATCAACCCAATATACCACCCGAAAAACCTCATTAAGAATTTCCTTCTTTAAACGTGCCCTGCGCCGTCCCTGCTCCAACCTGTTTAGCGAATGTGCTCCATGTGCTTTATGTGCTCCCTGTTCCACCTGTGCTCGCTGTGCCTGTTGTGCTAGAGGCACAGCCACAGGAACTTCTACGTACTAGGCCAATATCTTACAATAAGAGTTACGCTTAAGGTATCTCGGAAAGTTGCAACTGAACGACTCACAGTTTTATCGAGGTTGTATTATTTATATTTTATTTCATTTTCGTCGGGATTTATTTCTATTTAATGTTTCGTGTGAACGTTTTAAAAATAAATAATATGTTAAAAAAATATTATAATATATGGTTAAATAATACTCAACAAGAAAAAGATTATGATAATACTTTGTATATTAATAAAGGCACAGAGATAAAGACAGTGTGAAGGGCGCTTTTATTTCAAACAAGCGGTAACAGCTGAGTCCTGTTCCTTTGGGGAGGTCAAGCCTTAGTCTTATATGCCCTCTGGCCAATCAACCGCATCCTCCACTCCTGCCATGGTTCCCGTGTCCCAAAGGTGGCGGTGCCTCCTTCAGCCTATGGTGTGGCTGGCCCGACTGCGGCTGTTGGATCCGTTGATGTCGCCAGCGGACGTCCAGACCCGTGTCCTCGAGAGCGAGGTGGCCACTCTCCAGTTACTGGCCAAGACAAACGTCCCTGCACGCGAGTGTATGCCTTTGCATCGACAGCCGAGAATCCTGTCAGGTACTCCTTACGTGATCATGGAGAAGATGCCGGGGAACGCCACTCGACTGGTACAACTGCCACGACGGCCCAGAAAGACCGCGTGCTGGAGCAGCTGGTCGTTATCTACGTCGAGCTGGAGAAGCACCCACTTGCCCTGGACAGGATGCTTGTCACTGGCCGACGGCGGAATGGGCCCGTTTGTGCAGCTGCCGTGCTTTGTGACGCCAACATCCGCACTCGGTACATACAAGACGCTCCCGGCGTCCTACACCGCAATCTTCCGCCAGGCAGGCATAGATCCCCAGCTGGCAGTGTTGGTGGCAGACGCAGCGGCGAAGCGATGAAAAGTTGATTACAGCGGAGAGAGCCGCAGGGCTGGTTCCGGTTTTTTTTTTTTTTTTTTTTTTTTTTTCACAGACAGGCAGCATATATTTCAGCGTCTTCTATTACAGGTATTACAGGTATTTATCGTTGTTTATTGTAAATTTCAAAGCGCCACCGCAATTCGAATTAAACTAGAAAATAAAAAGAACAAAGTCACCACACGGGAAAGGAACGACAATGTGGACGGGCAGGCCGGCCGACAGGGGGACGGTCAGGCTGAATGCGCA